>JAGFBZ010000579.1:0-318971 GCA_018398805.1 Hirundichthys speculiger
TTTTCTCAGATTTATAAAAAATAAAAAACTGAAATCTCACATGTACATAAGTATTCACACCATTTGTTTTGACACTCAAAACTGAGCTGACATGCATCTTGTTTTCATTGATTGTCCTTGGGATGTTCCTACAAATTGACTAGAGTGCACCTGTGTGAAATTCAGTTAATTGAAAGGCACACACCTGTCTATATAAGGCCCCACAGCTCACAGTGCATTGGCAGAGAAAAAAAAAACAAGCCATGAAGACAAAGGAATTGTCTGTAGACCTCCGAGACAGAATTGTATCACGGCACAGAGCTGGGGAAGGATACCAAAGGATTTCTGCAGCATTGAAGGTCCCGAAGAGCACTGTAGCCTCCATCATTCGTAAATGGAAGAAGTTCAGAAACCACCATGACTCTTCCTAGAGCTGGCCGCCCGTCCAAACTGAGCAACCGGGGTAGAAGGGCCTTGGTCAGGGAGGTGACCAAGAACCCAATGATAACTCTGACAGAGCTCCAGCGTCACTCTGAGGAAATGGGGAGAGCCTTCCAGAAGGACAACCATCTCTGCAGCACTCCACCAATCAGGCCTTTATGGTAGAGAGTAGCCAGACGGAAGCCTCTCCTCAGTAAAAGGCACATGACAGCCCGCTTAGAATTTGCCAAAAGGCACCTAAACGACTCTCAGACCATCGTTAACAAGATTCTTTGGTCTGATGAAACAAAAATAGAGCTTTTCGGCCTGAATGCCAAGCGTCACGTCTGGAGGAAACCAGGCACTGCTCATCACCTGACAAATACCATCCCCACGGTGAAGCATGGTGGTGGCAGCATCATGCTGTGGGGATGTTTTTCAGCGGCAGGTACTGGGAGACTTGTCAGGATAGAGGGAAAGATGAATGGAGCAATGTACAGAGACATCTTGAATGAAAACCTGCTCCAGAGCGCTCAGGACCTCCGACTTGGTCGATGATTCACGTTCCAACAGGACAACGACCCCAAGCACACAGCTAGGATAACAAAGGACTGGTTTGAGAACAAGTCTGTGAAGGTCCTTGAGTGGCCCAGCCAGAGCCCAGACTTGAACCCCATTGAGCATCTCTGGAAGGAACTGAAAATAGCTGTGCAGCGACGCTCCCCATCTAACCTGACAGAGCTTGAGAGGTTCTGCAGAGAAGAATGGGAAAATTACCCCAAATCCAAGTGTGCCAAGCTGGTAGCATCTTTCCCAAAAAGGCTTAAAGCTGTAATTGCTGCTAAAGGTGCCTCAACGAAGTACTGAATAAAGAGTGTGAATACTTATGTACATGTGTTTTTCCAGTTTCTTATTTTTCATAAATTAACAAGATATTCATCAAAACATTTTTCACTTCAACATTATGGGGTATTGTGTGTAGATTGAAGAGAAAAAAATATAATTCCATCCCTTTTGAAATGAGGCTGTAACAAAACAAAACGTGGTAAATGTGAAGGGGTGTGAATACTTTCCGGATGCACTGTATCTGCCCCTGGTCCACTGTCTCTCTGCGGCGCTCTGCACCTGCCCTCTCCCACGTTGCTAATCTCCGCTGTTTCAATGCTGTGGAGTCTGGCTCCTTAACGTCTTCCAAGTAGAGTCCTCTCTTCTTCAGGTCTTTAGCAGCCTCTTAAAATGGATTTACCCTTAACATTTAGTTGAATGCTAATTAAATCTAGTTGTATGCTTTTCTAGCGTCTCTCCTAATCCTGCTGCTGGTCCATTCACCTTTTTCCCTCTTTTTTTTGAATCCCTCCTAAAGGGAGGGAGTGAGGACGTCCCAACGCCACGCGCGTCACCGCTCACAGGCGCGCTCCTACACACACAAACACACAGTTCTGTCACTCAGATTACGCTTGCGCAATGTTTACACAGGACGCACACACAACCACAATTGAACAGAAGCACACACACATAAACACACAGTCAACATGAGCACATACCATACACGCAGAGGGAGATAAAAATAGACAAAAAAATAAAAAGAGACAGGCGTTGCAGAATAGAACAGAACAGAACAGTTGTAACAGGATATAACCTGTTAAGATTTTCCCTTACAAGATAACTTTGGCTTTTTAACCCCTAGTGTTACCAACCCAATAAAACATTTCTTGACATGTCACATTTGCATATAAAAACCAGCACCAAAACTGCGCTCACAGGCCTTTCCCTTGGCCACCATGACTTTCTTGTCGTAAAACAAAAAACAAACCAGCGTCAAAACTGCACTCACAACTTTTTCCAGCGTCAAAACTGCGCTCACAACTTTTTCTAGTGTCAAAACTGCGCTCACAACTTTTTCCAGCGTCAAAACTGCGCTCACAACTTTTTCTAGTGTCAAAACTGCGCTCACAACTTTTTCCAGCGTCAAAACTGCGCTCACAACTTTTTCCAGCGTCAAAACTGCGCTCACAACTTTTTTCCAAAAACTGCGCAAAAAAACTGCGCTCACAACTTTTTCCAGCGTCAAAAAAACTGCGCTCACAAACTTTTTCCAGCGTCAAAACTGCGCTCACAAAACTTTTTTTCCAGCGTCAAAACTGCGCTCAAAACTTTTTCCAGCGTCAAAACTGCGCAAAACTCACAACTTTTTCAGCGTGCGCTCAAACTGCGCTCACAAAATTTCTTCAGCGTCAAAACTGCGCTCACAACTTTTTCCAGCGTCAAAACTGCGCTCAAAACTTTTTCCAGCGTCAAAACTGCGCTCACAACTTTTTCCAGCGTCACACAACTGTCACAAGCAGGATAGTGTCACACTTCCAAGCAGATTCAGTTTCCAATTCACAGGCTAACAACACTATACTCATATCAATCCTAATACCCGGTGTAATTTGTTTCAAACGTACAAAAACTGCCTGTTTTTTGTACGCATGTTCCTTCCCATTCTTTCAGCCTATAAGATATACATTATTCTATAGCTCGTTTTCCTGGAGAGCAACAGCTCGGCATCTGCCACGCCGCGAGACTACAGCAAAAGAGCAAGAGACTACAGCAAAATAAAAAAAAAAAAAAATCTGTTTTTTCTTTACCTTTTAAAGAGCCGGCTCTGCTTGGGGTGTCTCACAGCGTGGAAATACCTGACAGCTGGCTTCGTCAAATATGTTGTGTCTGAAAGAACTCAACAGGCTTTGAGAACAGGAAGGACTCCAGTTTATTGAAGTCCCACCATTATATAGAACACAACACACCCCATAACCTGCGACATATCTCCCTATCGGACTGACTATTCAGAACTTTCTGTCTCGGACTTTCCGGTGCCACGATGTCCCTAGAACATTCTGATGTCACAAACATTTCTGGAAATCAGCCACTTATCCATCTCACTGATACCTGCTTATCACAAGTTCAAATCCCAACAGGGCGGGTCGCTGCCTCCTGTGTGCTGCCTCCCCGCGGGCGGCGGAGGTGGGCCGCCCGTGCCTGGGGGTGGTGCAGGGGGGTTGGTGAGGCATCTCCCCTCGCCTTGGTGCATCCGGTCTGTGGCCGCCGGCACGTCTCTCTGCCTCGGGGCTCCTCCTGGGGTCACGGCGGGTGTCCTGTTCCCCGGCTGGGGCGTGCTTGAGCCCTGGGTGGGCGTTAGGGGGCCTTGGTGGTGGTGGTGGGCCCCTTGGGGGCAGGGTGCGCTCCATGGCGGGGCCCTGATGGGCTGCATGGGGTGACGGCTACTGGGTCTGCATTTTCTGCGGTGCTGCTGTGGGCTTGGGGCCTGGTGGGTGTGGGGGCTGGGGGGTGGTCAGGCCTCGTTGCGGTTCTGGCCTTCTGGGTGTCCTGCCTGGCCCTCCTGTCAGTAGACGTTTGCCTCGGGGATGTTTGCCCCCTGACCTCTTGGGTCGGGGGCAAGGGGCCCTCTCGGGCCAGTCTGGCCCCTGGGGTGATGGGAGTTAGCTGGCGTTTTCTCACCCGTGGGAGGACTTGAGATAGACTAAGATAAGGAGAGTGGTTATGGTAATAGTGGTTACAGTTTCCTTGGTACTTGGGTAACTTATATGTGAGTGTATGGACCTTTTGCACGTGACGTCACGCACTGCAGTCGCAACAACTCGCCGCCATGTTGGAGTGAAGACAAAGCCCTTCAGTTAAGCAGTATACCTGTCGCGTGTGTAATCTGTCACGTTCAAGTGGATAGCAAACAGCGGGCCAGCGGGAGCGGGTCGCATGTGTGGCGGGCATTTTTGTTGGGGGTGTGTGTTTTCATCTGTTTCGGCTGATTGGCTTGCTATTTGTAGCATTTGGCATTTGGATGCTCTTTGGTTGGAGGACTTGTGTTGTTTTGTGGGGTGGTTCTGTGTGGTCGGCGGCTGGGGCTGGGTGGGCGTAATATGTGGGACAACAACCCACACATGCATGTCTATGGCAAAGTGCCCTGTTGCCGCTCGCTCGGTCCCCGGCTGATCATGCGGATTTATTTGCGGGATGGCATGGGTCTTTTGATTGAGGCGGGGTCCGAGTGTTGTGGATGGTCGGTTGGTCAGTTTGGGGGGATGGGGGGATGGGGGGCGGGATTGCGTCTGCGGCTTGTTCTCGCCGGTCACTACTCTTTCCTCGTGTCGTCCTCACGAGTGTGTCGGAGTGCGAAATATTTGCAGGATTCCAAGCTTTTATAGGCCTTGAGAGTTTCCTTGGTGTACGCTGATGACTTGTTTATAAAATAATTATATATGTCCGGGTGCTCGAGGTCGGGGAGTTTCTTTACCTCGTCTTCGCCAGCACATGGGCAGAACAGGGCAGCTGGCAGTAGGTACGGGTCGTGTTCTAGGCCTGAAATCTGCAATTTCTCCCGGTATCATTCCTTTTCTGACCCATTCAGACTTTGAACAGCACTCTGACAGCACTATCAGACGACTGGTCATGATATTCCACATAACCTGCACAAAGACTATGTCATGGTTTGCAGAGGACTGAAGGTGGACCAGAGAGCACCAAAAAAAAAACAAAGAACAAAGAACAAAAGTCACTAGACCTCCAGGCCAGACAGGAAAAGTCCAGGAGAGCAGCTGCAGTGGCTGACGGAGGCCCAAAACAGTCCAGGGGGTCGGCCTCCCCAATATGAGCCAGGTCCTGCTCAAGGTTTTCCTCTTGCCACTGTTTGGCTTAAAGGTTTTTTTTTTCTCCCTCTGTGCAAGACAAAAACTGTTATTTTTTTTGTCATTATCCTTGATTAGGTTTTAATATTATAATTTTAGTTAATGATATTTGCTCAGGGTTCATGCTCTGGGTCTCTGTAAAGTGCCTCTGTAAAGACAACTGGCAAAATAACAGATGCTATACAAATAAAATTGAATAGTACTGAAAACATGAGCTATATCAGGCAGTGTACTGCACAAATAACATTTGAAGCAAAAATAATAAATTACCTGTAAATATACAAATACTATTTTAGGACGTAGAAGGTAGTTATAATTTAAAGGGAATACATGGGTGTTAGCTGAGCAGAGCCAAACAATTTCATTCTGTGTTTCAGTGTTTGGTGTAAAATTATGGAACATTTTGAAGGTGAAGCTTAAAGACTGCACAAATATAAAACTGTTCAAAAAGTTGATATAAATTTGACTGTGTGTGATGATTCGTAATTGTAAGATTGACATTCAACCGACATACAACAAGTCTGATTATTATCTTGTAGGAACAACACCTTTTTTTTTTTTCTCACATTTAGACCGGTAGCCATGTTTTGGAATTCTTAATAATCTGTATCACATAATAATGGACATCAAATTGTTTGTGAATGGCTTAGTAAACCCTCTCTGGTTGTTGAACAGTTTCTGAAGTTGTGTATAACCATGCTTTTTTTTCATAACTTTTAAAAAATATACTAAGCTGCCATGCTCATGTGAACAAAAGGCTGTCACATAGTATGCGTTTTGTTGTGAGTTTATCTATGTGACTGCATGTATTCATGTTTCTGTGTATGTATCCTCTAACGAAATGGATGGATCACCTAATCACCTCAGAGGGAGGAACCTTGTCCCCCTTCCGCCGCCTCTTAACATTAACGGATATTAACGGCCCCCAATGCTCTTCTGTTTCCTACTGAGAAATGAAATACATCACTAATGGTTTATCACAAACACTGCTAATGGTTTATGCAGACCTCTTATCATTAATAAATTATGACAGATAAAGGGAGGAAGGGTGCTGTGAAAGCTGACAGACCTTAAAAAAGGAAGAATTGGATCAGTTTCAGGTATTAAACAGAAAAAGAAACACGTGATTTGTCTCACTTGTATGAACAGGTTGAATAAATCTTTTTTCTTCAAAGGATGTTAAGTTCCCAATTTGAAGAATTTTCTTTTCAACTTAGTAGAATATGTAGAAAACTCATAAGACACACAATGCCCTCAGCACTCCAGCTTCTTCTTCACTATTCTGTATGTTATGTGTATGGGGGGGGGGGGGGGGGGGGGGGATGGAGGGCAAGCATAGCCTGGGTCAAAGGGGTCCCCCCCAACCCCCAGGGAACCGGGGCAGCCATCAGGGCCCCACCATGGGGCGCACCCCTGCATCCAAAAGGCCCATCACCACCGAGGCCCCCCAACGCCCACACGGGGCCCAAGCACACCCCAGCCGAGGAACCAGACACCCACCGTGACCCCCAGAAGGAGCCCCCAGGCAGAGACATGCACCGGCCGCCACAAACCAGACCCATCACAGCGAGGGGAGATACTCCACTGCTGCCCGCACACCACCCCCAGGCCCGGGTCATTCCCCCGTCGCCCTCCACCGCCTCCGCCACCACAGGGAGGCAGCACAAAGGAGGCAGCGACCGCCCCACACCCCCAGGGAAAACCCGCCACCCAAGCCCCCACCCCAACCCAGACCCATCGCCACCACCACCACCCCACCATCAGCAGTCAACAGGGGCATGGAAAGCTCCACCGCAGCTCCATCCGGCAGCACAGGTAGACCACACCACCAGGACAGCAGATCCAAGCAGCCGCATCGTTGCAGCCGAGGCCAAACCAGACGAGGAGACCAGGGAGGAGGCCACCCCGCTACAGTCCCTGTCCCCAGGGCCCGCCCCAGCCACAACCACCAGAGATGGATATTGTCAATTTTCTTTTATTTCTCTTAATCTTGATTAGCCAAATATTTGCTGCATTCATGTCTAAGTCTCTGGATAAGAAATTTAGTCTTTTTATTTAAATATTCATTCATTTGTAATTTACAGTTTTGTAATTCTGACTGAGTTTGAGATGTGGGATTATTAGCGTTTGTTATTTCTAATTTTTTTTAATCTTTTTTCCAAACTTCATTCTTCTTCTTGTTCTTTCTTTTTTTATAAGACGAGTATGAAATAATTTGTCCTCTCAACACTGCTTTCCCTGTTTCCCAAAGAAGTGAAGGAACAATTTCTGGTGAGTCATTAATTTCAAGGAAGGATGCCCATTTTCTTTTAATATAATTATTAAAGTCAGGATCATCCAGTAGTTAAAACACCATCTGTTGCTGGTTTTGACATGTTTGTTTATATTTACAATAAGAGAGATTGGTGTGTGATCACTAATAATGATTGGACGTATTACTATATGGGCTGTTTTTGAGATAATGGAGTTGCTAATCAGGAAGGAAACATGGCTGAATTGGGAAGTTTTGTCAGGAGGTTTATGGTCAGGTTTATTGATTTGCCTTGCTCACACATGCCTTTTCAGATCTGCCCACAAATTTTTGATGGGATTCAGATCAGGGCTTTTTGATAATCACTACAAGACATTGACTTTGTTATCCTCATGGATCAAAGACTTTTTAATCAACTGGCTCCAACAGGTGAAACTGGGCCGCCACCTTTCATCTGCCCGCACCCTCAACACTGGCTCACCACAAGGCTGCGTGCTGGGCCCACTCCTGTACTCGCTCTACACTTACGACTGCAGCCCCACCACCCAGAGAACATCATCGTCAAATTTGCTGACGACACAACGGTGGTGGGGATGATAACAGTGGGGAACGAGGAGGCCTACAGGGATGAGGTCCTGAACCTGGAGAGGTGGTGTGCAACCAACAACTTAGCACTAAACATCTCCAAGACAAAGAAACTCATCCTGGACTTCTGGAGAAACAGCGCTACCCCTGCCCCCCTGTACATCAACGGTGAATGTGTTGAGTGTGTGCAGTCATTCAAATTCCTGGGGGTCCGCATCTCTGCTGACTTATCCTGGTCCACCAACACGTCAGCCTTGGTCAAGAAGGCCCAGCAGCGACTACACTTCCTCAGAGTGCTCAAAAAAGAACAACTGAGCACAAGCCTGCTGGTGATCTTCTACTGCTCCATCCATAGAGAGCCTGTTGGTGACCTTCTACCGCTCCACCATAGAGAGCCTGTTGGTGACCTTCTACCGCTCCACCATAGAGAGCCTGCTTACATACGCGGTGTCAGTGTGGCACTCAAGCTGCACGGTGGCAGACAGGAAGAGACTGCAGAGGGTGACCAACACTGCACAAAAAATCATTGGTAACCCCCTGCCTTCCTTGACGGACATCCACAGCTCCAGATGCCTGAACAGAGCAAAAAGCATAATAAAAGACATCACTCACCCCAGCTTCCATCTGTTCAACCTGCTACCTTCTGGCAGGCGGTACCGGTCCATACCAGCCAGAACAAACAGACTAAGAGACAGCTTCTTCCCTAAAGCTGTCACAATACTCAACTCTAGCCTGCACTGACGAACTGACATACTTTGCACTGGATGTCACCTGCACCTCTTTATCATAGGCCACTTACATACTGTAATCTGTAACCTGCATTTTGTACTGTGAATAACTACTATTTATTATTATGCTATGTCTACATGTCACTTTACCTTTACTGATGTAAACTGAAATCTGTATTTTAATATAAGGTAATATCCAATATTTATTACTGAATGCTGATATTTCCACATGTCACTTTACATATATGACCAGAGTATCACTATTACAAATCATTTACTCCACCCTGATGCATGTATAATATTCACAATCTTAGTTATCTGAAGGTTTCTGCATACTGGTTTTTTTTTTCATATATTGTGTTTTATCTTGTTTTGTGTACATACTTATATATATATATATATTTTTTTTTTTTGGTACATACTTCATCCTGTGTGCACTCTATGGGGCAGCTTTAGATCTCATGACACTCTGTGTAATGACAATAAAGGCGTTCTATTCTATTCTATTCTATTCTATTCTATTCAAGCCACTTTTGAACCATTTTGGCAGTATGCTTAGGGTCATTGTCCATTTGGAAGACACATTTGTGCCTAAGTTTTAGCTTCCTGGCCAATTTCTTTTGACTTTCCCATGATTTCAAACAAGGAAGTAGAGTGTTTGAGGTGTGACCTTGATTACATCACCAGGTGTACAGTCAATTAACTTACATCTTGTCAGTTAACCTATCAGGAGCTTCCAAAGCCATGACCTCATTATCTGGGCTACCCAATGTTGTTTAAAGACTGAGGCCCCGATCATACAGTTCCCGCTAGCCGCTACCAGCAAATTGCAGGTTTAGGAACCTCCGCAAACCACTAATACAATATTCTGCTCCCTAAAATCGCTACCCATTATGCCGACTCCCTTACTCACATTGTAGGTGTGGCAATGGGCGTATCTTTTGCCCTTTCCGCAAACTCAGTATCTTATGATTGCAGGTTGGTGGACGACCAGAGCGTGTTTACCAGGAGGGCACCAACTACCTGGGACTTTCAGGTAGCCAATAGGAATTGTCTGTGTAAGAATATTTTTATGTATATGTCAGTGCAGAGGAGGAGGAGGAAGGAAGAGGAGGAAGCTCTACAGCCAAGTTCTGGACGAGCTGTGCACGAGAGCTGCTCCAATCTGGATGAAAATATGCTCCATAGCAGTTTGCGGGTGGTAGCGGCTTGCGGATAGCGCAACCAGCTCTTAAAGGCAATGGCTACTGACACATTGATTGGTTTAATAGGTGGAATGTCCCAACCACTCCTATGCATAATGTAGTGGGTAACGCAGGTGGGATAGCGCATTTAGCAAGGTGGAAGATTTTTGCGGGGGAACGCCCCTCCCGCTACCCCTTAATAGCGGCTTTAGGAGATCTGGTGGAAGATTGGGACCTTAATACTTTTGTGTATCTAAATGTTTGACCTTGAAGAAAATTATCTATAATTCTCTAAGAAATTCTCTCTCTCATTATTGTGGCATTTAACACTAATGTAATAATCTTGGTTAGCCTGACTGACCTGAAACAGAAGAAGTTTAGTCTTATTTGACTTTAGACAGTAAGACAAAAAAATAAAGTGTTTTTGCACAGTGTATATAAACTTTTGGCTTCAACTGTAACGTCTTTAAAATGACAGCTTTATCCCTTTGTGTAGCATTTATCACCCTTCACTTTTCAACCAGATTTAGATGTTGATGGAAGTCATCTTGTAAATGTCTTTTCAACGTCTCTGAAGTAACAGCTTTTCACCTTTAATGTCCCCATCACTCAATGAGTCCCTGAATGTGGCAGTCAAGGCCATTAACTAAATAAAGGTCCATGTGCTCAATGATCGGCTCTTCAGACAGCTGTGCGGGGAAAATGATGAGGCCTTTAAGCGCCTGCTGCTCCAGAGGTGCGCTGGCTGTCCAAAGGCAACTGCTTGGCCAGGCTTTGTGAGCTTTTCACCTCCGTCATTGAGTTCCTCAACCAGGCCGATGCTGTGGTCTTGTCGCTATGACATTTTCTACCTGTCTGACTTCTTCGACAAAATGAACATGGTCCCTTTGAAGCTCCAGGGGGATGGGACGATGTTGGTCCACGCAAAGACCACCATCTGCAGCTTTATTGCAAAACTGGCGCTCTACCAGCAGAACCTAGGGAGGCGACAATTAAATCTTTTTCTGCAGTTGGCAAAGGTAGACTTCAGTTATATTATTATAAAGGCCTTTTCACACACAAATAAATGTGTAGCTAATTATTAAATTTTTATAGTAGCCTAGAGGTCAGATATTTCACCTGTCTCTTCTTCGACATGCCGCTTTCAGTAAATCCTCCTCATCCGCGGCTTCTGTCCTTTTCCTGAATCAGCACAAAAAATTCCTCTGCTAATTATCTCCGCTAAAAAGGGGAATCCTACAGGAGAATCCCTAGCGCACATTACGTGATATGCACCTAATGAGGAACTCCAAGGGGGGAAAAAATGTTCATTGTTGTTCAGGTATTGGATGAGCTAACAGACAGAGATCTGCTGCTCTACACTGGCCCCTTAAGCATTATACTTATAAATAATATAATACTACTACTAATAATAATACTAATAATACTAAAGTACAAAAGTATTATATCATTATAGTATTATTTCACTTCCACAGACACATTTCTTTTTTTTTTTTTTTTTTTTGGGGGGGGGGGGGTGGGGGGGTGGGGGGTGGGGGGGGGGGGGCAGGGGGCGTTTGTTCAAAAAAGGTTGAGAACCACTGCTGTGTAGACATATTTTCAACGTCTCTGAAGTGATTGCTTTTCAACTTTCACTTTTCAAATAAATCAAAACGTGGTCCAAATCCCTGACAGAGTTGTCTTTTCAATGTAACACGAGTTTCTCAAAGTATACGTAGTCGTTTTCTCTATTGGGCTGGACACCACCTATCATCTAAGGTTCAGCACATCGACATTCTTCTGCATTTTGTCCGTTCACAGAAATGTCTACCGGATCAGTGGGAGGGGTGTAGTGTTTTTTTCAAAGAAGAAAAAAGAATGGCTAAACAGAGACAAGTTTTCAGCGTCTTCTTTTGGGCTAAATGTGGGCCAAGACAGGACGTCCAAACAGGGACGCCTTCTGATATTCTTCTGATTTGTATCTGACACTGCAAGGACCACTTTGGTCTTAAATATTTGAGACACCTTATGTTCTTATAGCTACATTACATTTCTTGCCTCTTGGTGATATTTCTCACTTTGCACGATGAAAATGATGAAGAGAAGTCCTTTCTAATAACAACAGGGGAAAGAAGGGAGCAACTTTAACAAACTTTACATGATCTTCGCATTTAAACAATATTTTCGCTCTTGTACATAATAAAATGTTATGGTTTATTTGCTCGGGGGTCTCTGTAAAGCACCTAGAGACAATTGACATTGTAACAGATGCTATACAAATAAAACTGAATTGAAAAATTGAATTGAATTGGACAAGAGGTTATCATCAAGAGGAGCTGCACATTAACACTATTAAGCAACGTTTGGTTTCTACTTTAATCAAATTAATTTAGGTTGACACCCATCTATTAAAGTATCAGGTTGTTCTTAATATCTCTTTCTCTTACAAGAATTGTGAAAACCTAAAAACTACATTTTCATCGATGTGAGCGCTTTTAAAATACACACGCACCAACATTTAATCCAGTATTTTTTATGCTCTCCAATGTCCTCATTAAACCAACCTTGGAGGCTGTAATTCATCTCTTCTCCTGGCTCATTCCCCGTAATGACATCCTAACCCCATCCCATCGTTTAACTTTTTCAATTAAAAGAGGAGGTTGCTCTATTAACCTTACTTCCCCTCAAGCATTTTTTTCAGCCTAACACACTTTTGTAAAATAGGACAGGAACAGGATAGGTGGTTGTATTTCACTTTAAAAATGGCACGGGTCTTAGTCCAATGACAGCAAGGGGCAGGCATTGTGGTGAGTTATGGAGCCTGGATGGAGAGGGGAAATCACGAGCTTGTGCTTCATCCTGATGTTCATCAGTGAGGAAAGACATGAAGGGCAACAGCAACACGAGGAGGCAATCCAGAGATAAGTATTAGAACCTGTCATTATCTTTCTTGAGTTTATTCAGCATTTGCCTGTTTTTTTACTATGTGTTTATGTTTTTTTCGGATGCACTCACGCTAGGCAATCCCCTACTGTGCTAATGCATGAGTGACTGCTCATTTGGCCAGGGTGAAGACTGTTTAATGTCGAAGCATGGCACGGTTCTTGGTCTCTTCACAGTTGGAAGAGGTATGTTTGAGTGTGGTATGCAACTTATGCATGATGTCGAGATGTGTCAGATTTCTTCTGACAACCATTTAAGAACATAGCTGCATAGTGATGGAATTAAAAAAAAATGCAAGAGGGCTTTATCTAACTAGGGTTATATTTGATCTCATTTTATTTTTAAAGACAGCCACAAAATCTATTGTGCAGATTCTCTGTGACTGGATGCTCAATGTAATGATGTGATGATGCAAATACAAGCAACAATAAGGTTTGATTGAGACTGGAGTAATGTGAGTGGGCCAGCGGGGGAATCAAGAGGGAAGGTCGCTTAGGCCTGGGCTTGGTACGTGGGATTTTTCTAGCGTAAGTGTGCCCTTACATATGCTATACTGTAGTTTCTGTCTTGCTCTACTTGTGTGCATGACTCTGTGTGTGTGTGTGTGTGAGCATACACACCTACTGCTTTTTTTTATCTTCCTGCCTCATGCTTTTATATTTCTCTTGGCTCATCCTAAACATAGCCTCGTCTTAGCTATGCTGCTATAGGCCTATGCTGTAGGGGGATGCCAACATCATCTGTTGAGTGGTGTCCTCACTTCTCTTGTCTCCCCATAGTTATCCATAGTTAATTAGGAGCACCTCATGAATGTAACTGTGCTTCAGTGTTCCTGTAGCTTCTTCTGCTGCCCTGCCCTCCCTTTTTTATTTTTCTTTCTGTATGTGTTTGCAGGCCAGAGTTTCCAGAGCTACATAATGACCTGCATTTCCACCCTCTGACCATCCCAGCATGTACTTCCACCTGTCGGTATAGATGTCTCTGGGGTATCAACTAACAGTCTGACCCTCCGTGCACCTCAGTGTTACTGCTTACATTCTGTCTATATGGTCAGCTCTGTAGTGCCTGCACTAACAATGTACCAGCCATAATATAAGTATACATAATTCTTAGTTGTCTATAATATTGCCAAGATACAGTATATGTGCCTCTCCTCTCTCTGACCTCCATCCTCTCTGTCCTGTCCCCCTCATCCTTTTCTCCTTTATCTGGCTAGCCTTCAGCAGAAAGGGCCCCCCTAATGAGCCAGGTCCTGCTCCAGGTTTCTTTCTCTTAAAGTGGGGTTTTTTCCATGTTTGGCTAAAAGGTTTTTCTCCCACCTGGTTTTTCTCCTTCTTTATTTTTGTTAAAACTGCCTAGAGAGAATTTCTATCATAAGAGAAACTATACAAATAAAGTTGAATTGAACCTAAATGAAAAATATATTAGGATTAGCTATTTCTGACTTTTTCTTTCTGACAAAACTGCGTGCCTTACTTTTTCCTGGCAAATATTGTCAACTTCCTTTCTTCTTCTTCTCATCTTTGAACTTGCAGCACAATATCCATACTGTCATGGTCTAATTTTTGTCACAGATTGTGGATTAGGCCTGATAAGACATCATCTTAGATGATCTGCAGCTATTCAAATGATGTATCACAATTGTCTGTCTGTAAGAGATCATTGTGTCTGATCATGTTTCTCTAACTATGTGCTGGTGAGGGTTTCATAATTAAATACTCTATCACAGCATTTTGGACATGCAAAAATATGATACAGGAGTTTGTTTCTGAAGATCAACACGTATAATGCTCAGTAATATTGAGCATTATTTTTAATGTGGAAAATGCATTTGATGCGTTTGAAAATTTTTAAAACTTGTACTAGTGGGCTGCTGGGTAGCTGAGTGGTTTAACTTGGGCCCACATACAGAGGCTACAGTCCTTCTGCAGCAGTTGCTGGACTGGACAACTGAGCTGGACATATCCTGGCCTGTGACCCTTTGCTGTGTCTCTCCTTATAAATAAAGGTCACCAGAACCACAAAGTCTTTAAAAGAAAAAAAAAACTTGCACTTGTTAATTGAGATATGCATGTAGAAATCAATACCCTGCTGTAGAGTCAATATATAACAAAAGTGCTGGCGTGTGCATGTGTTTGTGTGAATGGGTAACTAAAAAACATAATGTAAAGAAATACTATTTACAATGTGCACCCTCATTACCTTTAAGATTAGGTTTAAAACTTATCAAAAATATCATGAAAAAGTATAGTTTATAGTAGGTGTCAGACGCTGGCATCGTCTTAGACTGCGGGGGAATCATGATGCACTGGTCACTTCCCTCATTCTGTTTGTTTTGCATTCAATCTATGTATTTGCCACTATTACTGAAATGAACTTTATGGCTCTTTTTTCATTTTGTCATAGCGAGTATTCATGACCTTCGGTCTTTGTGTTAGTCCTCTGCTCTCTGTCCTGTTAAATGGACTTTTATTGAACCAGATTATTTTCTCTTTAAAGTTCTCAAGATGACTTTTATTGTTAATAGACACAATAGAAATCAAATTAACTCAACTGAATGAATAGCCCACAACAACAAAATTTGTTTCCATGTTGGAGTTCACTGAGATTTACACAGAGGTTTACATTTGCATAAACTCCTGTGTTTAGGCACATGTGTATTCATACATAAACATTGCCAGGAATAAAAGTTCTCCATCTTTTATAATATATATCACATGTTGCTTCACGGTAAAGATGATAAAGTTAAAATACGTACACAAGGGTAATTATATGTGTTTATGTTTATAAATATGTCTGTATGTGTAAAGGTGTACCCATGTGTTTGCATGTATAAGTATGTGTGTATATGGGCATGGACACATTTATGCTTTACATCCCTACCCCAACATCCCCCCTCTTCTATCAACACAATCAATTCATAATGTTTACATGAATTCTTCACGTGGCCTATTGTTTGGTAGAAGGTGTTTTTTGTTAGTAGTTTTCTTTGCTTCCTACATTTTATCTTTTAAGTTTGTCCTGTATCACAACACAATCCACTATACAACACCCCTCACACTTCACAACTCAGCACACACTACACCCTCACTGTCGTGTCTCTTTAACTGTCTTGTTTTTAAATGTTTCACTGCTGGTGGTTTTTAGTCCTCTCTGATGAAATCAGGATTTAAGATGTAAGAATTTACTGCCAGAGAGGACTGGTGAACACGTTCACCCTTCACATTCCCACAAAATGTCTGCTACAAGATTAAATTGCATATACATACTAGATGGTTTTGCTAGATGATGGCACTAGCCATGAATGTAAATACAGACAAAAAACATTAGGGCTGGGCAACGATTAAAATTTTTAATCGTGATTAATCACATGATTTCCCTGATAATTCACGATTAATCGCATTGTATACAGAAAATCAAATAATGAATTCAAAAGTAGCGTAAAGTCCACTTTAGTTTAATGTTCTGCTGCCATATGAACTAAAGGGCCATAACATTTGTTGTTCAAACACTTTTAACATCAGCACTTGTCAGTAATGCATATTTAGTGTAAATCTCATCTTAAAAAATGTCAAATAAAATAAAGCTTATTGCCACTGCCAGGGCATTAATGTCGTCCTGTTTTTATAAAAAATGAAAAAAAGTCTTCAAACAAAATCCTAACAATCTAGAGGCCACAATCATAACATAATCATAACCCTGCCTTTCAAGCAGCAGCACCCCCCCCCCCCCCCCCCACCACCATCCAAACCTCCAAAGAGACCATTTGAGCATCTGATGATGGACTTTTTTTGAATATACCCCAGCAGAAGCAGGTAAAAGCAGCTCTTCCTGAACCAGCAGACACCCCTGCTCACGAGTCATCCATACGGCGGTTTGGATCCATGCTAGCCACTGCAAGAAGGTGCCAGAACCAACTGATGACCTCCCTCGGACTATAAGTCACCCAGCATCAGAGTAGACAGCAAAGTTAATCGCTCTACTCCACCCATCACCTGGCGAAAGTCACGTCCTCACCAACTGAGGGGACATCTCAGCTGAAGGGGGGGAGCGCTGATCGGCCTCTGACTGCACTCTGAGCTACACGCTGCTCAACACGGGTGCTTTCCTCTGCTTGGTGAGTGACATTGGCTGAACCTGTGTGCACCGATGACTGATTTGGAGACTCCCAGGAGACACGGACAATGGCAGCCTGCTGGACTGACAGGTTGTGGACTATTTGGCTCAAAAATGCCCCTAATTTGGATTGCTGTCGTCGTTTGGCCTGTTTCCTGGTGGTCAGGAGTTCATTCAAGATTGCTGCATAACAAAAGATCTCACACTGAACGTGTTGTGACATCGCTGTCCACGTTGGAGATGAAGCTCAATCATTCACACCCTTACACGCTAAACCTATGGTATAGTATCCTCCTATGACAACTCCATGCTGAATCAGACTCTACACAAACAAACTGGTGTTCAACCCTCCCCGGTCAACAGTTCTGGAAGAGGCTTCTCCAGGCTCCTGGCGACCAATGCTTTATTTTTCTTTTTAAGTAATCTAGAATTAATAATTACTTGCTCTTTTCATTGTCTCTCATTTGTTACTGTGTTGTAGCAAGTCTGCAAGTCTTTAAGTAATTTGATCTAAAATTCAGAGTATTTTTTTGTCTGCATTTACATTTATGGTTAGTAACGTCATCTAGCAAAACAATCAAGTATGTACAGTGATCCCTTGCCAATTCACGGTTTAAGTTCTACGGTTTTAATTATACGCGGATTTTTCAGAAATATATAATATAATTTAAAAAAAATTTTTTTTAAATTTAAAAATCACGTGTGCGTGTTCTCTCACAGTGAAGAAATGCTGTGAGCCAGCCTGGCCCCTTTAAGAAGGTAGCCTTAGGGGTAATGATGTGGCCTTATGGGTAATGTAGTGTGTGTGTCGTGGGACGGCAGAATGAAAACAGGGTTAGATGAAAAGTGGAGTGAGCATAAACAGCAGCCCAGCGTGTATAGATTTACATTCTCTGTTAACCGACAGGAGCCCAACAATACAACCTGTGTGATGTTACAAGTTCCTGCAGTGCCAGAATAAAGTTCTCGTTCCATGCAGAGAAAACCAGACTTTTTGTTTTGTTGCTGTTAGCATGTTAGCCGCTAATTATGAGCCAAAAATAGCACAGTACCGGCAGTTTCTTTACTACCGTTCAGAGACCAGAGGCTGTGAAGGTAACAGAAAGACCACAGTTGAGCTTTTGTCTTGTGTCACTGCAGTGTCTCGCTACTTTTTTGGGGGGTTTTAAACATAATTTAAACACATTATTTAGGCTCGGGGGGGCTCCGGCTCCAGTTTGCGGATTTTGATTTATACGAGGGTCCCCATTAACCGTAAAAAATAAGGGATCACTGTATATGCAATATAATCTTGTAGCAGACTTTTTTTGTGGGAATGTGAGGGGTGAATGTGTCCTTCACTGGTCTTCTCTGGCAGTAAATTCTAACATGTCTATTAACATCTTAAATCATGATTTTGTCAGAGAGGACTAAAAAACACCAGCAGTAAAACATTTAAAGACAAGACAATTAAAGAGACGCGACAGTGAGGGTGTGGTGTGTGCTGGGTTGTGAAATGTGAGGGATGTTGTGTAGTGGATTATGTTGTGACAGCGAACAAACTTAAAAGATAAAATGTAGTCATCAGAAAAAACTATTAACAGGAAAACTGGATCAACACCTTCTACCAAACTATAGACCTGAGTGCATGTGGAGAATTCATGTAAACATTATCGATTGATTATGTTGACAGTAGAGGGGGGGTGTTGGGGGAGGGGTGTAAAGCATAAATGTGTCCGTGCCCATATACACTCACACGTAAGTGACCAGAGAGTACCAAGGAAACTGTTACCACTATTACCATCACCACCATCCTTATCTTAGTCCTTCTCAGATCTTCCCGTGGGTGAGAAAACACCAGCTAACTCCCACCCCCCCCAGAATGAGACTGGCCCAAGAGGACCCTAAAGGTCCAGGGGCAAACACCCCCGAGTCATACGGCCACTGACAGGGGGGCCAGGCAGGGCACCCAGAAGACCAGAACCGCAACGAGGTCTGGCCAACCCCCCGCCCCCACACCCACCAGGCCCCAGCCCACAGCAGCAGCACCGCAGAAAATGCAGCCCCGGTACCCATCACCCCATGTAAATTCAGAGTATTTTAAATGTTTCAGACACCTGAATGTCTACCCGACCTAAACTGGAACCAAGATTTCTTCTCAAGTAGAAATGCTGCATGGACAGATCTCACTAGCACAATTTTTTTTCATCAATTTAGGGTTTATTTTTTTTGTATTTTAGCTAGTATTTTTACAGTGCTGTTCTGGTGCTGGGGGGTGCTGGGAGTCTGGGACATCTGTTGGTGCAGCTGATATGCTTTTTAAAATACTGCAGAACGAATCATTGGATGCGCATTTAAAGGTCACGAGCAATTATTGTTCCTGTCCCTCCTCGACCACCAACAGTTTCAGACATATCGGAAATAAATTCCCGCATCCAATCTTTTCCAGCTTGACACCAGAGACAAAGATCTCCTTGGTTTCCTCCACAGCAGACATCTGGATGAGATCATGCCACAGCTGTACAGACTGACATGTCTGGCCGTGACTATTCCCACATCCACCACAACTGCTGACCAGACATCCTCTGACTTCAAGAGAATAAAAACGTCTGCAAGTAATACGGTGATGCGTAATCGAGAGGTAGAGCTGTTTGTGCACGTCCACATGTGACCAGGTGACATTTATGCCATTTGGACGCGCTCTTTTATGCGCCGACATGCGAGTTGCGCTTTCCACAAACTCTGTATCTTGCGATAGCGAGTTTAGGGTAGCGGGTGGTCTGACCGCCCACTACCCGCTACCCTAAACCCGTGATCGCAAGATACCAAGTTTGTGGAAAGCGCAAAAGACATGCCCATATCCACACCGGATAGCGGATAGCAGCTTTAGGGAAGCGGAAGATTGCATGGCTGTGAGCGGAGGTTCCTAAACCTGCAATTTACGGGTAGCGGGTAGCGGTTAGTGGCTAGCAGGAGGTGTATGATTGGGTCCTTTGTGCCATTGCTGGTGTAGTGTCTGAAAAGCATGATGTATATCTGATATTTACATGATATTTACCTTTTTATATAAAGTTTAACTACGGCTCTTTAACAGCTGCCAGAGAGGAAGAGAAAAAGAGAAAAGTCACCCCATCATCGCCAGGAGATCTCCAAACTTCTTCTGGCAACAAAAACTCCACTGGTCATTTAACAGACATTCTACTTTTAGATCCATAGGCTTTTCTGTTAGCTTTAGAAATAGCCAAATATTGTCTGTGATTCCTGTGCAACAGCTAACAAAGGCTCACGATTGGATGCTACATTTTTTATCATTGCAATCTGACAGGCTGCAAAGAGTATTATTTTTTTGTTCTTGTTTTGTTTTTAAGTGCCTTCACCATCATGTGCATTGTCATGTGACAATGCTTGAGCCAACCTTGGCACAAGTTCAAAGGGCAATTCCACGGGTTTTAGCATTGAGACCACTTTAGACCAGGTCCCAATCGAAAACCATATATTTTGACTGCTCAAAGATAGATTAAATCATCTCAGAGGTTGTCAATGCTTTATCACTCAGTTTGTGATTCAAAATGCCGAAAAGAAAATGAAACCCTTTTTACTACTTTAGACAAGATCAAAAACTTCAATACTTGTCATATTGTCAGACTTGTCAAACTTTGATAGTTATCCTCTAGATAATAAAGACTACATTTAAAAAAGGTCAGTGATTTGTGAAACCTTTTTTTTAAATTTGTGTAAAAGCAAAAAAGGGTAATTTTCTGTGTTTTTTGTTATTAGACTACCTTAGACCAGCTTCAGATCATAAACTACAAAACACCCTTGCCTTTTGTGTGTATGCACATGCAGAGATGGGCTGACAACAATAGTGGATCAATAGGTTTACTGTGGCCTCTAGCCAGCAGCGCTAACACTCTGCTTCTCTTTGTATGTGCTTCTCTTTCCTCTGTTCTTATCAATACTTCCATTCGACTGGCCTCAGGGTTCTGGGTCCTCCTCCCACTGTTATCACTTTTTTTTTTTTTTCCGAGGGACAACAGGGTTTCACTGTAGGGTAAATCACTGTTGCATGTGTTCAGACAGCAGCAGTAGCGGTGCATGCAGTCCATGTACAATTTACCAATGTAATTCAGAATAATGCCATGTTTTACAGGAACCATGTAGGGACAAAGGTTTGCTATTTTTTGTGTACGGTCAGAATAAAATTATTTATCTCTCAGAGATCCATCATGTCAGCCTCAATGGACCTGAAGCCTTTGGTAGCTGTTGGTATGACTAGTTATGGTAATTTGAAATATATTAGTTGAATGTATTGTATCATCTCTGTTTTCCTGAATGAGGATTAGATGTACTGTTGACAGAATTACACCATTATTTATTTATTTATGTAACATATTCATGGATATTGGTTTTCAGTCTGCAGACTGTTATTTCAATGGTTAAATAAATGTTCTTAAAGAGAAAAAAGGACGGCAAGACTAACAAAAAAATCAGACAGCATAAACTACAACAAATCCTGATTCACTGATATTGCTTGTAAATTAGTTGGACAACCACGTGCACACACACACACACTAATGCACACAGTTTTAGCCCAAGTGGCTATGAACTGGAGCTTGAGTAATTAGTCCTTAATTGGTTGTCATGTCTCTGGACAATGACAGAACCCTCGAGGGTCGGGTGAGACATAGGACATCAGAAACAGATAGAAGGATGTATTTTGAAGGACCATGAACCAACCAAAACACAAGTGTACGTGCACACACATGCACAAGAACACATACAAATGCACACAAGATATGATGATGATATAAAATGAAACCGTTTCACACAGCAGTTACTACATATATATTACATTTCCACTGCGATAGTCAAGGTGATTTAATAGATGTTTCCTATAATCAGGTGCACGTGATGCAAAACTGCTGCCATCTTGACAGGGAACCAAATGATAATGATAAACAGTAGTAACAATTTTGAATAAATTTTAAGGTTTAAATACCAGTCATGGCTTTTAGGCAGACAAAGGTTAGATTCATGTACAGCCTTGATAACAATGCATGCAAGAGATACTAGGATAAAATCTCAGTGATTTGATCCATATGATGTTGAAAAAAAGGGACATGTCAAGTAGCCCAGATATGTTTCTGGGAATAACTTATTATAATGTAGTGAACTAGTGTTAACGTTTTGTTATTCACAGATCAGAGATTTTTCTTTTTTTTCAATCTAGTCTTTATTTTCTAAAGGATGACTATGGAGGCTTGGTAAGTAAGTATTGAAGTTTTTGATCATGTCTAAGTTAGTAAAAATTGTTTTGTTTTGTTATTAGTACCAGTGTTATTCACACAAAAAGTGCCTAAACAAGAAATGAACAGCAAAAATTAAAAGCCATGAAACTGGCTGGAGGATGCTGTGATAATGCACATGAATAATCAGGTCCTGGTAAAAAATCAGAGTAAGCAAAAATCGTATTCATTTCAATCTTATTTTTAAATGTACAAGTTGTCGAAAAGTTATTTAGAGAAACTTTACTTTATTGATCCCATGAGGATAGCTCCCTCAGGGAAAGTCGAAGTTGTACTCATTGAAAAAAACATTTTTCTGCACATCTTTTATACTTTAAGGGCCTGATTTACTAAAGGTTTGCGTGCGTAAAAACGTGTGCAAACTTGACATCACCCGCAAACCAATGCGCAAGCTGATTTACTAACAGCGTGCAAAGAGGACTGCGCCTCTCAAATCAGCAAAATAGCACACGCTGTTCATTTAGCACTTTTGCCCTGATGAATAAACAATATGGGGCGTACCCGCCAGAAAGCGCTAAATACTGGGAGGGGAAAATGCAAATAGGTCCATTTACCACACGCAATGAGATTTACCAACCCTGAAAGTAATTGCGGGGATTGTGATTGCGTCTGTATTTAGTACGTTCGAAAGGAAGGTGCTATTCTGTCCAGCATTACGCACCGATGGCTGCTGTTATTGTGGCAAGGAGGCACGGACATCGCCAAAATCAAAGAATACGCAGAGAGAGAGTCTTTCGGGACTCGTGTAAATTTGTTTGCACATGCAAAAGGAGAAATATTTTATTTGAATGTTAAATCGAGTATTATTCAGCAAAAGGTTGCCACAGGAGGCACCAGGGTTTCCGTTGTCTGGTAATTGCTGGACTTTGTCTGGTAAAATATGCGGAAGTCCGGGATTTTATAATCTCTCCGGTCAAAATGTCCGGTGAAAATACTCCTCCCAAGCACAATTTCAGTTGTAATAAAATGGGTTATTTCCACATCATTTTATGAAAAACGCCTCGGGATTCTCCCAGAGGAGCTGGTGGAAGCGGCCGGGGGATCTGGACCTCTGAAGCTGCTGGCCGCGCGACCCGACTTCGGATAAGCGGAAGCTAATGGATGGATGGATGGATGGATGGATGGATTTTATGAAAAAACATATACTTCTTTTACGAATGAGTAGTGTGTGAGGACGAGTCGGCTCCAGCCACAGCTCCACTCATTGATGCCACAGGTGCGCGCAGAGACGCATCTCCGTAATGACAGCGCTCCGCGGTTATGGAGGCTTGAACTTCTCAACGGCCACTTAACCACCTGTCTGTCTTGTTTGCCGAAGTTTTATTAAAGGCCACTTTTTCTTTAGTTCCTCGCCTTATATCTTGCCACCTTCTTTTAACCTCATCTGCCGTTCTTTTTGTCTTACCAACTGCATTTATTCTATCGCAGATTTTCTCCCATATTGCGTTTCTTTTGGTAATGTTTAAATTTCTTTGCTTTAGTTCATGAATGTGTTTATTTGCCTCTTCCACTAATATCTCTAACTCCAACTCGTCAAATTTCATTTTGCGCTTGCGTCTATCCTGCTTTCCATCCAGACTCTCCATGGCGCAAACCTTAAGACACGCAACACCTCATTTAAATACTGCGGTTTGCACCCGTTATCAATTGCGCGAGCATTCTTAGTTGATCACCCGCAAAACACACAACAACAGCACGCGCAAACTTTTTCAGTGCACACGCAATTTAGTACTCTTTATTTAGGATCTTAGTAAATCAGGCCCTAAGTGTTAAATAATACCACCAATGAGCTTATAACTATAATCAGAAACATCAGAAATGTTTGAGGGTCAACATCTGATATGTTGTTTATATTCTACTGGAAATAAAATATATGTCTATGAGACTTGCCAATCATTGCATTCTGTTTTTATTTAGATTTTACACAATGTCCCAATTGTTTGGGATTTAGGGTTGTACTTCAAATACGAAAATAGAGAGAAATCAGAGGTTTAAGAGCATGGATGGGTAAATAGGTGAAAGGATCAGGGACAAGGAAAAGGAGCAGGAAGGAGGGTCAAGAGAACAGAAGGGAGAGATCAAAATCCCAGGAAGACTCTCATAATTAATAAATGAAAAATGTTGTTAGTGCATCGGATCAATAGAGTTGTTAGAGAGAGAGGGAGCAATTGATTAGACTACGGAATGAAGGATAGAGGGTTGGCAAAATGGAGGTGTGGGTGAGAAGGAGAGGAGGGAGGATTGTGCTATTTCTTCTGTGGTGTTTCAAATTTTCACCCTCATTGAGAAGAAAGGAGTCTCTTGAGCCTCATCAGCACTGATAGACACTTAGCACCATCCTGACCTTAATAGGAGGGAGGAGGGAGACCAACAGGGGAGGGATGTGGGGGAAAGGCAAGGGAGGACAGAAAATTCATACGGGGGGAGGGGGGTGGGGGGATGAGAAACACAAGGTCTGACAGGATGAGTGGAAAGAAAGAATAGGAGGCAGCGACGGGGGGACAGACAAGATGTTGAATTGACTGTGACACTGAGGCAAAGCCTTCTGGAGCCTGTAGGCCTTTCACAATGATTGACTGGTGAAGCCTCTGTACCCCACTTCTGTGGTGTCCCAGTATCTTTCCCAGCTTGCCCCCATGTGCTCCACCAGCTCTTAGTATTTGGACTGTTTCAGTTATTTGGCCTCCACTGAGAGAACTGCAAGCTTAATTATGGATACAAAAGTGGATAACAAAGCTTGTCCCAAATCAGTTTCACAGGTTATTCATTTATTTACAATTTTCCTCTCATCATGTACACTGCAAAATTGATTATCAGCTTTCTGCTAAAGCTGATACCTGTTAGTTGCGCTATTGGACTCAGATTTTGCATCCTGGCAATGCTGCAGACACACATATATCCAGATTGACAAATCAAGACCTTGTCCACAGATTCACCCAGGTCAAGGGACAAAGTCCCATGATACATCTGATGAAAAAGTGCAAAGTCACACTCACTGTTCTACAGGATTCTTGTAACAGTGCTTCTGTGAACTCCTACGCCAGCCAGCTGACAGTTATAGTTCTAATAATGAGATGAAGAGTTTAAATCCATTGTCTATGCCCACTTAAAATATGTGTTTATAATGTCACAGTCTAGGAGTAAAGATACTATAACAGCTGTGTTTATCTGTGGAAGTCACAAACTTTTTGAGGTCGGGAGGTCCCGGTCGTTGGTTCATAAAAACCTAAAGCAGCAGGAGACTAAAGGTAACAAAACTGAGGACTCACAGTTATGAAAAACATCCAGCATTCCTACAGGCAATAAATTTAGTTTTAAACAGTCAAAGAATCTTCTGAGCTAATTATGAAATGCTAACAGTATCAGCTGGATGAAGTAAATGTAGTCTTTTTCCTTAAATTGATAATCAAAATACAATATCACATCTCACTCTGTAAATTGAATTAGTTGCCTAGTGTTCTGGCTAATAGAAAATTGTACATCTGTCCAAAATATTCTTGTATATTCACACTGAAAAAACAAATGAGAAATTGTTTTGATTTTTTCATCTATAAGGACCAAAAGAATCTACCAGAAGGTAAAATAACCTTTTTGTAAAACTATTTTAATCAGTTTAATTCAATTCAATTCAATTCAATTTTATTTGTATGGTGTCTATTACAATGCAAAATGTTTCTAGGCACTTTAAAGACTTCCAGAGCAAATAACATTCACTAAAACCCCGCTACACTACATAATCATGTTTAATCACAAACATTTACAGTACAATCAAAAATGGCAGAAAACAAGAAAAAGCACCGGCAGTACAAGGCTAGTTACATAAATTATGGATTTATTCCATCTCCGAGTAATGTACATCTGCAGATGTGCTGCTATGTGAGCAGCTGTTCTCTGATGAAGCCATGAAGCCGTCGTGATTACAGGAGCATCTTTCTACAAAACATCCAGACAAGGCATCTAAAGACTCGGCTTACTGAACTGGGATTCAGCTGAACTCTCCACATGCAGACAAAATACTGAAACTATCTGAACCTCGTGAGCTCTGGTCCACTCAGGCTGAAGCTCACAGCGATGAGTCCAGATGTGAAAAAGCTGTCAGCAGCCCACCAAGACCAGGGCTCCCAGTAACTGAAGAGCAGCAGCCGTTCCCTTTTGTAAATAGTTTCTTCTTCTTTTTTTCTCGTTTCCAGGCCTTGTCAGTAGCCTACTCCGAAAATGACCGTTTGAAATGTTTAAGGCACATTAACTGACGCACGAGTGGTTCCAGGTTTTGGTTCAGAATCAGAATCAGAATCAGATTTATTATTGTCACTGAGCCAGCGTCCCAACACAGTGAAATTTGTCTTCCCAGTACACCGTCCAAGAGAAACATACAGAAACAACAACAACAACATATGGACAGGAGTCTTGCTTGGGTCAGCGCTATAAGAGCGCTTCTACCGTGTCAGAGAGTAGTACACTCAAGCACATGCCCAAGTACACCACCCTCCGGCCAGGGCACTTTTAGCAGAAGAAAATATGATCACATAGGGGATGGGGGGGGAGAGGATAAAAAAGAGGTGTCTCACACCACATGTCCTTGATCAGAGGCACATGTTGTGGGATTCACAAAAAAAACCTCAGCACAAGCATAACAAACTTATTACGAAGACATCATATGGGTCAGGAAAGAGGTGGGGGGAGGGGGAGTGTCCAGCTAAACAGTCTGTGCGCTCGCTGAGTGCCCAGTCCGTCAAGCGTGGGCGGGTAAAAACATCCAGGAGCCAGCGGAGGCAGTTGGGCAGGGGGGGGGAAGTGTGTGTTGTACATGTGTATGTGTGTGCGTAAGCCAGTGAGCCCTGGAGCCACAGGTGTTGTTTGGAAAGGGGAGGGGTCGGGAAGGAGCGTCAGAAAGTCATAATATTCAGGAGAGATTAGGTCGAACGCCGGCCTTGAGGCGAGCTTCGTCAGGGGAGCCAGATTCAGATAAGAGAAGAATGTTTTCGGTCAGGCTGACATAAATTCTGTCTGCCTTCAAAGTTCTTGCTGGTTCATCTCGGCGGGAATAACTCCAATTGTCCGAATTACAGGTCAATTCTCCCTGAGCGGCGCTTGAACTTCTCCAGGATCGAATCCATTTCGCCAGAGTTCAAAACCGTCACTAGAATCACTTCCAGTTTCCGGTTCAGCTCACCAAGAGCAGCAGTCTGAGTGATCACAGCGCGACTCATTCCAACACACACAGCAGGCAGGTTGACGGTGTCCAGGATGGCAGCTGCCGTGTAAATTTTCCGATACAGCAGGTATCCGCCAACTCCAAACAGCAGAAATCCTGTGATCATAGGTTGGTTGGTTAATTCACCGCTTTTCACGTGAAGTGTGCATGATGTTGGCATCTTCAATTAGTCTACCCATAAAACAGATTTACAACAAATTCTGCTGTGTTGATATTTTTTCTTATCCAAGAATTTATTTACAAATGTTGTTATGAATTTTTTAAAAAATCATATAAGGCGGTGTGGCCTTTCTCTCTGTAGAAAGATCAATTTGATTTAAATTTAATTTTATATATATGTCTTTGGGCAGTGCAATGGTACACACTGTGGGAAAGAAAACAGATTTGAGTTGAAGGTTTGGCCAATCACATCAGTCTAAAGCAGCCTTTCTCAACCGGGGTGTCGAGGCACACTGGGGTGTCGTCTGGCTGCTTCAGGGTGTCGTCAAAAAAATGACCTATTCTGACATTTCATATACAGTGGTACCTCTACTTATGAATGTTTCTACATACGAAATTTTCAGGTTACGAAAGGGAAAATATTGCCTCCGCCAAGGAGGTCATGTTTTTGCTGGTGTTTGTCTGTCTGTCTGTGTACAAGATAACTCCAAAATGTTATGGATGGATTTTGATGACATTTTCAGGAGTTGTCAGAAATGTAAAAAGGAAGAACTAATTTCATTTTGGGTGTGATCTGGAAGAAATCCTGGATTCTGGATCACTTTCCATTTTCCATAATTGTTGCGTTTAGTGGAGGTCTGCGCTCTCTGAGTGCTTTTCTAGTTCTAACATGTATTTCTGACAGGTTTTTAAGTCATTTCATGTATTATTTATAATTTATGAAAAAAATAATTTTCGAATTTTGGAGGGCTTGGAACGGATTAGAGCATTTACGTGGAAAACGCGTCTCTACTTAAGAAATTTTCAGGTTACGAAACTACTTCCAGAACCAATTAATTTTGTAAGTAGAGGTAGCACTGTATAAATATATGAATGCACACATAAATACATACTTTTTGCCTATGAATGAATGAATGAATGAATAAATAAATAAATAAATAAGATACATAATTGGACATGAAATGAATAATAAAAATATGTCTCACATGCCCATTTCCCAATGTTAACAACGTCAGTACAGGGTCAGCGTAAGGTCAATGTGACTGCCCAGTTAGCTTACATCGTAATATCATTTAACCACTGGAATTTTATTTCACAGATAGCAAAGAGAACTTTTTAGCAGCATCATGGATCGTTTTCTAAAAAGAAAAGCCCCACAGGAACGGAACATCACAGAGGAGCCGACTTCTTCATCAAGCCTTCATCCACCAGCTCTGAATCTGCTCCATAGGTACCAAAGCTAGCTGCTAGCGATAAGGCTAAAAAGAGGCGATACAAGGATGATGGATGGAAGCAAGCACATCACGGATGAGAAGAAGCTTTCCTGCTGAGGCCTACTCTGGTGCAGTTATCCTGTTCAGGTTATTTAAACTAAATAAACGGGACGTATGCATTTACAGTCGGAGCGATGCAGTGTGGCTTTGGATTATATTTTACTCTGGGGTGTCGTGAGATTTTATTCACTTTTGAAAGGTGTCATGACTGAAAGAAAGGTTGAGAAAGGCTGGTCTAAAGGGTCATGCCCCAACTGACGAAAACATTCACTAAACTCAGAGAGCAAGCAAAATTTTCAGGAGAGAGTGCACAGCTGGGTTTAGGGCGCTCACAATCACAGTTATGCGCACTTTCGACTAACAAATTGCACTGTTGTTATTGATTGTTACGCTGTATGAATACACTCCCCACAGTATTTTGTTAGCAATGCAATGCCATACATTGCCATACAACACACTGTGTTGTGAAGAGGACGCTCAGGATTTTCCAGGATCTTTTTCATTTTATAAATTACCCTCCTTTGCATAATCAGCTCCAGAACAGTCCCCAGAACAGAGCAAGCCTTCTTTATCAGTTTTTTTTAAGTCACAGGGTCTGATGCTGCTTCCCCAACAGATGACTATAGATGAGACTGCACTCTCCATAACAGACGTGTAGAAGATATGCAACATGCTGTAAATGCTGAAGGACCTAAACTTACTCAAGAAGTAAAGTCTGGGGCCACCTGTGGTGCAGTGATTAGGGCAGGCGGCCCATATAAAGGCTACAGTCCTCCACGCAGCGGGCGCAGGTTTGACTCCCGGCCCATGTGACCCTTTGCTGCATGTCCTCTCTGTCCATCTTCACTGTCAAAGGCCTCTAGTGCCAACAAAAATCTTTAAAAAAGAAGTAAAATCTGCTCTGTCCCTTCTTACAAACATTATCAGTATCGCATCTCTAGTCCAGTCTGTTATTCAGGTGAACACCGAGGTATTTATACTCCTCCACCACCTCCACATCTTCCATAATGGAAATACTATTGGACCTAATCCTGACAATCATCTCCTTGTCTTCACACCATGCCACAAAGCAGCCCACCCGTTCTCCGTTCTCAGTCTCTTGTTCGTCACTGATACAGACCTGCAGTCATCTGAGTGTTTCTGCAGGTGGTAGGACTACAACTGGTACTGGGTCTCTGACGTGTAAAGAGTGAGGAGGAATGGTGAGACTACAGTCTCAGTCTCTTTCACACACAGACCTCCTGCCTTTTGAGGGTCTACTGGGTCAAAGAGAAGAAGAGATTATCCACTGTGGTTGTGTGTTTGTCCATTAACAGCTAATAGCAGCTCTGTTTCCCCATTATCACTAATGGATACAACTCTCTGGATGCACACGGACACACACTGTCTGCTGGGACCATTACTTACTCTCTCATTCCCATGCTGTCAAAATTAGCCATGCAATATAACAACCACACACAAACACTATCTTGCTCACTGGCTCGCTCTCCCTCTTCCCCCAAACATCTCACCATCCACAGACAGGAAGTGAGGGCGTTAGGGCAAATAAGGAAGTGTTTCCCACGACAGCAGGAGAGCTGGCCCGCATTTCTCACTTCGTCTGTAAACCATGTCTGATGTAATGATGAGAAGTAGTCAGGGGAATCCAAAGTGCTTGTTGACTGTTTTGTCTTCTCACCTCCCCTCCCTGTCATCTCTCCATCCCAATATCTTTTCTGTCTTCATTCAGCATCTGCTAAATACTCTTTTCATCATTTCATTTTGTTCCTCTGTATCTGGTTATTCTTTCAAGCCCCATTTTCTTCCTGACACTCATCCCCCCCCCCCCCCCCCCCCACTAGTTTTAACATATCTTTTCCTTTCCTTCTAAAATGATCCCTTCACTCATTCTTTTTCCTCCTTCCCTTAGAGGACACCTTAACAGAATAATACTTTTAATTAAAGCTGCAAGCAGCACTGATCAGGCCCTCACAACAGTTTCCACCACCTTCTCAAACCAGTCGGGAATAAAGACAATACAGAGATAATTCTATCTGGTGATAATTCAATTCAATTCAATTTTATTTGTATAGCGTCTGTTACAATGCCAATTGTCTCTAGGTGCTTTACAGAAACCCAGATCATGACCCCTGAGCAAATATTAACTAAAATTACAATATTAAATCCAAATCAAGAATAATGCCAAGTAAAAAGCTCCCACAGTGGAAAATGGAAAGGATAAAAGTTGCTGTCCAGCTTGAATACAGATTTATGAAAACAAACCAAAAAAAAAAAAACTGGTAGGAATCTACTTAGAGTTCAAACCTGCCACATCAAGGCCGTAACCATCACAGCTTTTAATCATCTCAAAGCAATATAAAGAGTCAGAGATCACAGCGAGACACCAATATTTCCTCCACTCTCACAGTGACACCCTTTGATTGAAAGTTAGTTTAATTTTAAATCCTCTTTAATATCTTAACTACTGATTGACCAAGTCTGAGTTTCATCTGCTAAAGCCAGAAGAGTCAGGATGTATCATACAAAACATGACACTCCCTGTCGCCAACAGGTGGTGCTACAACTGTTGCTGAATATTACCATATAGATGTCATCAGGTTAAGACTGCAATCATTCACACCAAGTCTGGACCAGATTAAACTATGTATGCCAGAGTTAGAGCAGAGATTCATGATTTGCCCAGGGCCTCATAAATGTTATGATTGCCACTGCAAATCTCAGCCGCTACCAGTTATCTGCAGAATATACTTTAAATGATAATTGCCTCTCAGTGCCTTCTGAAAGTATTCGACCCCTTGAACTTTTCAACATTTTGCCACATATTAGGCTTCAAACATAAAGATATACAATTGTAATTTGTCAAGAATCAACAACAAATGTAACACAATCGTGAAGTGGAACAAAAGTTATTGGATATGTTAAACTTTTTTAACAAATATAAAACTGTAAAGTGGGGCGTGTAATATTATTTGTCCCCTTTACTTTTACTGCATCAAACTGACTCCAGTAGTTCAGTGACGATCTCTGAATGATCCAATGTTGTCCTGAATGACTGATGATGATCAATAGAATCCACCTGTGTGTAATCAAGTCTCCGTATAAATGCACCTGCTCTGTGATAGTCTCAGGGTTCTGGTTAAAGCTCAGAGAGCATCATGAAGACCAAGGAATACACCAGGCAGGTCCCAGATACTGTTGTGGAGAAGTCCAAAACCCAGTTTTGAATACAAAAAGATTTCCCAGCTTTAAACATCTCAAGGAGCACTGAGCAAGCAGTCATAGTGAAATGGAAGGAGTATCAGACCACTGCAAATCTACCAAGACCCGGCCGTCCCTCTAAACTTTCATCTGGAACAAGGAGAAGACTGATCAGAGATGCAGCCAAGAGGCCCATGATCACTCTGATGAACTGATCTACAGCTGAGGTGGGAGAGTCTGTCCAGAGGACAACAATCAGTCCTACACTGGACAAATCTGGCCTTTATGGAAGAGTGGCAAGAAGAAAGACATTTCTCAAAGATATCCATAAAAAGTAGTTTAAAGTTTCCCACAAGCCACCTGGAGACTCACCAAACATGTGGAAGAAGGAGCTCTGGTCAGATGAAACCAAAATCAGACTTTTTGGCCACAATAAAAAACAATATGTTTGGAGTAAAAGCAACACAGCTCATCACCCTGAACACACCATCCCCACTGTCAAACATGGTGGTGGCACCATCATGGTCTGGGCCTGCTTTTCTTCAGCTGGGACAGAGAAGATGGTTAAAACTGATGGGAAGATGGATGGAGCCAAATACAGGAGCATTCTGGAAGAAAACCTGTTGGAGTCTGCAGAAGACCTGAGACTGGGACGGAGATTTATCTTCCAACAGGACAATGATCCAAAACATAAAGACAAATCTACAATGGAACGGTTCACAAATAAATGTATCCAGGTGTTAGAACGACCAAGTCAAAGTCCAGACCTGAATCCAGTCCAGAATCTGTGGAAAGATCTGAATACTGCTGCAATCACACCTGGAAACAGAGAGGATGGAGTAATAATGAGGAAAATCAACATGATGAGTCAACGAATCAAAAATACCCACATTGAAAAAAGTTTCGCAAGACAACACGTCGCAACACCCAGAAGCTCAGAGATATTTAAAGATGACAAGTAAGGGATCCCCTCTCGATGGAGACACCCCTCACTATCGTCTTGACATCGAACTCCGCACCTGGCATTCCTAGTGAGACCACAAACACTTTTCCCAAGAAACCACCCACGAGGAGAACACGAACGAGAAACACAAACACGGTTGTGTGTTGGATTTGAAGCAAACAAAGATGCAAAACTCTCTGATCCTGAAGCTGACCTGCAACATTTGAATGTTGTATTATAAACCCAGAACAATCAGGAATGGACACATTACATTTACTCAACATGCTCCTTACGTCTCAAGCAGACTGTGGCTGACGCACATGTTCCTGGCACATGAGTATGAAACCAAAAACACAGAAAACACAGGAAAATGATAACACAAATGATAACATACAACATAAATAAATAAATAAATAAATAACATAAATGAATCAATCATATATTACATTCAACCCCCAAGGCCTGGAGGATCCAACGTCTTTTAGATCAGCAGTGTGGGATGATGTAACAGTCTCTGATTGGAAACACATCAGTCTCTCTTTTTCTATTTTTTGTTTTTTTCATTTTCTTCATCTTTTCACTTCTACTCTTTTTTTATTTTCTAGTAACTCTCCTTCCTGTTCAAGCTCAGGTGTGTGTGTGTGTGTGTGGCCAGAGGTACAAACAGGCTCCAGAGGCCTGAGAGACCAAGGAACAGCCCAGGGGTCCAGCGAGCTAACATCTGGATCAGGAACTCTCCTGCAGTGGCTGGTGTGAATCCAGGTCGCCCGCTCCGCTATGTTAACAGCAGTGTGGGTCGTCAGCAGAACCTGGAACAGACCGTTCCACCACTTCGTTCTTCTAGTGCAGGGGTTGCAAACTTTACTAGCAAAAGAGCCATTTTTTGTCCCTCACCCCTGAATAAAATTCTTCTGGAGCCGCAAAACCTACTTGACCCTTAAAATGATAATACAGTGTATGAAGTTTTATATCTAGTTATACTGTATTCAGAGGGATTTGAATCTATCCAAAAGCTTATTCCTATTATGTTTGGCAATTTTTAAAGTTTTTAATGCAAAAGGAGGTCATACAAGATATGAATTAAATTTTCATTTCCATATTTTTTAGTCATCCACTGTTAAAGAACTATAGTTAGTTGCATTTATGAAATTATAGAACAACAAACAGAAAACCGTTGACATTTTATTGCTGTTTTTACCTGTTATAAGAAAGGAAAACCTCAAACTCTCATAAAGACTGTATATTGGCTGCTGCTGTACTGTATATGTTTGGGAGCTGAACCAAGACAATTTTTGATCAACTTGTTGACATGACAGTCATTATATTGAATCTTGAATCTTTTGAAAGAGGAGGAAAAAAAAAAACACCGGCATGTGTAGACCTACTTTGAAATAAAACAAAGAACAGGTGTTTTTGAGTCATTCCCTTATTTGTAAAACATTGATCAAATAAAAAGTAGCCCACTTTGAAATAAAATGTATAGCTGCAGTGTAATAACTTTAATAAGAGTAAACATTAAAATAGGCTAGTTTGTATTTAATTATGACTTAAGTCCATTGTCATCCTCTTGCTTTCTCCTCAGCCACATACAGCAATCAGCCATCAAGCCTGAACATAAAACACAACTACATCAGCTCAGCCTCAGGTTCTGAAAATAAATGTTTTTGAAAAAAAAATCTATTAAATCAGCCATTCCCAAACTTCAGAATATCCAAGGCCCAGTTTGAAATGTGAAAAATCTCTGCAACTCATGCAAACCTTTAAACGCCACTTTGATCAACATACAAGACTAAAAGCTACATTCCAGTATTAATGTAAGGGGTCAACAAATAAGGAGACACTTGTCATATTAAGTTACATGTGACTCAATTTGTTTATTTTATATTCTACTAATCATGTTATAAATATTTTACAGTTAATAAAAATATTTTTTTAATCGAGGATTTAAAACATATTTGTTTATTTTTAATGACCTCTCACAGTCTACCTGCAGTACCACGACAGTCCACCAGGGGGCCCACACTTTGGGAATCACTGTGACAGTGTTCTCACCTGCTTAACGCAGTAGTTGAGTTGTAAAAAAAATTCAGGGGGGATGGTCAATGTTTTTCACTTAAAAAAAAAAAGTGGCAGGGGCAGGAGTGTAAATTCATTATCAAAACAAAACACTGTAAATAAGACTTCTGAATCCTCTCAAATCAAGTCAAGCCAAGTTTATTTTAAGTGCAAAATCATAACAATTATATCTTTTTTGTGTTATTAAAGACAGTACAGAAGTACAGAAAAACTCTCTCAACATTTTACAATACTTTTCCTTTTCTCCCCTCTGGTGCCCAGTTTTTAGTTTCTCAGTTTCAAGTCTCAGTATCTCATAGCAGTTTCCAAAGACTGTCGTAATCATGTTTTTTGTCGACAATTTTTCGTGTTCTTGCTTTCTGATTGTTAGCTAAGCAGTGACTGAAGATTAATAGATTAATGTGCCTTTTAGCCACTGACATAATGAGCTACATACTAATAGGCCTACATATGAATTGAAAAGGGTAAGTGTGTAAACTAGAGGTTGCACTAGACTTTTTTTGCAATTGGTCATTTTGACAGTCATGAAAATTTTATTATCAGTTTCTACATTAACAATTATTTAATTACATTAAAAGATTACTAACGGTCTTCAGATTTTTCAATTATTGTGAGGGAAAAAAAGTCAATTACAGGGAATCCCCAGTTAAAATAACCCCTGGTCTAAACCCTAAAGGTTTAATAATCAAACCTGTACCTTCTGCTCTTGATCCTCCTGCTTCCTGGCCATGGCTTTCCTCTATGTGAAGAAAATAACATTATAGGGTTTGATAGAATGTGCAGACATGTCATGCTAAAAGCACATGACCTTGCTCTTGGATAATAGACAGAATGTACACTATAGGTTAAAATCACATTTATCATATTCACTGTAATATTAAATTACAGGCCACAGCAACAGGCCCCAGGAGGGGGAAAACTCTTTAATGTCACCTGCCTTGAACATCTGAATTTTAGCTAACATCTTCACTTATTTTTGTTGCCTGACGAGTCCTATTGATGAAAATAATATAGCCGTGTGAAGAAAATTTCATCATTAATTCTGGTCAAAATATTTGAGACAAACTCTCGTCTAACGCTAACAGTAAATATCTGTTTTACGTTTGCCACGCTCATAAACCAGAATCTAACGTGACTGAATGACAAGTTCTGTGTTTCAGCAAACTACTTAACAAGAGAGATGAACGTTAACATGAGTTCATCTCAGCTAGTTTGCAGGCTACACAGCAAGCTTGGAAAACTAGCTGTGTTGTTATTGTGCAACCTGTGGCGAGTCTGGCGACTTTTGTATAGATTAATAAAAATAGTGACTGAGATTCTTGATTTATAGCTCACCTGTCATTTGAGTCTTTTTTAAAAAAAAAAAACTCCCTGACATCTCGTTGTCCAGCCGCTCGTTTCCTCATGCTCACATTGCAGTGCAGTTACTCCTCAATATGTCGCTCTGCGCAGCAGCTCGTGCCGCTCCCTCTGGCATCAATTAACCAATTGAAAATAACAATCATGTTGCGTCATTGCATGTTCCCGTGCCCCTGTGCCCTCAGATTTTATTATTTCTTTTGCTCAACATGCGAACTACTTTCTAATGATGAAATAATTATAAGTTATATTCCCAACATTTACTGTAAAAAGGGGAGGGATGGAAAGGGGGGATGGCAGTTTTACAGGGGGGATGATTTTGATCGTTTTTATTTCAGGGGGGATGCCATCCCCCTCATCCCCCCTCAACTCGAGTACTGGCTTAACTGCAGAGCTTCTCTATGTTTGTAAGATGTGACTTTCATCCAGGACTGCAGGCTGGCGTCGGGTGAGATGAATGATATTTGGATCTGATGTAGTTCATGCTGGAGAAAATCTTCTCGCATCAGTATGCAGATCCAAAGATTGACGGGACTCCAAATGCGAACGTGCTCATGTTTATATAAGCGCCAGGAATGGCATTCTATGTTTCAAAGACACGTTTTTTGGGTTTGGAGAGGTTTTCAATATCGCTTCATTTGTGTGTTACACCACTACAACACACCGGTGTGGTGTAGGAAATGTTTCTTTTATTTTTTAGGCTCTTGTGGAGTGGAGACAGGGATGTTGAAACAAGCCACTGAATATACTACTACTGAGGCTGACCTCAAAGCCAGACTTTTGAAGTTGGGTTTGGGTGAGCTTGACATCCGCTCATGCCAGGCCAGCAGCCAGTCTAAAGCTAAGCTAGTTGGGGACATTTTCTCCAAGCACTCACTTGACTGTGGTGAAGCTAAGGGGTTTATCCACCACATCCATCTGACATCCAATGCCTTCTTTAGCACCATGTTTTACAACATCCCCATGTGCGAAGAGGACAAAAAGTACACTGCCTTTACAACACCCGTCGGCTTCTATGAATATAATAGAATGCCTAAAGGGCTCTGCAACAGTCCAGCTTTGTTTATGCGAATGATGCTGAACATCTTTGGCGAACTCAACTTCACAGGTCTGCTCTGCTATTTGGACGACCTCTTGGTGTTTGCCCCCACAGAAGAGGTGGCCTTCAGCAGGCTTCGTGTTGTTTTCCAAAAACTGAGAGACAACAATCTCAAATTGAGTCCAAAGAAATCTTTTTTATTATTTCAGTATATGCTGCTGAGCACACACCCATGCACGTCACCCACTGCTTTTTCAGTTTTGGTTAACAGTACACTGTTCAGTTGGATCTTGTTTTTATTCATAAACAACAACGCAGAGGAATAATTGGTCAGAGGATGGACCACACCGGTCACATAAAGCACACCACCACTGGACTCTAGAGCAGTGGAGGAACGTTCTCTGGAGGGAAGAATCACACTTCTCCATCTGGTGATCTGATGGAAGAGTCTGGGTTTGGTGGTTTCCAGGAGAACGGTACTGGTCTGACAGCATTGATCCAAGTGTAAAGTTTGGTGGAGGGGGGATTATGGTGTGGGGTTGTTTTTCATGAGCTGGGCTTGGCCCCTTAGTTCCAGTGAAAGGAACTCTGAATGCTTCAGCAGACCAAGACATTCTGGACAATTCCATGATCCCAACTTTGTGGGAACAGTTTGGAGCTGGTCCCTTCCTCTTCCAACATGACTGTGCACCAGTGCACAAAGCAAGGTCCATAAAGACATGGATGGAGAGTCTGGTGGGGATGAACTTGACTGACCTTCCGAGTCCTGACCTCAACCTGATAGAAGACCTTTGGATGAATTAGAGCAGACTGAGAGCCAGACCTTCTCAGCCAACATCACTGTTTGACCTCACTAAATGTTCTTCTGGAAGAATGATCAAAATCCCCATAAACACACTCCTAAACCTTGTGGAAACAGCCTTCCCAGAAGAGTTGAAGCTGTTTGAGCAGTAAAGGGTGGAGCCACGTTATAATTATTAAGAATGGGACGTCACTAAAGCTCATATGTGAGTCAAGGCAGGTGAGGGAAATACTTTTGGCAATATAGTGTAAGCTTATGGCCTTTATATAACTTTACATTTCTTATGGCCTTTATTTGACTCTACATTAGCTAATCAAAAATGCATTTGTAGCTAAACATGAACAAAACTGAGTGTGTCACAACATCAAGCTCACGGTTTTATTGACACAAACACTGTCAATTGTTTGGCTGGTGTTTGTCTCTGAGCTGATGCTGCTGATCCACAAGTTTGTGGTTCATTGGAATTTCAATGCCAAGCCCTAACACTTTTGTACTGCTGCCTCCTAAATTTGGTATGGACAAAATGCTTCACTACACCTTAGGAGCATCCCTTCCTCTTCCCAACATAACTGTGCACCAGTGCACAAAGCAAGGTCCATGAAGACATGGTGTTAGGAATCTTTTTTTTGAAAAGATTCTAACTGCATGTTCTTTGCTGGAAAGGAGAGTCTCGGTCGGTAATACAGGTACAACACAGATGGGGTCCTTGACTTGGATGATTGTGGTTCTAGCACGACCATCAGCCCCATCAGGGATGATGGTTTTCACTGTTCCTGCCTGCCAGAATGCTATTGCAGTTTGCTGATCAACAATGAGCACCACAGTTGCAACAGCATTGTCATCTTTTTGAGTATGCCATTTCTACTATGCTTGCAAGGTGGACAGGAACTGCCTCATGAAATACCTCCAGAATTGGTCAACTAAGACTTGAGTCCACCTCTTGCAACTGAGCAATTCCGTTTCTGGGTAGACCATGTGGCAAACAGCTCTCTAGCAGCCCCATCAACAAGAAGTAGGGTCTGACGGGATCTGGGTCTGCACATCTGAGGGAACATAACCCAGAGGCCGAGAGTTGAGGATATTCTTCTCCAGGAGCAAGACTGTCCTCAACATCTCCTCTGACATGGTCTGAGCTCCTACTGTGGTGAGAGTATGGTGGGAGTATGTGGTGAGGGCTGCTTTCATGGACTGCACTTCTCTTTACCAAGACCCCTCAAAGTGCGGGGCATTAAGGGGGGTTTGAGGAGGAACTGGATCTGTTCTGCTGCCAGGTGTTCTCAGAGGTCTGGCTCCAGGGCCCTGAATGCTTTATGCTGTACTTTACTTCCACCTTTAAAGTTGGTGCCTTGGTCTGGAAACAAGCCCAAAGGGCTTTCCTCTGTGCGCTATAAACCATCTGAGCAACATTATGGAGTCAGCATCTATGTTCACCACAAGATCTTGGTGGACTGCTCGTGCAATGTAGAAGCTGGATACTGAGCTGATTCAGATGTTGTGGGACAAGTTCAGAAAAACAGATGTAGATCTTTTTGATATTTTGTGAAAATGAGCAATGCAAACTGTGGTTCTTCGTGAGAGCAAGTGAGAACCCTCTGCTGGGTGTGAATAAAAGCTGAGGAAAGAAGTGAATATTAATTGATATTTGACATTCAGAATCTATAACCAGCATAATCTTGAACATTTCAATTATTTCAGTTATTTCAATAGTTTGAAATATTCAATAAATGACCATAAATATTTAATCTGCATGTGTATCCCTTCATTTATTTTATTTTTGATTTTAAGATTTGTAATATTATATTTGAAAAATATCCCAGTTGTAACAACCAACAATATTTGCAACAAAAACAGTGATCTTAGGAGACCTCGTAACATCAGAAAAGTGTAACATACATACTTTTTCTTAGACTTTAGCAATGTCAACTGTGGTCTGGTCATTGATCTACACAGCTGATGTAAACATACATAATTGTTTGAAATAAAAAAAAAACAACTTTTATTTACCTAAAACAGTTGTAGATTCTGAAAAAAAAACAAAAAACTGGGTCTTCCGTTAATAGAGATCGTTTAAGTGAATAAAAACTGCTATTGGCCCGCCACCTACCTGTGATTTCCGGAGTTAGCTATGTTAAATGCACTGGAGAAATTGAAGACGATGCTTCTCACAATGCAGCTTGCTTTGTCCAGATGACAGAGGGCTTGTTGGCATCTTCAACTCCAGGCCCCACAACAATAAGAAAACTGTTACAGGTGATAAGCAAACTGCAGTGAGTCCTGGAAGTCCTTGTTTGCTTTCTCAGGTGGGACAATAAAGGTCTTGGGGAAACTTTCATAATGTGTGATGTTAGAGCAACAGGTCTACAGTCAGTAAGAGGAAATGGAGGATATTTTGTGGTACTGGAACACAGCAGGATTTCTTTCACAGTTCTGGAACCTAATCCTGGCTAAGGTGAAAGTTGAAAAAGGTGCTGCAGCTGGTGCTGTACAACATGGCTGGTCTGCACAGATCTTCGGTACTCTAGTTCCAGGTCAGTCTCTCCAGCTGCCTCTTCACCTGACTACTAGAGACAGACGGGGCAGCATCTCCTCATCTTGTTGGAGACAATGATGGAGCAGCAGCAAGATCCATGACTGAGGTGGAAGATGGGACAGCTGAAATGTGACAGGGAACCTGTGGGTCAAGGGAGGGTGGGAGGTATGTTTTCCTGAGGGCAGGAAAGCAGGATGCTGAACTTGTCTCTGAACTGAACTTGTTGAAGAATGACTTCAGTTTATTGGCTCTGTCCAGACTTCCCTCTGTTTGATCCTTCTTCTGCTTAAACCCTGTAATCTTCTTCATCCCTGACCACACATCTTCTACGTTGTTATGCTGGAGCTTGTTCTCCAGCTTTTACCTGTACACCCCCTACTCTCTAATCTTGACTTTAAAGACTGGTTTCAACAATTCCTAAAGGCTTGGTGATCCAGAATTTGTTACTAGGAAATGACCTCCCTATTCTGGATAGGATGGAGTTGTCCACAGCCTGTTTTGTAGCCTCAAAACACCCCCACACAGTTTCTTCAGCTTCTGATAACTACCTCCTCACTTTTGGTCACAGGTTCCCTCTGAACAATGGGTTTGTAAGTGAACAAGATAAAGACTGAAACAATGTTATGCAGAGGAGTTGTATGCATCTCTGATGCTTGCATAGAACCAAACCAACGTTTTAGTTTATCTGGTGGAGCAGTTGACAAACTGTTAAAATCTTGGAAATGTGTTGGAGAGAGGCATGGTTGAAATATCTCATTATCACCACAAATACACCGGATTGTTGGGTCTGTAGCTAAGAAACATTATGTTGGAGGGAAGAGATGGTTCCTATTTTTCTCCCTCAACTTTGCTCCTCATCTACGTCCATGAAGTCTCTTCTCCAACTCACCAGGGATTTGGAGGTCACAGTCTGTATATTATTTCGGCTATTAATTAGACTGAGAAGAAAAAAAACAAAAAGAATGCACAAAGCTAGCAACAACAAAAAGAGCAACTCCAACCAGCCACTATGCCTAAGTTCACATTGCAGGCAAAAGTGACCTGGATTATTGTTTTTTTTTTTTTTTTTTTTTTTTTTTAACCATATTGACCATCATTTTTGACCATTTATTGTTTTATGGCCATCTGAACAGCTCATATATTATGAAATCCATTTTGTTTAGACATGTATCTGGTATTTTCCAAGGCGATTTCATTGTGACCCGTCAAGGTGCATTTCACCCATTTTTGATGTCACTGTTATTCGAATGATCTTACAATTCTGTGTTGGCAGGAGCTTTTTTTTTTTTTTGCTCTCCTATTCCTCAGTCTTCTTATCATTATAATTTGTTTATGGATTTGTTGGCTTTCATTGCACAAAAATAAAAAAAAAAAACATACATATTCACTGTTGCTGCATTACTTCTGTACACCTGATGTGCTACGTTTGACATAACACCTTTCTGCGCTTACACTAGAGTCTGATATAAGTCACATTTAGGATACTGATGTGAACACCCCCCCCCCCCAAAAAAAAAAAAAATAAAAAAATAAAATAAATTAAAATAAATAAATAAATAAATAAATAGATAAAATAAAATCTAATCTTAGCAGAAAATTAGAATTGAGCATTCAGACCTGGAGTGTGAATGGAGCCTAGAGTGGCACTCTTCAAGAGCATCTCCCTACAGCACTCCACTTAACAACACCCCAGAGGGAGGACTGAGAAGGGTGACATAAATATTCTCTCTAATGGAAACAGTCTTATTTGTGAAAAAGCTCATGAAGTCGTCATTACTGAGAGTGAACGTCTCAACAGAGTTATGACTCCTATGCTCAAATTTTACTGGAGTGCCTTTAAAATGACACTCAAAGTATTACTTAACCTAGTTATCTTTTTTTTAATGAAGCTCAACAACTTTTAAGTCAATCATTTATGAAGAAGAAGCACTGTCATTAATCTTGGCTTTTCGGCAGTTTTATGTGAACGTAGGGATTTTCACCCACGGCATGACATTGTCTCATGCACCTGTGAATTAACCGACAAGATTTTTTTGTGTTTCCTCTTCTTGCTTCTTGCTGAAGTTTGCTTCAAGGTTTCTGAAGTTGTTAATACTGACTCTGGAGATGTGAGGTCAAATTTTGTAAATGTGTCTCATAGGAATTCCAGAATATTTAATCCACAAAGCTGTATAAACTAAGCTTTGTTTGTAAATTAAAAATGTCAACTTCCAGTGTGTTGGTCCTTGTATTGTTTTCTGTTGTGTGTGCGTACCCTTCCAGGAAGTAGTGGGAGCAGCTGAGTCCTTGTCAGAGATACACCTGGGCGCTGTACTCTGCAGGATAGAAATTTCACCTTCTAATCCCTCAAAGGCAGATGTTGGAAATTACATCATTTTTATTTTGTTTTTGCACTTATACTCACTCACATGTATGATTCATACAAACATGGTACATGCCACGTGCAAAACAGAAGTAGATGCATAGAAGTGAGAGTGGCATGAAAGTTGAGCTGAGCAAGAACAGGATGTGCCACACAGACACGTATGATTTGTCAACGTCCCAGTTGTCTGATTGTGAAGTAGGAGTCTCCATACAACGTGTGCATGCACTGACATCTATTCTTGATACAAGCTTTGTGGTAAATTCCAAAATAGCAATTCAAAGGCCAAGAATGTCCATTGCGACAATGAAGTGCTTCCAAAATTTTCCTGGTCTTCCCCGAAGTTCCTCACAGCACTCTCTCATCATTCCACTCATACACTTCCAACGTCATCAACAATAGGCCAATCACAGCGCAGCACTCAGGAAAAGTTGACTGTGATCAGTTAAAATCGGAACTTAACATTGACCCATTTATAGGAGAAAATGGAACATTGATACTTTAACTCATGTAAATTATTATTGTTATGCTGTAGGGTAGAATGGGGTAATGTGAGACACCCTCTGTATCTAAGCAACAGGATCCAGCTGTGGTCGTTTGAGCAGCTGATTATCAAGGCTCATCCTTTTCACCACCGTGGCCAGGAAGAGCCTGATGTGTTTTGTACAAAAATACATTTTTGGGATGTAAAAGTTAATTTTTTTGGTTTTCACAATAATTAACTCTGGTGCTAGAAGTAATTGATTCAAGCGGACAAACTCATATCCTGTATATTGTCGAACCGTCGACTTTTAAAATGATGTGGTGCTGCGAGCCAAAGATTGGCCTGAATTCTGAATTCTAATAAAAAAGTGGTGAAGGGTTAAAGTGAGACAATTGCCATGAGGAAAAGTCTTAAACAGTATGAAAAATCCATCATGCCAAGGAAATACAACAGGAATACAACCTGGGGGGGGGGAGGGGGGGCAGCCACTGAGGTCACGGAGAAAAAGAGGCCCTTAAGTTGTGTTTCAAAGGAGCAAAATATTGACAAGTCAAACCTCCTTAGATTTATAACAAAGAAGCAGCTGGGCCTGGACTGTGGTACTGTGGGCTGGGACTCAGTAGCCATGGCAACGAGAATTTTCACAGATGAGATGGAGGAGGAACTCGCCAAACACCTGAAAGAACTTGCTGAACAGTCCTATGGTCTCTCTCCAGCTAAGTGTCCCACACTGGCCTTTGAGTATGAAGACAAAAACCATGTCCCCATGTAGACAAGAACCATGTCCCCATGTAGACAAGAACCATGTCCCCATGCAGACATGAACCATGTCCCCATGCAGACAAGAACCATGTCCTCATGCAGACAAGAACCATGTCCCCATGCAGACAAGAACCATGTCCCCATGCAGCACAGAACCATGTCCCAGTAGACAAGAACCATGTCCCCATGCAGACAAGAACCATGTCCCCATGCAGACAAGAACCATGTCCCCATGTAGACAAGAACCATGTCCCCATGCAGACAAGAACCATGTCCTCATGCAGACAAGAACCATGTCCTCATGCAGACAAGAACCATGTCCCCATGCCTGCCAACTGGAAGGAGACACAGTCTGCAGGTCCAGAGTGGTTCTGGTTCAGGTCCAGAGTGGTTCATCCCTCTGTAGGGCCACTGCCTTCAATAGAACGACTGTTGGGGAGTCCTGTGATAATCTGGCAGTAGTCATGGACAGGTGGGTGAATTGATCCAATACATGTGTTTTATTCTCTAAAATTAAGTAGTTTAGATTCCCTTTCTGATTTTTAATGTGGATGAAACAGGTCTCCATACGGTACAAAGGCCTCACCAGGTGAGATAAACGCACACACAAGGCTGACATGTGTAGCTTGTAATAATGTAATAAACAGGCCGGCGGGACCTCCGAGCGAGCAAGGCCGGGAATGCTGCTCCGAAATCGGATAGTTGATGGAGCCAGCAGCCTCTCATCCACCTCCAGGACCCTGCTGGAGCTCTGCATGTAACCTACAGATCAAACATGCCATTAGTTCTGAACTTTCTGTCTGTTTCAGGTGGTGACACAAAGAGGGAAAAGGCAAGTTGGTTCCATCACATCGGCCGAGAGAGGGGAGCTGGTAACTCGGGTCTGTGCTGTGAATGCTGCTGGTGACGCTGCACCTCCGATGCTGGTCTTTCCCAGAGTAAAGTTTAAAGACTGCTTGATGATCAATGCACCTCCAGGAGCAAAAGGTACATCCACCAGAACAGAATGGATGAATGAAGATAGCTGGGCCGAGTTTCTCGGCCACCTGATAAACCACCCTTACTGTTCACCTGACCGCCCCATGCTTCTCATCATGGACAATCTTAAAGCTCACATATCACTCAGGGCAGTAGAAGTCACCAGGAGCAATGGTATCGTTATGCTCACTCTTCCACCTCACACATCCCATCATGCACCTCTGGATGTGGCCATGTACGGTCCGTTCAAAGCCCAATACAGCCGAGCTCTCGATGGGTGGATGCGATTGAATCCTGGCAAAACAGTCACCATCTACCAGGTTGCAGGACTTGTGAGTCAAGCCTTCATGACAACCGTGACACCACAAAACTGACTTCTGGGTTTAGGTCCACTGGAATTTTCCCAGACAATTGTGACATTTTCCCGGATGAAGCGTTTGCACCATCCATTCCATCAGACCGACCAAACCCTGAACTACAGCCTGCCACCGTAGATGCTCCACCTCTGGGAGAAGTTATTGAAGGCCTGCACCCTGCAGATGATCCGCCTGAAGATGACCCTCCTCCCGCTGCAGATAACGCAGCCTCCCGTACGAATTTGCCCGCTCCCGCGCCAGCTGACACGGATCCAGGACCTTTAACTACCCGGCCTGGTTATGTCCCTCCACAGGAAATCATCGCACTTCTAAAGTTCACCCCCAGAAAACAAACCAGACGGAGGTGCGTGAAGACCGCTATCCTCACTGACACTCCTGAGATGCAGGCACTCAAAAGGGCTTTAGAAGAAAGACGTAGCAGGCTGCAGAGGAAGTGCAATAGAGGGCAGAAAAGGGTGAGACGATCCAGAGGTTTTGAAAAGACACGTAATAGACTGGTGAGAAAATGCAAAAGGGCTAAAAATCGGAGCTAATCCCGAGGACGTGAGTGGAGTGATGGTGGTCATAATCTGAGTTTCCCCTACTGTGGAAGTGGTTCTTTTCTATAAATTGAATAAAACATTTTTTGAATGATAATTTGCATTATTTGTGTTTGTTCAGTCACCTCCAGAGTGGTGGAAAAAGTAAGGGGATCGCTTTACCCCCTTGAAATCTGGAATTTGTCTCAGTTTACCCCAGCTATGGGGTAAAATGAGACACTTGACCTCTTTTTATAAAAACGATCCCATTTTCACCGTCTTTAGTCCGGCAAACACTCTGATCGTTTCCGTCCTTAGGAAACATCCTAAGAGTCATTCCATGAAAATTGCACAATTTGAGTCCCTCTAACCTCTCATGGTGTATTTCATCTATTGGGTCACCAGACTTTATATTTAAACAGCTTTACATATACATTGAAATGCACCCTTTAATACAGTTTTAAAAAACTGAACTAAATTTTATCTTTTTATGAGAAATAATACAGTTTTTTCATTTGACACCACCTATTTTGTCATGTCCCTCATGGCCTTGATGAAAGTTTACTTTGAAAATACCAAATAAAACTTTTTAAAAAGTCAATAAATTTTGATATCAACCTACACATCTATTTGTGCTCTTTTGCTGGTAATGTTTATTTTTTTCTAATTTAATTGTTAATTATTCATTAAAATCACAATTATTTCTGTACCTGAGTAACCCCTCAACCCCGTTACACAAATGATGCCACCCCCATAAATACAATGGTGTGATCCAGAATTCCATATACATCAGGAAGGGACATCACCAGTGGCGGCTCCTGACAAATTTCTCAGGGGGGGCAACTGTTCTGATGATGACTAAGGTGACCCGTTCAATGGGAAAATTAATAGGCCGCAAGACAATTGCCACATCTTGTTATTTTCTGGTTCCTGGCTCTACAAATGAAGATCAACAGAGAGATAAACTGAATCAGTTTATCTTCAAATATCTTTGGACATGAATGGATACGCTTGCTTTACCATTAATTACGAAGGGGACTACATAAGTCAAAAACATTAAAAGTATTTATTTACAGTTCTTTTGAGTATTTTTTAAATTACAAATATCTTAGGGCACGCGTAGGGCATTCAAATTGCAAAACATTGAACCAACAATGCTCTGTATTTGTAGAAACAAACAGTAAATACAGTAAATTCCATATCACTAACAACATATTAAAGATTTTGTGTAGCTTAATTATCTTTAAGTACAAATGGAAGTGCACAGATTCAACAGTGAACTATAAATACAAATATTATGGCTCTAACCAATTGTATAGATTTTCAAAAATGAACATGAACAAAAATAAACAGATGAACATATTGCCTGAAAGCAGCATTTGAATGAAAAAAAAATTATTAAAAACCAACCACAACAGTTAATAGATTGTGTGTGTGTGTGTGTGACAGACAGAGATAAACTAAATGAGAGTGTATGAGAGTGTAACTACACTACATCACTTGTACTGGAATTTTGCTTGTCTGTCTTTCAAAGCAGCAAAGTGATCAATAACCCTCTCATTGAAATCAGGCAGTTCCTGACTAGCTCCCTCTCCATGGAGAGCATGGCCAGTGCATTCAGACGTTCCTGGCCCATTGCATTGCGCAGGAACGTCTTGATTCTTTTCAATGTGGAGAAACACCGCTCAGCTTCAGCCGTTGTCATGGGAGTGGTGATGAGAATGTTCAACAGAGCCTCAGTCTCAGAAAATGGCTCCTGGAGGTTGTATCTCTGCAGAAGCTGGTACAGCGCCAGAGCACCACAGCAGCCCTTGAATTCTGGGTTCTCATAGATGAGAGACAGTTCTGTCCTGAGCTTTGCCTTGTTCAGCATGGGATATGCCCTCACAGTGGCATTCAGAGCCTCAACAGGAAACGTATGGCAGTGCTGCTCAAACATCTCTGCCTGTAGCAGTGTGGCACTCACAAGGTGGTCGGTGAAGGTAAACCTTTGTTTGGCGTGAGCCAGGATTGTGTTGCAGATCTCCCTTGACAGCCTCTGCTTGTCCTCTTCTCCCAAGGCCCTCCTTGGTCTTGTGGTTCCTGTGGCTACTTCCTGCTGCTGTTGAGAGGAGTCTCTGAGGGCAAGCAGACCAACAGTGTTAGTATATGAAAATATGAGTGCTTGGTAGTATTTAGAAAAGTGAAGAAAATGCTCATTTCAAAACACTAATATTTATCTAGCTATTAGTAATAATAGTATCTAGCTTTACTTTATGCATATACAGTCACCAGTCACTTAATTAGATACACCTGTGCAATCAAATTCAATCAAATTACAGCTGCTATAACTTATGCTTTTACAAAGCTTATACATTTTCAGCTTGGCATTGTCAGAAAAGTGATAATTCTACTTTATCTGTATTATTGATGTTGCAGTGGGTGGTGGTGGTGCACTGAATTGCATTATCTTGAAAAGTGTTTCTAATATTTTGTATGTAAATAGAGTGGACAGAATATTAGGAACACCAGTCAATATAATGCACACTCATACTCCACAATCACCCACTATGACCTCAGTAATAAACAAAGTAGAATTATCACCTTATTCACAACAAAAACTGAAAATGTATGATGAATTAGATTAATGTAGATTTTATAGCAGAGAGCTGTTGTATTGGATTGAATTAAGTTACACATGTGTACCTAATAAAGTGGCCAGTGAGTGTATTTTTTATGACAAGGTTCAGTACTGAGAAGAATTGAAAAATATTATTTTATCTTACCTTATTGCCTGCACACTGCTTGTGAAGCTCTGGAGGGCATGCTTGATGAAGACTGCATCAATGTCCTTCTTCTGCAGCTGCTGGTACAGCATGTCAACGTGAGGCATGATCTGATGAAACAGCTGCAGAAAAAAACTGGAAGTCCTCATCTTGCAGCATCCTCAGGAAACCAGATGCCTCCCTCACTGTGGTGCTGTCAAATGAACCTGATGTCCTGATGGATTCAAAGCACTGCATCAGGTCTTCAAGGTTCTCGTGCACAGTGTTGACGATCCTGCTATTGAAGTTCCATCTTGTGGGTGAAGCTCTTGGCAGCCTTCTTTCAACAATCTGGTCGAGGATGCTGGTGCGTTTTGGTGACCGGGTAAAAAAAGTGGCAATGCCGCACAGGTCCAAAAAGAAAACTCTTACTGCTGGCACGTGAGAAGTGGCCTGCTGCATGATCAGATTCAGCTGGTGTGCATAGCAATGCACATAATGGGCATTTTTGAAATGCGCACGCACCTTCTGCTGCACACCAGCCCGCTCTCCCCTCATCACACTGGCGCCATCATATGCTTGCGCAATGAGTTTCTCTCTTTCACCTTCGGAAAAAAAGGCTGTTCAGTCTGTCAATAAGCACGCTGGCAATCGATTCCGATGTTGCATCCATAACAGGCAGAAACTCAAAAAAAACGCTCCTGCAACCGCATGGTTTGAGGCTATGTATCTCAACACAAGCACCAGCTGCGTCTGTGTTGACACGTCGGTGGTCTCATCAGCTTGGATAGCAACAAATTTAGCGGACTTTACCTCCTCCGTGATATGTCCCCTGATGACCGCTAGCATGCTTTCCAGGAGCTCATTCTGCACAGTCTTTGATGTGCCTTTAAAAACTGTGGCAGTTTTCAGGTGCTCCTTAAAACGCCTCATCCAGCGACGCCACCAAGTTAACCAAGCCACGAAAAACGCCTGGGTTGTTGGAGCCCTCAGTTTCATCTTTGCCTCGCAAAGCTAACTCAAATACTCCACAAAATTTGACACAGTCGATGAGGCGGGCTAGGATGTGCCGGTTCTTGCTCACCTCATCATTGTGACGACGAACCGCTAGCCTGTAGCTCTCATCCAGCTGCGTCGCGATGTTTACCCTCCCAAATGCAGCAAACCTCAGACAACTGTCCATGTGGGTCTTAGAGGACTCATGCTTCTTCACCTTTTCAGAAAGATGGTGCATGTCGGTGACTCCTGTGGTTGTCCATGCGGTGGTGTCTGCCGTGCCGCCATCAGGGTGAAACAGAGTGCAGGTGTAGCAGAATAAGGCGTTAGCTGCCTCACAGCCCGCTAGCCAGGTTTTCCGCTCATACCAGCTCCGTGAAAATCCCCGGTTATATGATTTTCCCCCCTTAGTTGAAACTTGTTTAATGTTTAAATTTGGTCTAGGAGGTCCTAATTGTTTCGTTGCCAATTTATCTTCGTTACTACGCCGACTGAAAGGGACTTCTTTCAGTGACACGATCGAGTTGTTCCGTACACTTCCCATGGTGACCTTGGATGTGACTAACGCAGTGGCTACGCCGGCTATGCTCACGTTACGTATGACGAAAGCCCGTTAGGGCGAGCCCTCCCGGAATCCATAGAGAATGCATTGTAATGACTGAAATTTGAAAAAAAAACTGATTTTACATGAGAGTCTATGAGAGCAATCTGGGCGATTTTCAACCTGACTGAAGTCACCCAAAAGGGGCGGTACTTCATGGAGCACTGCCCTGCGCTGATTGGACAATGACATACAGAGGAGCTCAAACTGTCTATAACTGACACAGCGACTGTAACTCTGTGGAAGAATATGATAGAAAAAATCCCTCCGTTTTCCCCTTTGGTGGTGCGTCGCCCAATCGCCCTTATGAACAAACCGCCCATGGACATCACTGAAGTCTTTTGGACAACAGGACCACAGACACAGGCAAGTTGCTTCCATCTTTTCCTTTATTTTAGTCATTTATCTTGTAATATTGTGGTCGTCAAACTCAATGACTCAACACCGTAACATGAAAAAGAGATAGAAAACTATTACTTATGAACAAGTTTTTTGTTATTTCATGAATATATGGTGATTTTGAATTTCATTCATGCCATGTGCTCTCTGTCTGGTATTCACTACATTGAGCAGTGGCCATTTTGTGCAAAAATCTCAACCCCGTCACACTCAACCCCGTTATGTGTTTGACTGTAACGGGGTTGTGAGATTGTGATGGGGTTGAGATTTTAATACTTTGGTTGTTAAGTTATCAATTATTTAAATTAATTATTATTATATTCAATCAACATTCTTATACTGCATGCATGCTGAATGTGATTTAGGTTCCATGTTAAAGATGCGAGTAAGATGCTATGCTAGTCTCAACCCTGTCACACCTACATTTTCATATATTATTTTTTTTAAATGTTGAAAAAATAATTTAATGTTTGCTGATTTGTATCTAAAATATTGAGCGCTATCATATGATCATTGATTTTGATTACAATTCTTAGTTAAACTGAATTTTTGATGAAAAATAACAAGATTGCTTTCACTTATTAGTTACATTTCAGGATTTAAGAGAGTAAAAATGTGTGATTTTATGTCATTTTTCTATTTAAAATTATTGAATTAGTATGGGGGGCATCTAATTAATGTGAAAATATTGATTTTTTTAGAAATACATTTTATGATAATATTCAGAAAGCCTCCAAAGTGTCCATAACGGGGTTGAAGAATTACAGTCACCACATCTTGAAATAATGATCAATAATAAAAGAAAACTAATGCCTGAGATGGGAAAATGCATTTTTCTGATAGTTAAATATATCCTTAATGATGTGGGATACACATACAAATAATACATTTTGGTAAAAAATGTGAAAATATCCAAGTCCAACTTTAACCATTCTCGTGGAATGACTACTAAATTAAAGAAAAATGTGTTAATTTTATAGACACATCAATTTAGTTTGCTTAGAGGGCAGGGGGGAGTAAAGACCGCCTCACATTACCCCACTCTCCCCTACTAGTGCACATAAATGAAAAAATACAGAACTTCATGAAAATATAAAAAATTTGAATTGGAAAAAAGAAATTCCTCCCATCACGCAAAGATATTTATGTACTTATGTTTTTGTGATTTCTTTTGTTGAAAACTGTAACAGTCAGGAAGCTATGTGTGATCCCTCTTTTCATGACTGCACCAGGTTGTTACACATACCTTCAAAACATCCTCTGAAGAGCCCCGCTTAGCCTCTGCTGACTGTACGGTTCATTTTTCATGGCCTTTAAATTGCTTTGGTCTTGTTGCTTTTTCAGGGAATTTGTTGCACGTGTTTGGGTATTATTTTAAGAGCTTACAAAGGCATACAGTACTAAAACTCAAACTACACTTACAATCTTGGGTGCAGCAAGAAGGTAAAAAATTCTGGCAGAAGTTCAAAGTGGCATCGCTATTTCACAGTGTTGCTTAGCAAAAATTCTCCAAAGATACATTAAAACTAATCTTCTGAGCCGGTATTTCTTTTAACATCCGCTGTGCTGCTTTTTTAATTCCGCTCTTCACAAAATGATTCCAGTTCTGCTCCATCTCCTTGGCATCCAGGGAAGATATATTTTATGATAAGTATATAATGGTTAAGCTAGCTAGTTAGCGAGCTGGTATCCTTGGCTCATCTAAGGAGTTAGGGGCAGGGTGGGCTTCTGCTTGGACTGCATGTTGTAAATACACCAAACACACATACATTTACAGAGAAGAATTGAGGAATAAAACACAATTACATGTACATCTTTATTAGATTTAAAGTTAACACATCTTAATACAGCACGTGTTTGTATGACGGACAGCATAATGAATTCGGTCTGTGTTATGTCATGGATAAGCTTATGCATGCATTACATCACACTTAAATATCTAGGCTCAAGTTACAGTACGTTACAATAAAAACAGGGTCAAAACTAAATGAGTAGGACAGATCGTCAGTTAGTGTGAAATGTTAGTTCAAAAGAATGAAAGTATAAAACTGAGGCGAAAACTTATGAAAACTAAAAACTGAGGCGAGCTTGTTGTCTTTTCATCTGCAGAAAATAGAAACAAGACAGTCGAAAAAAGGATCTAAAATCAACTCTTAAAAAAAGAAAAACTTGTTAAATGAATGATTGTATAATTGGGTTATAGAAGAGCTCCACAATTTTAACATCTGCAGTAACTACTTAGTTAAAAAAAAGTAAGGGAGAGAAAGAATCCCCAGAAGGTTCTGACAGATATTTTGGTTCACTACCTTCAACACAGAACCTTCTCTTTCCGGTTGGATGACCTGATCCTCCTCACTTTTTACTCACTCTTCAGCTCTTCCTCTTTTATTTTTCTCACCCTTCCTCCCCTGAGAGGCTGCCCAAAACACATTTTCTCAAACTGTTAAGAGTGCTGGAAAAAATGGAAAGATTAAGATTGCAGAGGTGTCAGGATGGGCTGGACTGGATGTGTCTGAAAAATCTCTCTGACCAGATGCTGGATTTTCTTTTCTTTTTTTCATTTCTTCTTAGGAGACGAAGAACTTGTGAAAAGCTTTAACACGCTTCTGTTTACAGGTGTGTAACAGCGTTAGAAGCTTTCTGTCAGCACTAATGAAACCGACAGGAGATGTGCAAGGGCAGGAGGGAGGGCAGGAAAAGAGAATCACGTAAAAGAAAAAATAAAACCAAACTCTTGAAACGACCACTGGCAACTCAGCCTGAAAAAAATAAATCTCACTATCAGCGCATTTGTATGGAGTTAATAAACCTCTAAATAATCCTCCAGATAAAACTCTGAACACTAAAAGAGTGACATCATTTTAAAGTAAGCAGGGTAAGAGGCTAATTCATGATTTTTCTGCTTGCACTTACCAACACAAAATACTTGAAGCATTTAGTTAAGATATAAACTCATATATTTCTTATTAAAATAACCATATCTCTACTTATTTCTTTATGTTACACAGGATATTTTGACCCTTTCTTCAAATCCAAGATACATTTGGCTCCACCAAAACCAAAGGAAAGACAAAAAAAAACAAAAACATCAACAAAAAAATAAATTAAATAAAATATACTGCTCACACAGGATTTACATGCAACGGAAAGTAATCAGCAGGTGGACACAGTAACCATAATAACAACATTAAACAACAATGAAACCCACATGAGAGGGTTATGTGTGTGTGTGTGTGTGTATGTATGTATATATATATATATATATATATATATATACACACATACATATATATATATATATAAGCTCTGATGATGCTAACATTGAATATGTACACATTTATACTGAGGATTTTTTTGTTTTGTTTTGATTTCAAGAGTAAGCTTGAGAATGAAAATGAATGAGAATGACTGAGGGAAGGATAAAAAGAAGTGGTTCACTTTGAAGATTTTCAACGAATAAGCAAACATGTGAAAAACCACCTAGGAAATGATGCAAACTTGCTTCACAAAGCTAATAAAGATGATATACAAGAAAGAGTGAGAAAAAAATATTTACTTACAGTTTTTTAAACTAATACTAATATGGATTGGTGCCAATGTATCCAATTAAATGATCCAGTTATTTTAAATGTGATGAAAATAAGAATGCATTCTTTTGTCATATACCTCCAGCATCCATAGATTAACTGACAATGTGCTTTTAGGATGAACAGTCTGAAGTGGGAATGTTAACAGTGAAAATGTATGTGAATGCTAGCACATACACACACAGAAGCTATGCGAGGGTGGAAAAGCTTTCAAAGTATCACAGAACTAAAAGTAAACACCTAAGCATTCAGGCAGACACGTGTTCAAGCAATCTGAAATGGGAAAAGCATGTCCTGCTCTTACAGAAGCTGGAGCACACATAGCTTTCAAGAGCTCAGTGTGGACCCCGATGTAATTAATCCACAGATTTTAATCAGCGTCTTCAAAGTGAATACACAAAATTATGCGATACATTGAGAACAATCAATAGTAAGATGTTCTTCATACAAAAAGAAATAAACTAAAAACGACATTAGAAGTCAAATGATTTGTTTTCAAGGTAAATTTGAAATAAATAAACAAGGATTTAGAGATGTGTGACATTCAACAAAATTTGCAAATTAATAGGAGTGATGAGTTGTAAATAATTAAAAAAAAAATCAACACAAATTATAATGTAAACATTACCTATCACAGCCTCAAAATATACAAAGAGTACGTTTTCTCACAACGATCACTGTATGAGATGAAACCTTCCTCGCTTTTAGACTTTTTCTCTAAGATCTTCTAGAATACATTAAAGCCAACAGAAACATAACCACCAGGTGAACTGAGCTACAGAGTAAAAAACCCAAACAGGCTCAGATGTGTCAGATGTAAAAACAGGTACTCAGTTGGAGATGGAGATCAGTTTAGACCATGAAGCGATGCTCTTTGCCATCGTGTGCCATCAGGATGACGTTGCGGTTGGAGGTCCAGATGAGGCGAGCGAGTTTCAGATAATTCTGGGATCCTGGGGATGCGGGCTGCACCGGAGGAACCTGGTACGTCTTAATGCAGCGGAGCTGAGGAGCTGAGTTCAGCATTCCAATACTGCCAAGTAGACTGGTATTCATCTGAGGAGGCATGACATAAGTCAGTCAATCCAATCCTGCATCTACTTAATAAGCTTAACATTAAACACACAAAATGCAGAATGTTGCTGTCTAGAAAATTTCTAAAGTGTTAAGTTTATTTAGACTTGACTTGATCTAGTGGATCACAGATCCACGGGGGCTCTACAAGGCACTGTTCTGGCTCCACTGCTGTTCACATTGTGTTCAGTGGACTTTAAATACAACTCTGAGTCCTGCCACATCCAGTAATACTCAGATGACACTGCTACTGTGCGTGTATCAGGAATGGTCAGGAATCTGAATACAGGGATCTGATAAAAGCTTTCACTGACTGGAGTCACAATAACTGCCTCATACTGAACAACTTAAAGACAAAAGAAATGATATTGGATTTCTGGAGGTCCAAGCCCCCACTTCAGCCAGTGAACAACCGTGGGGTGGACATTGAGGTGGTGCCAAACTATAAATATCTAGATGTACACCTGGACAACAAGTTGGACTGGTCCCTTCACACAGATGCTCTCTACAAAAAGGGGCCTCTTCTTCTTAAGGAAGCTCGGATCTCTAAACGTCTGCATTAAGATGCTGCAGATGTTTTATCAATCTGTGGTGGCAAGTGCTTTGTTCTCTGCTGCAGTCTGCTGGGGAGGAAGTTTACGAGCAGCAGGCAAGGAGGCTGGATAGGATCATGAAGAAGGCTGGCTCTGATGGGAGTCAGGATGTGGTGGAGAGATATATAATGAGGACTGCTGAGGCCGTCCTGAACAACCATCCTCTTCATGACACAGTTGAGGATCAAAGGAGCAACAGTTTCCATCACCTCCTCTCTCTTTGCTGCAGAAAGATTTAGGAGATATTTTGTTCCTGCAGCAATCAGACTTTTTAATTCTTTTTTTTTTTCATTCTGTTTAAATTATTATTAATTGGTTGTGTTACTGATGAGCTGATGAAATTTTTAATTTCCCTGTTGGGAGATGAATGAGGTACATCTAATCTAATCTAAAAAGCACTAGTTTAACCTTTTCCCTGTTAAAAAGGATCAGAGTAGGTTAAACAAATCAGTCACAATGGACAAATCTAATGCATGTTAAGCAAATATTAAGCTAAAATTACTAAGCTTTCAAACTTTGGATGCTCTTATATTAGAAAATAAAATCCCACTGACAAACATGACTGGTTTCCCATGTCAACAACTACTGAGAATCATGCAGAATGTGGTTCTTAGTAAAGACTTAATCCAGTTTCACAACCACTATGTAACACTTGGATTTGATTGCAAGAATGTGTATATGTTCATGAATGACAATTGCAAATTGGCAGCATGGTCACAGTGCTTATTAATTAGCATAAATCCCTGCCCAGGTATCACAATATAAGAAAGTGATGATCATTATGTAAATTAGGGTTTCTCAACGGGGCCGGTTTTGAACATTTAGGGGGGCGCTGGAAACGTCGGGGCTGAGAAGGGGGGCGCGACGCCTTGAAAACTCTAAACTTCCATGGTTTCCCAAGGTTTTTTTATAGTGCAAATCTATTTATATTTTCAATAAAATGTTGTGCTCAGATTTCCTTTCAAATATTAAAGCTGCTGTCTGAGACCAAAAACCCAGAGTCTGCTGCTTCAATGACCTGGTAAAATCTCCTTTTCTCTCTATGACACAATCAGACGAGCCGACCGGGATCGGTTGCCATAGTAACGCCCATAAACACACAGCAACAGAGAAACCCCTTTCCAACACATTTCACGGGCTTCATTAAACAACCAATGAAAACATACACAATCAGGACCACGTAATCACGTATAATCACAAACATTTACAGTACAATCAAAAATGGCGGAAAACAAGAAAAAGTGCCGGCAGTTTATTGCTAATTACATAAATTACAGATTTATTCCATCAATGACCAATGTACATCTGCCGATGTGCTGCTATGTGAGCAGGTGTTCTCCAAAATGAAGCAATGAAGTCCGTCGCGATTACAGTAGCATCTTTCTAAAAACACAGACAAGGCCATCTAAAGACTCGGCTTACTAAAAGGGGATTCAGCTGAGCTCTCCGCATGCAGACAAAATGCTGAAATCGTCTCGAACCTTGTGAGCTCTGGTGCACTCAAGATTAAGCTCACGGCGATGTGTCCAGACATGAAAAAGCAAGCAGCAGCCCACCAAGCGCAGGGCTCCCAGTAAAAATGAAGAGCAGCAGTCGTTCCCTTTAGTAAATAGTTTTTTCTCGTTACCAGGCCATGCCTTGTCAGTAGCCTACTCCGAAATTATGACATCGTCCCGATAACTCCGATAACATATATATTTTGTCAACACGGCAGTGCCTCGCTCCCTCTGAGCCTTGAATGACCGGGAGTAAATGTTATGTTCAAGTGACGGCGGAATAATCAGAAAAACGATTACTCAATAGGGAAAATCAAGAATACCCCCTCATGCCAGAAAACAACTCGTTAACTTGGTCATAATTTTAGTAGTTGCTGACTTGAATTGATATTTGCAGTATTCTCCCACATGTTACACATAAAAAATAGAAAAAAATAGAAAAGGCTAAAAGAACGACTAGCAAACGAGGGAACACCGGAATTTACGTTACACCTTGAATGCAGCCTGCAGCACAGTGCTGATCACAACAAACATTGCGGCGTGGAACTTCGTTAAAGTTTCAGAAGAAGATAGTTTGGTGGTTATTTGTGACGAATCCTCCGAGTGAATTCTACGAGGAGGGAAACACAAGCATAAGCTTTAATACGTAAAACCCGATCGGCCACTTACAACATAACAATCACTTCCATGGAGTTTTGAAATCGTGCTATTGTGAGCTAACGGAAGCTAATGCTAATGTGCGCAAGCCAGCAGCAGTCTACCCCTCTCCTCTCCTCATTCCTCTCATCTAAAGCTTCCATGAGAATAAAAAATAAAAAACAAAAACTACTGAACCTCATTTACTTTAATTAAAGGTATTAATTTAAATAGAACCACAAGCCAAAATTTTAAATGTTAATCTTTTTCAGTTAGTAATTCTGATGCATGTATTTTCATCAGTTCAAGGAGCCTTTATTTTTTATATCAGTCAGTAATGAACCTTATTTAAGTTGATGTGAGATATCAAATAGGTTTGTTTGATATCTTTATGAAAATGTTTGAGAGGCTTGTCAATAGTTTTTCACTGGAAAAAATAAATATCTGTTCATTGAAAAATTCAAAACTATTTTTGATTTTGTTCATAGTATTGATGTAATGATCTTAGGTATATGTGTGTGTTATCAGTTATCGGTATCGGCCTTTAGGAGCTGAAAGTTATCGGTTATCGGTATCGGTTTAAAAAAAAAAAAAAACAGTTATCGTGCATCCCTACCAAAAATTACCCTTTGAAATGTTTAAGGCGCATTAATTGATACACGAGTGGTTCCAGGTTTTAATTGGTTAATTCACCGCTGTTCACCTGAAGTGTGCATGATGTTGTTGGCATCATGGTGGCTCAGCGGGGGGTTTGTCCAAAAAAGGTTGAGAACCAATGATGTAAATGTTATCTATGTCTACCTGTGGACATGGTGCATGTTAAAAAAAAAAAAAGAGGGAGAAAGAGAGAAAGGATTTTTTCAGCTCATTCCGCACTGGATGGTCATTTCAGCTTAAGTGGAGAAAATAAAATAAATAGTATTTTTTTATTTTGCTCTGGTAGTACGGGGGAAGTGGGGGAGGTCAGGGACCGGAAAGGCACAAAGAGGTCATGACTTCTTTTGGCTTTTCTTTTCAGGCAATGCCACAGCGAATCACCTAAATCAAATTAAATCAAATCAAACTTTATTTATAAAACACTTTTCATGCCCTCAGGCAACACAAAGTGCTTACCTCCATCTTTGCATCCTCGTCTCTCACACTAACAAGCTTCATGTCCTCTTTCATCACATCCATAAATCTCCTCTTTGGCCTTCCTCTAGGCTGGGTTTTCAATCACAGTGGTCAGACAGAGACCAGCTGGACTTGGGCACAGACTTGATCTGCTTAAATTTCATGAATGAGGCCCTCTGTGTGGAATCGTGGCTAATGTTTATGGTGTGAGAACTGTTGTGGAGTGCATGAGAGGAACCCAACTTGCGTTTACCGAACACAATCCATTTGTTTTATGGACTTTCCAAACAAGTGATGAAGAAAGTTACTGATAATGTATCAAACTTTGTAAAGGTGTTTAAAATGGATGGGTCTGCTGATTCTGATAACGAGAAGAATGATGTAGATAAGATTTATGGACTCATGGCTATAAGAGAAAAAAAAAAGAAAAAGTGTTGTTTGAAGACCTAAAGCCTCATTCACTTGGGACAAGTATTAGCAATAGAAAGAGCTGTCCTCAGAGTTATTACTATAAATATAAATAGCTATTCTCATAATTATTACAAATAACGTGAATGCCACAGGTAATCCCATGTGTGGGGTCTTTTTGAATTTTAGCTTGATGGAAACCTGATAAATGTTGGTCTGTCAGAGAGGAGACTAAACACAAGATGTGTTTCCATCATGTGTTTCTGCAAAACCTAAGCAATATTTCTTAATAATGATAAACCTCAACTGTGAAATGACACAACTTCCATGAACGTGCTTGTGAAGTGAGAAAATAATGTATTATTTTCCTGCAATAAGTCCTTTCAAGAATAAAAGTGCTGGGTGCCGAGAACCTTCTTTCATTTTTGGCAGGTTAATTTCTATTTCTCCATCCACTCTAACCATCATTATTTTTACTCGAGAAAGTTTTAGATGTCAGCAGCAAATTGTTGCAAGACAACTCCCTTATACATGGAATTGGCATCTGAGGGATTTATGGGAGATCACTGTCTACAATTTCATAGAGCAGTGGATTCAATACGTAAGGATGACTCAAGCAACTTTTGATGTGCTATGTGAGGCAATAACTACTTTAGCAGCACCAAGCATTGCAACATTTTTTTTAAGTTAAGTTTGGCCAAAGAATAATCAACAAGACAAGGATAAATATAGTCTTACACTAGTGTTGGTGGAATTACAAATTGCTCTTTGTGTAAAGGTGAAAATGGACAAACATCAGACAGCACACAGGAACCATAAAATAACAACAAACAGCATATGAAAGTGCTTCATGAAGTTAAAATCTTTTATCTTCTGTTGATGCTGTGCAGATTTTACACAGATTAGAACTATTTTATTCTTTTCTCTAAATTAACTGGAATGAATATGAGCTAAAGGTTAATTAGTTATCATTAATTTTTGTGATGAGGTGCAGAAGCTCCTAAAAAAAACCCTGGAGTTTTTTTGTCAAAGCCTTTGACAATGTGCAAAAGGAAGATCTTGAAAATGGAGACAGTTACATTGTTTGCATGTGTGTAATTAGTGTTGCAAAAAACAGCGAGTAATACTTTATATTCAGACAACACACACACATAAAAACTCCTCAACAGTCTCCTAGCTCATAACCACAGCAGCCGTCTTGCCGGTAATTTCATTAGTACACACACAAAGACATTAGTATGTGGTTTGTGTGTGTAGAAAGACTTTCATGTCAGATATCATAAAGATCTTTCATTCTAAGTAACAGTTCTGGGAAGTGAAATGATGCATATGCTTGAGTGTGTATGTGTGTTTATCTTTATATGTGATGGTTCATCTAACTTTAACATTAATAATTTGTATAGTATTGGGATAACATAAAGGAAACATAAAAATAAAAAATATGTGTTCTTTCAATAACAAAATGTATGCTTCCCATCTTTGATGTAGGGATCCACTTCTCTTCCCCCATTTGTAGAGGCCTGCTTCAACTCCAGATAACATTCCTCTCAGATCATCGTAACCTCTCCTCCCCCCAAAGACTAAGAGGGGGTGGAATCAACGTTTGGACACAAGCAGATGTTAAATAGAGGTGTCGAAACCTCTGCCATCAAGAACCTAAGCTAATGGAGGTTTTTGACCAAAGGATGAAAACCGGATTGCCTTGATGTAAATTACCCCGACAGGAGCTCAGACTTCAGTCTCACAGACCAAGCAAGGGCTACGTAAATTGTCTCCTGAAATGTGGAATCAAGACAGCATTTATGGAAGTTATTGTAGCCTCCTCAGTCCCTGATGGGCCCAAGCGCAGAAAGTTCATTTGCCTCATCGGGCTTTGGTCAACCGATCTTTGCCAACCAGCGCCGTGTCCAGGAACACCAGAACCAGTCGACACCGCCAAGGCCTGCCGATCGGAATCCGAGACACCAGATCTGACCGGACTACCAGATGAGGGAAAGCGGAACCATCCGTCCGAGTCACGCGAGGCGTCCAAAGATTCTGCGGGCTGAGTCTTTGGATCGGGCCTAGAGCAGTTGCGTACCGTTTAACCCAACATCCACGGACCCAAAAATCGCTGAAACCCTCAGTCCAGTAAGGCCAAAAACTGGTTAAATCGGTGTCTCCCCGCTGATAATTTTCAAGTACTGAGCCTGACCTGCCCAGGGCGGGTTCTACACTTCCCCTTTTTTTATTTACTTTTATTTGTTTCGTTCGTTTATAGGCACATCCCAGTCTCTTTTGAGTTCCCGTCAGAATCTGGCATCTTGTTAGTTTTGATTTTTCCTTCCTCTTCCTCTCTTCCATAACTTCCTCTTTGCGCTACAGCCAGCTACTCGGAAACAATTCATATTGATGCGATAACCATATATCTGTGTGTGTATATATATATATATATATATATATATATATATATATATATATATATATAATATATATATATATATATATATATATATATATATATATATATATATATATATATATATATATATATATATATATATATATCTATATATATATATATATAAAAATCATGCAGTGTGCATTTGTATTTGTGTGTCTCACCTGCCAGAAGGAGATGTGGCTGTCAGTGTTTGAGTACGTTGCTAAGTAACGACCATCAGGGGCAAATGACACTGCTGTAATTGGGCCTTTGTGACCATGGATGTTCTATAAAAAAAAAAAAGATGAGGGATTATTTAAAATAAGTTAAAAAAATTCAGTAAGGTGAATGAAGCAGTGTTGCAGTGGAATTTTATTCATGAAAATAAAACTCAGTAAAACTATGATACTCCAGAAATAGGTCCATCTATGAGAAGAAAAATGTTGTCTTACATAACTGTGTGTTTATGTAGAGATTTCAGTTTAAATACTGTGAGGGGAAAAAAATCAGCAGAGCAAATAAATACACAGATTCACATTATTAAAACATGGAGCTACACTGAACACTGAACTCAAATGAGGATTTTTTTTAACAGTTAGTCATCATTTGAATATCATGCCTTCATTTTTAGCAGTCCTCCTATTCTTTGTATGACAGTTTACAGACCACCCCAGCACCCCACCTCTTTCATGAGTGAATTCTCAGAATTATTATCAATCATGCACTCTACTTATAACAGAATTTTAATAACTGGTGATTTTAATTTGCATGTTGATAATAATTCCAATCCCATTTCCAGAGAATTCTTAAACCTTTTAACCTGCACGGATTTTCAGCAGAACACCATCCAGCCAACTCACAACAGAGGACACACCTGGACCTGCTCATAACTTATGGTCTGTCTGCCGGTGTGTCCTCTGTTGTTGACCTGGCTGTGTCTGACCACTAAGGTTTGTATTTTAACATCACCAGTTTTAGCCACCAGGAGGCCCTGCTGAGAACAGTGAGGAAACGCTACCTAACTTCTGAAGATTTTAAAGAGCACTCCTGCTGAAATTTTACCTGCATCATGTGATTTTATTGTCGATAATTTTAATACTACACTAAAGACAATGCTGGACTCAGTGGCTCCGCTTTTAACTAAAATAATAAGTACAAAACCTACTCCCCCGTGGATAAATGACCACACTAGAAAATCGAAAAGAAAATGCGGGAGTGCTGAAAGGAGGTGGAGAAAAACAAAACTAACAGTTCATTATGAAATATTACGCAACCAACTCAAAACCTACAATAATGCAGTAAAACAGGCAAGGATATCCCATTTTTCAAAACTAATTACAGACAACAAAAACAACCCCAAAGTCTTTTTCTCCACCTTCAATCTTTTAACCAACACCAATTTTAATAAATCCTCCATGACGCCAACAGGCGCCCTCTGCGAGGACTTTGCAGACCACTTCTGAAGTAAAATCGATAATATCAGATCCAGTCTTTTACCTCAACAGAATATTACTTTGAATACACCTGAACAGTTGCTTTTACCTGAGGAAACACTGGAGAGTTTTGCCCTGGTTGATGCAAGGACACTTGGTCAAGTTTTCTCTCAAGTAAACCCAACAACCTGCCTTTTAAATCCAATCCCTACATTCCTTTTAAAACATTCTATGGATTCTTTGAGGAACAGATTTTAAATATAGTAAATTACTCTCTCCAGATGGGTGTCTTACCCCACTGCCTTCAAAACAGCAGTGCTGAAGCCCCTTCTGAAGAGGAGTAATCTAGACCCCAACATCTTTGTTAATTACCGACCTGTATCCAACTTACCATTTTTAAGTAAAATTTTAGAAAAACTGGTTCTAAACCAAGTAAATTATTTCTTAGTCAAAAATAATATTTTAGAGAAATTTCAGTCTGGTTTTAGGATGAATCACAGTACAGACACAGCCCTTTTAAATATTTTAAAGGACATCAGGTTTAATGTCAGGTTTAACGCACAAAAACTCACAGTCTTGGTTTTACTGGATCTTAGCGCCGCCTTTGATACAGTAGACCATCACATTTATTAAACAGACTCAGAAACCTGGTCGGCCTCTCTGGTACTGTTCTTAACTTGTTCAGCTCTTATCTCACAGATTAATGTTTCTTTGTAAGTATGGATACATGCTCCTCCAGAAGGCATAAAATTAAGTGTGGGGTGCCCCAGGGGTCAATCTTAGGTCCAATTCTTTTTAATCTGTATATGCTTCCCTTTGGGGACTTCATCAGGAGACACGGCATCAGGTTCTACAGTTATGCAGATGATACACAGCTGGACATTGCTGTGTCTCCTGATGACACAGGACCAGTTGATGCCCTTTTTAACTGTATTTTAGATATTAAGAGATGGATGGCAGAGAATTTCCTACAGCTCAACCAGGACAAAACTGAGGTCTTAGTTATTGGTCCTGAAGGGCAGAGAGAGAAACTTTTACTAAAACTACAGGATTTGAAACCTGCACAATGTGTAAAGAACCTGGGTGTCATTTTTGACTCTGAACTTGATTTTATTTCTCATATCAAAAATGTATTATCTGAAGAATATAGCCAGAGTCCGCCTGTTTCTCTCTCAGGCTAATAGGGAGGTGCTGATGCATGCTTTTATCTCTTGTTTTTTAGACTACTGTAATGCCATGCTCTCTGGTCTTCCCAAAAAGACCATTTCTAATCTACAACTGCTCCAGAACTTAGCAGCTCGTGTGCTGACGAAGACAAGGGGGCGGGAACACATTATACCAGTTCTAAAATCGCTGCATTGGCTCCCTGTGTGTTTCAGGATCGATTTTAAGGTTCTTTAATTGGTCTTTAAATGTCTTAATGGTCTTGGGCCATCTTATTTATCTGACCTGCTTTTACCATATCAACCCTCGTGGACCCTGAGGTCCTCTGGTTCTGGCCGTTTAATCATCCCAAGAGTTAGAACAAAAACCCACAGTGAGGGCTGCATTCAGCCATTATGGTCCTCATCTGTGGACCAGCCTGCCAGAGAACATCAGGACCAAAGAGACTGTTGAGATTTTTAAAGGAGGCTGAATACCCACTTTTTAACCTTGTTTTTACATGATTTCTTTTCCTCTGTTCTTTCATCTTACTATGCTTATTTTAATGATTTTAATGATTTAATTTAAGTCTTAAATTTATTTTAAGTCTTTGTGCATTCTATTATCATTAAATTTTTTATTTTATTTTTAAAATTCTTAACCTTTAAATGTTCACATTTTTATACATTTTATCATTACTGTATCTATTGTCAGTTTTTATCCTGTTTCACTGTCTTTTAATCTTTTAGTTTTTAGCTCCAGTGTTTCCTCATAGGGGCCCTCGACACTGAGAGTTATCTGGTCTGCCCGCGGGGGCGTCGTCTTGGAGATCCCTCAGGCCCGGGGGACTGGGGGGCTCTGCACAATGTGTGGGTCTACCCTGGTCTATCCGGGTTGAGGTGGTTTCTGTGGCGGCACCCCCTGTAGGTGCGGGCTGTGGTGCCTCTCAGTGTGGATGGCCTCCCATAGGTAGTTCTTCCTCACCTGGATCGTCAGTGCCCTGCTATGTCACGAAACGAATCACCTTGTACTGTGAGTGTGCGTGTGTGTGCTTTGTGGGTGGTACAACTAAAGGTACATTTGTTTGGACAAACATAACGATAACCAAAAAGATTGCTCATAAGAGTTTTATTTAAGAGCTGATATCTTAACATTTTCCATGGTTTTCTTGATTATAACCTAAATCACTTAAGTTTTTACATCAATAGCTATGGCGTTGTACTTCCAAAAACACTGCTTTTATGCATTCAGTGTTTTCTTTTCTGTCTGTTTTAGTCACATGATGACGTTTAGTGGTACCAGGTATTAAAATGAACAAGAAAGTGAAAAAATGATGGTCTAATAATTTTTTCCATGACTGTTTATATATTTTATTTATATTGTGAAGCACTTTGTGTTGCATTTTTTATGTATGAAAAGTGCTATATAAATAAAGTTTGGTTTGATTTGATACACTGATTACAGTTTTTCTGTTGCTGTTGCAGTTTATCCACAGCCATAGCCATGCCATCGCATTCAACTTGGAGAGCAATTTCTCAGCTAGACCAACTAAGGAAATATTTCATGCTAACAAAATCTAAGTAAGTGATAAGACAAAAGGAAAACACCACTTTATGGTATGAAAAGTTCCAGACTGTTCTTTGTTAGCAAAAATGAGATAAAAATGAGAGCAGTTTCAGAAATGAATCATCTCTGGTGGCTTATAAACTGCAGCTGGACATTCAAACCTCACAAATCAATCTCAAGGCCAGACAAACAAATTCTACTCCTTGCTGAAATTTAATTGAGCAGTCTCATAAAAAAATGTGGTTCAGCCATATTTTCCTTGATAACATGTTTTTAGTTTGGATGAGATAATTCCATCAGTAGAGACAGCAGCTTCTGGTCCAACAGATGCTGCCAGTTGCCTCCAGAACTCAAGGGACAACATATATTGCTGCTGCAGTGTGCATAACACAGTAAATCATCCCACCAGATGTATAGCTTGTAATGCAATAAACACTCCCACCCCACTTCTGCTGGCAACTGGGATTACAAACTCTCACCTCCAGATAAGATTAAGATGCGTCACTTCAGGCCATTGAGACCCTGAAATAATAACACATCTGTAACAGTTAACGCTGAGTGAAATAAAAAGACAATTAAATAAGAATCTCAGATTTTTAATTCATTCTCTCCCTCTTTTTATTGGACTGATTTTTATTAGATTCCTGCACTGCTACGATGAGAAGAGACTTGGATCACTCTCTTTTGTCTCCAGCATTCCACCTCAGGTTTATTTTATCCCTCTGTCACCTGTTCAGTCTCTGTCCTTCAGCTTTGCCAGTCTTCATATGATTTACCATCACTATTCTCATCAAAAGGCCAAATGACTGGATTTAGTCCATTTGTAAACAATAAGCTGTTCAGACTCGAGTCTTCTGAAGTAAAGGAGAGTCAACATTCAATTTCTGACATCGGGAACATTATTCAACATAAGTCAATGCACTACTGTGTAGCTTCACCTAAATGTCACATGAACTGTACCATTTCGGTATAATCGATATAAAGAGAAAATTTCAAATTGCCACTTATAGGGAATAGCCCATGTAGCTGCTTAATTTTGTGAAAAAAAGGAAAGCATAAAAATAAATTATTTTATTCCATAGCTAACATTTCTGGCTTTCTAAAACACTATGCAATCTCATGACAATGGAAAAAAAAATATGAAATTATAGACCAAAGAAACCACAATAAAGTAAATGGTGATGGGCTATTAAATGAATTTCTGGAGTTTCTAGGTTTTCACTACAATAATTCAAACAGATATTTGTCCTATATATTTCTGCCTGTCCTTGTCTGTCCTCAGGGAGGCGTTTGTTCAAAAAAAGGTTGAGAACCACTGGTCTAAGCCTTTGAAGACCAGTGCATTGCCATTAATCATTATGAAGAAAAACATTTGAAAAAAAAAAAAAAAATAAAGGCCCTCTAATCTTCCATTCTTTCTTTCCTCCATCCATTTCAATTAGGCTTATTCATACTCTTAATTTTTGCTGATTGTCTCATTTCTTTCCTTTCACGTTATAGAGGTTATGCCATTTTTTGTGTAGAGACAGAAATTACAAAGATAGCAGAGGATGAAATTAATAGACTAAAAGAGTTACATCATTATTATTATTTTTAATGAGCACCGACTACTGATGGAAAGAAACAAAAAAGGCCAATATTGAATGGATGGATGGAACAGTGAAGAACAGATATAAAAGACAAAAAAGGTGAATTAACAGATGAAAATTTTGCAGATTATAGATCAAACTAAAGAAAACGCTGTGTGGATGGATAGGAAACTGGATTAGCAGCAAATGAGATATCTTTAGCCGAATGAATGAATGAATGAATGGAAGGATTCAAAAAAGAAAAGAGGGATACAATTTGAGAAAGAGATGGAAAAAGGGATAAATGGAAACGAAGATGAATGGCGGGATGAACACAAAAAATAGGTCAGGACATTGATGGATGTATAAATGAATGGATAAAGCTGACAAACAGCCCAAAGATGAGCTTATTTAGCAAAGACAGGTGCCATCAAACAGAAAAACTGTTGATGCAGTTCTGAATGTACCTGGCATTTCCCAGTGCGAACATCGTAGAGGGCCACTGAACCTTGTCGAGCTCCAACTGCAATTCGGTGACTGCGGTCACAGTAACCCACCATGTAGAACCTGGATAAATGCAAACATTTATACATTAAAATTCAACGAGGTATACCTTAGCTGTTGAGCTTAAAGTTAGTAATATTCACTGATCAAATGGTGGAGGGTGCTCCTAAGACTACACACACTTACTTGCAAATGGCAGGAAAACATTCCTGCAATCCTTTCTTTTTCACAAGGGAGCCTTCAATACAGTACATGATGATGTCCATCACCTGAAAAAGAGGAGGAGGAGCTAATTTTCTATTTCTGCTTTCATAAAGTAAAACAACTGTTTGAACATTTTGGCGAAAGCAAAATATGAAAAGTTGTCTCCTTTACTGGGATCATCCATCCATCCATCGTCTATGCCTGCTTAATCCTATGCAGGGTCACGGGGATCTGCTGGAGCCTATCCCAGCACACTTCAGGTGCAAAGGCAGGGGTACACCTTGGACAGGTCATCTGTCCATCGCAGGGCCACACATAGACAAACAACCATGCACACTCACTCCTACAGGCAATTTAGAACCACCAATTAACCTAACGGGCATGTCTTTGGACTGTGGGAGGAAGCCGGAGTACCCACGCAAGCATGAGGAGAACATGCAAACTCCACACAGAAAGGCCCCTGCTGAGGTTATAACTAGGAACCTTCTTGTTGTGAAGCAGCAGTGCTAACCACCAAGCCACCGTGCAGCCCTACTTGGATCATCTTTATGATTTCACTCTTTATGGTAATCAATACAAGATCTGATTACCTCAACTAGTAGATCAACTACATCTCCAGGCATCTTCTCGATCAGGATGTCAATCACTCGCAGTATCTCTGTCTTAGCTCTGGCCAGAGTGGTGGTGTGAAGATTTTGCTGAGACTGAGAGTTTGCTTGAGCTGCGTTGTACCTATGAACCTGAAGAAAGAAAGAAAGAAAGAAAGAACACACACACACACACACACACAGACACATCAGTAAAGACAGTAATTTCCTTAACAGGACTTATGTTGGAGAGAGGGACAAAATATGCCTTTAAAATATCTAAAATGTTGACTGAGGAATCTCTTGAGTTGCTATAAGGAAATTAGTGTGCCACCTCTCTTGCAATGGTGGTGATGAAGGCGGGTGGTCTGGCAGTAGCAATGAGAGAGAGAGCATGGCGGGCTGAGCGAGCTGAGTCTGCTGGTGGATTGAGGGGTAGTCCCATGCTAATACTGTGAAGAGACAAACAAAGAGACAAAGGTGACTGTAATTGGAAACATAATCCATATTGTCATTGTAGTTACAGGAAAATCCACTGGACATGCAGTCACATAACACTTTCATAAAATAATTTAAGTTTAAACATCTGTTCATGGCCTAAGCAGTAATATTCAAAGATTATGACAGAGATTCTTATTTGTTTGTTTGAAGAACAATCCAAGCAGATCAATGCAACATTGGAAATAGAGAAAACTAGCAATCAAAGAAATAGAAATAAAAATTAAAGGTGCAAGCTGGGTTTATCAGGCCCTCGCACCCAACACCACCACCCCCCCCACCCCCCCCCCCCCCACCCCAGATGCCCCCCACATACCTAAGCCAGTCAGGCATAAAGACAAGTCAGAGGTGATTCCATTTGGCATTAAAGGGAAAGAATAAAAGTTGTTGCCCAGCTTGAATCCACAGGTATGAAGACAAAAAAAAACTGGTTAGGGATCTACTCAGAGTTGATTTTTAAGATGGCACATTAAGGCTGTATTTAGAACAGCTTTTTATCACCTCACACAACCATGAAGAGTCAGAGATTCGATGTCCAGAGCAGATTTACAGAAACTAATCCAGCCTTTATCTCCAGAAGACTTTAACTACTGTAATGCTCTTTTGTCTGATTAGACAGCTTCAGCTCATAAGGAAGTTCTTTGCAAGCGACCAATTACCTGCAGAATATACTTTAAATTACCATCCCGTCACGCACCAATGTGTGATTTTGACTAAATTTTTCACATTTTTGTGCAGCAGAACCATCGTTTCTTGTTTCACGGTGAATAATGCAGGCGCTGTCGGATGTCCATCCACAAAACCTTATATAGTGTCTGGAGACATTTAAGTGTATATTCTCCGCAAATCTGAGGCTGATTTGATGAAGTGCTGACAAAACACACTACATAATGGAACCAAAATCATGTTCCTTTTACCAGAGGGTGGCCCTATGGAGTTGTCATATACACTTGTTCAGAGTGGAAGCCTCTTCAAATGTCTAATTTGCCCCAAAATTAATACAACACACATGCAATTTAGAAACACCTTTTTTGGCCACAGTGAGACATTGATATTTGTTGAACTCTCAAAGTGTTGCCTTTTTGATTGAAAGTTGGTTTAACTGAAATTCATCTTCAAGATCCTAACTACTGATTGACCAAATCTGTTTGCATCTGCTAAAGGTAGTAAGAGCTAGGATGCATGACACAAAATATGACAGTCCCTGCAGACAAAATGGGGCGCAACAACTGTTCCTGAATTTTACCACATAGATGTGTTCAGCCTCACATTACAATCATACATACCAATTTTTGACCAGATTAAACAATGTATGCCCGAGTTACAGCAGTAGGGGTCATGATTTGCCCAGAGCCTCATATACAGTGGAGGAAATAAGTATTTGATCCCCCGCTGATTTTGGCAGTTGTCATACTAAGAAATAAATGAACAGTCTCAGATTTTTATGGCAGCTTTATTTTAACAGTTATGGAAAGAATATAAAAAAAAAATAGGAGAAAATTACACAAAATGAAAAATAAAAATTAATTAGCAAGTCATTGAGGGAAATAAGTATTTGATCCCCTACCAACCTTGACCAGTGTTGGCTCCCACAGACCACTGGCATACTCCTAATCTCACTGAAGTAATTACCTGCATGAGAGACACCTGTTCCAAATAGTCACCTGTATAAAAAGCCATCTGCCCACAGACTTAGTAATACTCCACCATCTCCACCATGGGCGAGACTAAAGAGCTGTCAAAAGATGTCAGGGACAAAGTTGTTGAACTCCACAAGGCTGGAATGGGCTACAAAACCATAAGTAAGAAGCTGAATGAGAAGGTGACAACTGATGGTGCAATTATTTGGAAGTGGAAGAAGAACAACATGACTGTTAATCAGCCTAGGCTGGGGGCTCCATGGAAGATATCACCTCGGTGGGGTCTCAATGATCATGAGAAAGGTTAGAGATCAGCCAGAACTACACGGGAGGAGCTGGTTCATGATCTCAAGGCAGCTGGGACCACAGTCACCAAGAAAACTATTGGTAATACACTGAGACGTAATGGTTTAAAATCCTGCAGTGGTCCAAGGTCCCTCTGCTCAAGAAGGCTCACGTCCAGGCCCGACTCAGGTTTGATAACTAACATATTAATGACTCAGAAAGAGACTGGGAGAAGGTGCTGTGGTCAGGTGAGACCAAAATTGAGCTCTTTGGCCTCAACTCAACTCAACATGTTTGGAGGAAGAGAAATGCTGAATATGAGCCCAAAAACACCATCCCTACTGTCAAGCATGGCGGTAGAAGCCTTATGCTTTGGGGGTATTGCTCTTCTAAGGGGACAGGTCGACTTCATCCGCATTGATGGGAAGATGAACGGGGCCATGTACCGCAAAATCTTGGGTGACAACCTCCTTGCCTCCACAAGGACATTGAAAATGGGTCGTGGATGGGTCTTCCAGCAGGACGACGACCCAAAACATACAGCCAAGGAAACAAAGGAGTGGCTCCATAAGAAGCACATCAAGGTCATGGAATGGCCTAGCCAGTCTCCTGACCTTAATCCTATTAAACATCTATGGAGAGAGCTGAAGCTGAGAGTTTCCAAGCGCAAGCCTCAAAACCTTCAGGATTTGGAGATGATCTGCAGAAAGGAGTGGACGAAAATTACTCCTGATGTGTGTGCAAACCATATTTTGGAAATCAGATCTGTGAGTTCGTCTCCACCAGGTTAGACTGCTGTGAGGACCTGCTCACTGGGCTCTGAACAAGCTGGAGGTGAGCTACTGTGCATCATGGTGTGACTGCTGAAGTTTAGCTGAAACCAGGAAATGCAACCATACTGGTCCAGTCCTGAGGTCTCTCTGCTGCTTCTTGTAGCTCAGAGAAAAGCCTTTGAGATGGCTGATGCGAGGTGGAGCTGCGTTTCAGTTTTGTGCTCCTAGAATATCTGTAGTGGTCATAAGATGAAGATGTGAAGCTTTGTTTCTGGCGATGCTCGAATCCAGGCTGGAAACAGTTCTGGTTAGACGTTTGTATGACAACTAAAAAAATTTTGTCTGCACTGTTCACTTTTTATTTCCTTATTGGTTATTTTTTATGTTTATTTTGCGTTATTTGCGTTATTGATGCTCTTGTGATTTAATGATTCTTTCCTTTTGGCTAGATTTAGAAGATTTGGCTTGAATTATTAACTGTGATGCTTGTTCTTTGCAGGTGCGGCCTAGGTGGCTCCTGATCTGAGGATCACCGCCACTTGGCCTCTGTTTGATGTTGTTTTGCTTTTACATCTGTGAGTTCTATTGTTGAGTTTATTACCTGCACTGCGATCTTCTAATTTACAGGTTGGGAGCGGGCTGTGACAGCGAGTTTACTCTACCTGTGAATGGGGTTCTTTCCCTTCAGGATGCTTTGCATTATTGATCCACTGATTGATTCATGTGTCTGTGGAGATTGGTGTACAAGATGATGGGACAAACCTGTGAAAGGTTTTACAGGGGAGGAGTTTGCGGATATCCCTGACAGCACACCCACCAGTGGCGGCTGGTGCAAAAAAATTTTGGGGGGGCGCAATTTACCTTGGATTACATAGGGGTATAATGATACACAGAAGTCACGGTTTGATGCGAGCTTGATACAATGGGGTACAAAACAAAGCTAGAACATAATATTTTGGTCCTTTTTATTTTGAAAAATGTAAACAAACAATGGCTCATTAGTCATAACAGTACATACATAACAATAGTGAAGCTGTTTAGTTATTTATATTATTTTCAAAATTAATTGTTTTCCTTTCAGGTATTTTATAATATACAAGATCGAATATTCTATAATATATGTATGTGTGTATATTATGATTCCTATTTGAACATGAATTTTGCCCTCCTTTCTTTCTGTTCTGCAAATTTTTCTATGACCTTCTTGTTGAAGTCACTAATCTCAGTCACCAGTCTCTTCTCCATTGACAGCATAGCCAGTGCATTGAGCCTCTCCTGGGTCATGGTGTTTCTGAGAAACGTTTTGATCCTTTTCAAAGTTGAGAAACACCTTTCAGCTTCTGCTGTCGTCATGGGTGTAGTGATGAGGATTTTCAGGAGTGTCACAGTCTCTGAGAAGACTTCCTCAAGGTTGTTCTCCATGAACAACTGGAAGAGGTCCACAGCACCACGACAAGCTTTGAACTCGTCCTTGCTGTAGATGAGACTCAGCTCCGTCTTCAGCTTGCCTCCATCCAGCATAGGGTAGGCCTTCACGGTGTTGACCAATGCATCTTCAGGGAAGGCATTGTTGTGCTCCGCAAACCTGTCACCCCTGCAGTAAGGTGGCACTGATGAGGTGGTTTTGTGAAGGCGAAGCGTTCCCTGGCATGTCCTAGGATATAGTATTACAGACCTTCAGAGAGAAAAATATATATATTTTTTAAAATAGCAAAAAAAAAAAAAAAAGCATTTCCCTTCATCGCTTTAAGTTACCCAAAGGTCAGTACATGTTTTAAATATTGTTTATATTTTATTTTTAGTTTTTAAGACTTACATTCTAAAAACGTATAAACATAGATAAACATTAACTACGTCCAATTATACTGCCATCTGCTGGACAAAATGTGAATGCAAATGCAAACATTATTCCTTATGTACTGGACAAAAAAAATAGTATACTATAGTAGATAGTACTATAGTATAGATAACGAGCTGATCTTTTGAATCAAGTGTGTTTGGAAGAGGGAACTATTTAAGACATGCAGGGTAGTGGGGTCCCCAGGATAGGAGTTGAGAAACACTGCTATAATATATATTGTCGTATAATATACTGTGAAACTTTGAAATTGTATTAATCATGGGTCTGATTCTAATGACAAACTTATTTACTTTGTTTATAAACTTATTTTCTGGATCATACTTTTATCTTAGGTGCTAGAAAATGATGGCTATTAAATGTTTACAGGCCTAAGATTCTTACCACATTCTTACCGCTTACCACAATTGCCAAATTAGCAACATAGAGTAAACTCACCTCTTTCCGCAATACTCTCTTGTTTCCTGTGCACTGAGTGCACGACGTCTCTTTGCTTTGCTGGTGGAGGACCACTGCTTTGCCCAACCATGGAAGGTAGAGAATCTCTGTAAAAACAAATATTGAGAACAATATATATATATATCATGAAATAGTAAGAGCAGATAATAGCTGTACTAAAGCTTCAATCATAAATTGAAAAAATAATTGATTATTTGATTCACCCAACTATTTTGATAATCATTCAGTAAAATCATTCAGTAAAAAAACAGTAAAAATTGAGTAAAATTGTCAAATTTCAGCTTCTTAAATGTGAATATTTTCTGGTTACTTTCCTCCTATAAGACAGTAAACTGAATGTATTCAGTGAGTGTGTAGAACAGAATATTTATGTCATGATTGGTTTCAGGAAACACTGAAATTTTTCTGATATCTTTAAACAATTGAATTTAAAAATATTAATTAGCATAATATCACAAATTAATTGACAATGAAATTAATTGCAAGTTTATCATATTAGTAACAGAAATATCTCCCCTACCTGATTCTTTGAATGTCCTGCTGGAACTGCTGGATGCATCCTTTGATATGGACCGAATCCACATCCTTCTTCTGGAGTTTGGCGTAGAGAAGGTCCACACATGTGGCATGATTAGGTGAAAGAGAGTCAGGAAGAACTTGAAATCCTGATCATCAAGAAGCATTGCAAAAGCACCTGCTTCTCTGACTGTGGCAGGGTCAAAGTCACCTGAGTCTCGAATGGTCTCAAAACAGTGGATGAGGTCCTCTCTGTGCTCAAACACAGTGTTGATGACACGGCTGTGAAAGTTCCACCTGATGTTCCTGGATGTTGGCAGTCGATGGGCCACCACTTCATCAAGGACAGAGGTCCGCTTGGGTGACTTGGAGAAGAAGCTGGCAAATCCACCAAGGTCAGAAAAAAAAAATTCTCACCTTGGATAGGTGAGAGGTGGCCTGTCGCATGATCAGATTGAGCTGATGTGCGTAGCAGTGGATGTAATGGGCATAAGGGTACTCATCCTGTATCTTCTTCTGTACACCTGCAGTGGCACCTCTCATCACACTGGCTCCATCATATGCCTGGCAGATGAGCTTACTTTTTGGTCCTCTGGAAGGATGGCAGCAAGTCGTTCTCCTAGTGCTGCAGCAATAGACTCAGCTGTAGCTGACGTCAGAACGGATAAACTCAAAAAATCTTTCCTGCACAGTGTTTTTCCCGTCGATGTAACGCAGCACGAGCACAAGTTGGCACTGTGTGGAAATATCCATGGTCTCGTCTGCTTGTATTGCGATGAAATCGCTACTCTGGGCTTCTGTGATGATGTGCTCCCTCACAACAGACAACATACAATCCAGCAGTTCGTTCTGCACTGTTTTAGAAGTCCCCTTAAAAACTGTGGCGTTCTCAATGTGCTCTTTCAACACACCATCAAGGGACGAAACAAAATCAACCAACCCACGAAATACTCCAGGATTGTCTGAACTCTCACTCTCATCATGGCCTCGCAGAGCTAGCTCAAAGGCGCCGCAAAATTTCACACAGTCTACGATTCTTGACAGGATGTGCCGATTTTTGCTCACCTCTTCATTGTGCCTTCGGATGCCGATCCTGTAGCCCTCATCCAGCTGTTCAGCGATGCTAAGAGTCTACCGAAAAAGTTTAGCTTCATGCTGCTATCCAGGTGGCTGCGGCTCTTTTCGTGTCGTTTACATTTTTCCGACAGGTGTTTAAGGTCCCTTACCCCCGTAGTTGTCCATAATGTATCCGTGTCGGGACTTTGAAAAAGCAGGCAGGGAAAACAATAAAAGGCATTGCTAACGCCACATCCAGTTAGCCATCCCCTTTTATCATAGCAGGTACGGGAGAAGCCCCGAGTGTAAGCCCGTCCGCGGTCGCTTGCCTGCTGCAGAATTTTTAAATCAGGTAGGTCGGGCCCAAGCTCCTTTACCTCCCGTTTTTCCTCCACTGAACGCCTTGAGAATGGGTGGTTGAGTAAAGAAACAACCGAGTTTTTCTTGGCTTCCTCAATTAGACTTGCGTCTGCCATTTTGCTCAGCTACTAAGAAAAAGACCGGGAAAGAATTGCCCTTTACATTAGATTAAAAAAAAAAAAAATACACATGACATGAATCTGATTCGCTGATTGGCTGCTGATAAACGTGTCATTTGCTGGGAGGCACCAGGGATGCAGACTGCCCATGAGAGCTGCTCTGATCTGGGTGAAAAGACGCTCTATAGCAGTTTGCAGGTACCGCAACCTGCTCTTAAAGGCAATGGCTACTGACGCACTGATTGGTTAAACAGGTGGAACGCCCTAACCACTCCCATGCATAATATATGCATAATATAGCGGTTGGCGCAGGTAAGATCGTGGGTTTTGGGAGGTGGAAGATTGCGTTCTTTGTGGGGGAACGCCCCTCCTAATACCTAATATCCCTTAATAGCAGGTTTTGGAGGTTTGGCACAAGATAGGGCCCATAATATCTAATGTGGAATATCTAATCCAATGTGGGATATTGCTCAGGCGCCATGGCATGATTTTTTGGACACGTACCTGTCGGAAGAAATTAGCTCAAGGCTCAACATATTGATAAACAGTGTTTAAGAACGACTGCATTCACTCTGCTCATTGTCTTGTGCTGACAACGGCTGTCTTGTGCTGTATGTGAGTTACCATGACCATCTCTGCTTTATACAAATGTAGATTAAATCCACTTGCACCCTCTGTCCGATTGTCAAGTGCCTTTTTAAGTGTTGTGCAACTGCCTCACTAGAACCTCAATCAATTACTGGTAAACTAGTATGTACTAGTAGTCATTTTTACACAACATCAATTCTGAATCTTTAGTGAAAGAAACAAATACTGTATTATGTAGGCTAAGCTGGGCTAGGTAGCGATGTCCATTTATGGTAATCTTTCCAATATAATTTGCATTTGCCTCAATTAATTTGTCTTAACTGAAAAAAATCGAGAGCCAAAATTATAGGCACATAAATGATTAGTCCTGCCTTTGATAAAATGGTCAGAACACACTTTAGAATAATCTGTGGGAACCAAGTTGTTGTGGTTTACTTAGGTGATCAAAGTTTCCTGCTGCTGAGTTCTTCAGGCTTTGCTTCTTCATGTACTCCAAAAGTAAGCAAATATTCTTTCAAATTAAAAGGAAACTGATATTTTACCATGAAAAAAGTTGTTTGTGCTGCTTTAAGTCACCTGGAAATTGGTTTTGGTTTTGGTTATGTCATCTTTTACACACATTCAAATTTCTCATGTGTCATGAGAAATGTGTCATGATGTTCATATGGCCAAATCTGAAAACCTATACATACATAAATGTAACCAACTTTGCCTGAATTTAAACTATAGCAACCTGTAGATAAACGTATTTACTGCTCCTAACATCTTCTCAATTACTTTGCATCCCAGTACTGTTTTCATCTGTTGAAGATTAAATCAATAAAATGTTTAACAATATAGCAGAATGATATCTGTGTGTGATTTTTCCTGTAATAATTCTAAAATAATGATTTATTTTATGAATAACCTTATTGTCTTTATCATATTTTTATTTTCCCAAAATAATATTTGAAAAATAGCAGTTTTCTTATAATCAGAGTTATCCTATATTCGGGCCGATATAGTAATTAACTAAAAACCTAAATAAATAGAAATCTTTTTATTGTCATTTTACTGGAATGATATGAGATTAAAAAAGTAACTATGGATACAGCTGAATAAAAAAGGTAAAAGTGGGAAGATAAAAGGTGAGGACACTACTCAGTGGGTCATATTGGTGTCTCCCTGCAGCGTAGACCTATAGCAGCATAGGGCAGCATATTATGAGGCTTTGTTTTAGATCAGCCTGCTCTTGTCTTGTCTTCAGCCATTGCTGTAACTGTAGCTATGACTATTGGCTGTAACACACTATTGTTGAAACTAACTATAGGTTTTACTAAACAGATCTCTTGCCATGAATGGAAAAGTTGTTCTAACTTACACATGCATTATCCGATCTGCTTGAAGATTCATATATTTAATGATTTGTTCACTCTGAGCAAGTGTATCTGATAATCTTGGACAGTGCCACTGTCTCGTCAAAGGACCATGATTTTGGTCAGATTATTTAGTGTATTTTGTATCCTATCTGTAGGATCCTATAAGATCAGCCTTGGATTCCTACAGCTCATACTGATAAAAGTTCTCATTCACCATCCAAATTTTGTGTATGGACGAGTCTGAGGTAATGTTCTCAGTTTTCCTGGTTCTTGTTAGAACTCTGGCAACAGGGTTCATCATGAGCTGAAGCTGTCAAATCAGACAATAGAGCATTATGATCGTCAAGTCTGCTGGAGATGAAGGCTGGATAAGTTTCTGTAAATCTGCTCTGGACATCAGATCTCTGACTCTTCATATTTGTTTAAGATTATACACAGCTGTGACAGTTACAGCCTTGATATGGGAGCTGAGAATTCAGCTCTGAGTGGATTCCAGGCCAGTTTTTTGTTTTCATACCTTTGGATTCAAGCTGGGCAGCAACTTTTCCATTTTATAACCAAATAGAATTATCACTCTATTGTCTTAATTCCTGACTGGCTTGGGAAGGTGGTGGACACTTGGGGGGCGGTGGCAATGGGTGAGAGGGCCCGATCAATGCTGCTTGCAGTTTTAATTGCATTGATTTAGATTCTGGATATAAAAAAGGCCATGTATGCAATTGATTTAATACACCAACGTGTTCATGTGCACGTGCGTGGAGACTTACTTTGCCAGCTGCTTTTCTGCATCTGCACACAGTTCCAGCAGCCCCATGAGCACTGCGGACACATCCATATAAGGTTCCCATACAGTAAAGCCTCTACCAATCAGATCAATGGCAGTGCGGCGAATGGTGCTGTGGGCAGGTAGCTTGGGGCTAGGGGCTTGCAGAAGTAGGAAGGTCAGTGCTTTACCTGCAAAAACAAGAAGCAGATTAACATAAATTTAGTGCATATTGTGAAAATACAAACATCAAACAGTTCAGTGCACCTTATCATATCCAGCTTTTGTTCATTTGACTGATAAATTATATCAGTTTAATTTGTGAATACAGCAACATGTTGAACAAAAACATTGGTCTATGACAAAAACACAGAATAGGGCAGTGCGATCAGTTAGTCAAATAATATAATTTGGTTTTAATTTTGGCTCCAAAGGATGACAAGAATTCAACGTCTGCAACAAATGAGTACAACAAGTCATTAAAAGATGAAAGAAAGGTCATGTGAAATGAGATGAAAAACTGTAAAAGAGCAATATGAAATGAAAACAATGTGTGGAATGAAAATCAAATGCAAATACAAGCAATGTGAAATTAACAAAAAATATGCAAATCCCTTCAAATAAATACTTTTTATATATACCCTTTTAGCGGTTTCATTTAGGTTATAATGAATGTTCACATTATGTCAATGTGGCTTTTTGCACAGCTGCACTACTTCCTGAACTTCAGCCAGCTGCTTTGTTTCCTGTGTGCCATTAATTGACAAACTGACAAAAGATTCTCTGGAGTGACGAATCACACTTCTCCATCTGGCAATGTGATGGAAGAGTCTGCGTTTGGCGGTTGTCACGAGAACAGTACTTGTCTGACTGTATTGTGCCAAGTGTAAAGTTTGGTGGAGGGGGGGTTATGGTGTGGGGTTGTTTTTCAGGAGCTGGGCTTGGCCCCTCAGTTCCAGTGAAAGGAACTCTGAATGCTTCAGCATACCAAGACATTTTGGACAATTTTATGCTCCCAACTTTGTGGGAACAGTTTAGAGCTGGCCCCTTCCTCTTCCAACATGACTGTGCACCAGTGCACAAAGCAAGGACAATTGCTTGCCATGTTTTCATATTTTTAAGTTCATCCACATCAGACTCTGCCATGGATGACAGTCTGGTATGGATGAAGCTCACCTCCCTTTGAGTCAAGGCAGGTAAGCAAATACTTTTGGCAATATTGTGTATCTTATGGTGTCAATCATAAAACTGATTCCTATGTTCCTTATAATTTCTTACTATTCAGAACGAAATATGAACAGTCACAGGAAACTATTTGTATGATAAATATTTTTGATGCGGTGTGCTGTCACATCACTCTTAAATTAATGCATACATGTTGCCTCTGTACTTACACGTGTGTCTTGCCAGTGAGTAGTTAGACGATCCTCCGCTTGCTGGTCCAAAACCATCAGGTGCCTGTCCACCAGGCCGAGCTCGCCCCGAGCCTTTTGGGGGTTCAATTTCTGCACCAAATTCTGCCCCAATAACTCCCAGCAGCACAATGGCTGTGGCCTGTTTACGACGCTCCTCATAAGAGTTAGAGATCTTCTTTGTGCTTGGTGGAAGATTAGAAAGACAGCCTAGTAGAGAGAAAGAGAAAAAAATAGTTTTTAGTTTATCATTTTAGTTCCCACAGATTGAGTATAGTCTGTCCTGGATTTAAGTTAGGAAATTCTTTGCTTGTTTGATGTCCTAATACTTGAATAATGTCTTAACTCCAAGACGCCAAAACAAATTCCATTTATTGATGAAAACTATGAGAAATAACACTACATGTGAAGGATGTAGAACTTATTGGACAGCTGTTCTAAAATGTAATAATTACCTTGAATCATTAAGTCAGTTTTATACACTAAATGTAGCCCCCCTCAATTCTCAAACTCTATACATGAAAAATAGAAGTTAAAAAAGGAATTTAAACAACATGGTTCAGCACATAATGATCAGCACATATTAATCATGTTTGACAGCCTTTTTTCACCTCTGTAATATCGCCAGAATAGGATCATCCTCTGGCATGGTCATGCTGAAAAACTAAACCTTGCGTTTGCCACATTAGACTGGATTATTGTCATGTGTTATGAACTGGATGTCCAAAAAAATCCTCTGAATAGTCTCCAACTTATCCAAAATGGAGCGGTGAGTGCTGACAGGAATCATCAGAAAGATCACGTCTCTCCCGTGTTAGCCTCCCTCCAGTGGCTTCTTGTAAAATCTTGAAATCTAAATGTAAAATTCTGTTTCTCACATATAAAGGCCCTTCATGGCCAAGCTCATCGTTATTTACAAGAACTGATAACTCCTGATGCTCCTCATAGAGCTCTCTGCTCTCAGAGTGCAGGTTTACTTGTAGTTCCTTGAATATCCAAAAGTAGATTTGGAGGAGGGGCCTTCTGCTATCAGATACCTTTTACTATGGAACCAACAACTAGTTTGGGTTCAGGAGGCTGACACCACCTCGACCTTTAAAGCTAAACTGAAAACCTTTCTGTCTAGTAAAGCCTATAGTAAGTCTCGACATGGTGTGTTAGGGCCAATAGTCATAGCTACCGTTATAGGAATGGCTGAAGACTAGATAACTATATATATATTAGGGATGGGCATAATTAATCGATTAATCGATGATTGATCATTAAGAATTTGGTCGAAGAAATTAATTTTCGTCGATAAACCGAATGTTTTGGGTTTTTTTTTAAACAATCCGAATGTAGGTTATCAGTGCACGTCCTCAAACAATGCGATGCATTTCACTGTGCCACCGATAGAAATTTGGGGGGGGCAACATTTCACCATCACTCTACCCTGGCTGGCCTCAGTTGTTACATGCGAGCTTCTGTAGGTCATCGCCTAATCATGAAGCGGTCATGGCGAAGTGTGGCGTGGGACCATTTTTGTTTAGAAAATGACCAAGTGTACTGCAATCACTGCAATGCAATTTACAAATACAATTAATCGACAACAACAATGATGTATCACTTGAACAACGCGCATCCAAGCCTTGTAAAGGACGGTGGCGGCGGTTCATCTCTGTCTCAGCCTAGCCTAGCCTAGCCTCAACTCGGTGTTAGCACAGACCAGAAGGAGCTGCAGTGCACATCGAGCACACAATCTTTTTAAGAAACAAAAAGCCTGTAATACTGGCGCCTTGATATAAATTGTCAATGGTTAAGCAGTCTCCTCGTTATCTCTTCTTTTATTATCATTGTTTTTTTTAAAGAAAAGAAACAGGAAATGTCACATTATTGTCGACCACGAACATCCGGGCCACTGAACACATCTGGACATGCGCGGGCCATAGCAACCAGGCCAAAGGGGGAAAACAAACGTCACGCCGATATCGAGAATAATTTCAATATAAAAACTGTTAATGATTAATCGATTATTAATCATTAATTCTCCCGACGATCGACGAATAAATCTTCACCGAATGCCCATCCCTAATATATATATATATATATATGTGTGTGTGATGGAATTAGACATTTTCTTTCTGCAGTTATTGCCCCCTAGTGGTTACTTTATGTTCTTTATTTTGTTAACCTGAGCTACACAGGAAATGAGGTCACTTGTTTAAATGTCACTTCCTACCCAGCACCATTTTGCTTGAGACCTAGCCAGGAGCAGTCACACATGTGCTCATCTGTTGCCATCTATGCCTTCACTAGTTTTAAAGCGGCATCATCTGTAAGTTATATTGTTTCTTTTTATTTAAGCAACATGTGTGCATTATTATTTGTTTTAGGAAGTAACATATTTTGTTGTTTAAAGCTGTTTGATGGAAAATGTATAACCTAGGCAGGTAATGGTTGATTTAATTTATATGCCATATTATTTTGTGATGTTTTGACTATATGTTAACCTAATCAGTGCATTTGATATTTAAGTGTCATTAATCAAGACATCATTTTGTGTTATTAATGCAACATTTTATGTATCTCTGGTCTTGTCAACAGTTTCACACTTTGTCCTTATTAAACCGTCCAACTCAACACACCGGCCTGTTCCTTGGAGTTTGATTAGGAGAGTGTTTAGCTGTCTGTATAGCTGAGTCTACGTTCGTGGGAACAACGCTTAGTGAAGACAGAACAGTATATATATAAAAATAAAACTAGGGCTGAGCAATGATTAAAACTTTTAATCACGATTAATCACATGATTTCCCTAATTAATCATCATTAATCACATCGTATACGCAAAATCAAACAATGAACTCAAAAGTAGTGTAAAGTGCACTTTTATTTAAATGTTCTGCTGCCATATGAACAAAAGTGCCATAACATTTGTTGTTCACTTTTAACATTTGTCAGTAACACATGTGTAATTCTCATCTTAAACAAGTTAAAATAAAATAAAGCTTATTGCCGCTGCAATATGTCATCCTGTTTTTTATGAAAAATTAAAAAAAAAAACATTAAAACAGGCAATTTCTGAGGTAACAGCAGAAACTTTTAACGGGGAGCAGCATTACCAGTCTATGTTCAGTACCAACTGTCCCTGTTAGAAAGTGTGAAGCACTAAAAAAAAAAATCACTATTGAAATTTCCTTTACAGGGGTTTGTACAGGAGTTCTGTTTTTACCGCATGTTTTTTTGCCAATTCTTTTCCGGTTCCGCAGCGGCCAGCAACCGACTTTTCAAAACGAAACCATGTGAGCAACATGCTATTAACGCCCGATAAAATAAATGTCGGCCGTTAATAAATTAATTAGTTAATGTGAATAATAATGTGTTATCTTGCCCAGTCATACAAAAAACACAAGACGTCCTGGAACTGTAAATTTGAATTAATCAAGTTAATCCACGTATCGTGCAGATCTAGTTTTAAGGCTATCAATATTTGATTGGATCACTCGGGATGATTTTTAAAACCAGATGTAAATAGGGGTAAACAGGATAAAATTATAGATTTGCTGAGATTTTTAACAGCAATTATGAAATTGCTCAAAACAGAAAAATAAATTCCTTTATTCATCCAACCATCAGCTATACAGGCTTTTCCTATTCTAAGGTTTGCTAGAGCCTAGCGCAAACCTTAGAATCTTTGGAAAAAAGGCAAGGGGTAAACTCCTTGTCAGAGATAAATATAATTCATTTAAAAACAGAAGAACAGCCTTTTGCACCAAGTGAGTGCGCGAGTGAGTGATATTGGTTTAATGTTGTGAAATTATGTCATGACTTTTTTCAGCAGGCACTTAGCTGGCAAACTCAGTTACATTTATATACTTAATTACTGAGGTCTGAAAGCTTCCAAAACACAGATGTTATCATGTGTTGAGCCAGATGGAACATCTGAACTGTTGCTTACGCCTATGTAAAGTGGACAACCATTTCACATCAAAAGAGCTGACTGTGTAAATGCATCCGAGAAACATCTGAGGCAGATCAAAATCCAAGATGGATTCCAGTAACAGCCTGCTCAGGTCCTCCTGTGATGGAGCTGAGGTTACAGTAAACATAAATGGTTTGCCACTTATACCGTCATGGCTGAAAGTTTTGGCACCCTTGCATATAAAGACCAAACATTTCCAAATGTCTGTAAAACAAGTTGAAACTGACAAAAGTATTTGGTGTCTTCAAATTCTTTATTAAACTAATAATAACACAGAAACTTTGCTTTTTAATCATAACTTAATATTTCATTTTAAATAATATATTACACAGAAATTGCTGTGGCAAAAGTATTGACACCTTGAATTCAATATTTGGTAGCACATCCTTTGGAGAAAATGGCTGCTGTCAAACGCTTCCTATAGGTTTCAGTGAGATGCCTCCACCTCTCTACGGGCAGTTTGGACCACTCTTCTTTAACAAACTGCTCCAGTTGACCCAGATTAGATGGGTGCCTTCTTCCAACTGCCATTTTCAGATCCCTCCACAGGTGTTCAATGGGACTGAGATCTGGACTCATTGCTGGCCACTTTAGAACAGTCCAGCGTTTTCTGTTGAACCATTCCTGGGAGCTTTTTGATGTGTGTTTTGGGTCGTTGTCCTGCTGGAACACCCATGATGTTTGACGAAGACCCAGCTTCATGACACTTGGTGAAACATTTCTCTCCAAAATACCTTGGTAATCGCCAGATTTCATAATGCCACGCACACATTCAAGGCACCCAGCACCAGAGGCTGCAAAACAACCCCAAAACATTAGTGGACCTCCTCCATGTTTGACTGTAGGGAGGCTGTTCTTTTGCTTGAAGGCTTCATTTCTTTTTCTGTAAACACAGAGTCAATGTGATTTACCATAAAGCTCCAATTTGGTCTCATCTGTCCACAGGACATTTTCTCAGAAGGATTTTGGCTTGTTCAGGTGTGTTTTGGCAAACTCTAGCCAGGCTTTCTTGTGTCTGTCTTTCAGTAGAGGCTTCCTTCTTGGTCTCCTACCATGGAGCCTCTTTCATTGAGCTGGCGACGGATGGTACGCGTTGAAATAATTGTACCTTGTGTCTGAAGGTCAGCTTGAATCTGTTTAGCAGTTGTCTGAGGTTCTTCTGCCACTATTCAAACAATCCTTCGCTGCATTCTTTCGTCCATCATTCTCTTGTGGCCACTTCTTGGAAGTTTGGCAACCGTACCATGAGCCTTAAACTTCTTTATAACATTTCACACAGTGGATACAGGAACATGAAGGTCTCCGGAGATGGACTTGTAGCCTTCAGATTGTCTATGCTTTGCTACAATCTTTTCTTTGACTTCCTCAGACAATTCTCTGCTTTTCTTTCTTTCATCCATGCTCAGTACGGTCATGCAGTGACTCACAACAGCAGAATGAGGGGGGGTTTGGGGGGGGGGGGGGGGGGGTAGCTCCTTTTAAACTGGTTGGATGACCAGATTGCTGTCACCTGTAAACTCACCACAGGTGAGTTCAAGGTGAATGACCTGCTTGAAATTCATTTATTCTTTGTAAATCTAAAAGGGTGTCAAAACTTTTGTCACTGCATTTTCTGTGTAATCTATTATTTAAAATTGAATATTAAGTTCTGATTAAAAAAAAAAGTTCCTGTATTATTATTAGTTTAATAAAGAATTTGAGACACCAAATACTTTCGTCAATTTCGACTTATTTTGCAGACATTTGGAGTTGTTGGGTGTTTATGTGCAAGGGTGCCAAAACTTTCAGCCATGACGGTATAGCACCTTTTTAACCTTGTGTACATTGTAGAAAGCACTTTACAATGTGCTTCTCATTTACCTGTTCAAGTACACCCGTACATACAGTGAGTCTCTGTGATGGAAATTAAATACAACACAACAAGGCACCCGTGTGCACCCCGACATGTGAACAGCTCCAGACAACCCAGAAAGAAGGACAGCCCAGCTGCACCAATGGGACATTTCCTTGTCAACCAAATGGAAAGAGAGACCCAATCTTGGCTGCTCACAGTCTTGGTTTTATTGGATCTCAGCGCCGCCTTTGATACAGTAGACCAGCCATTCCTAAACTTCAGATTACCAAGGCCCAATTTGAAATGTGAAAAATCTCCGCAGCCCACCCAAACCTTTAATCACAATTGTGATCAACATACAGGACTAAAAGCTATGTTCCGATATTAATGTGAGGGGTCAACAAATAAGGTGACACTTGTCATATTAAGGTAAAATGACTAACTGGTTTGTTTTATTACTTTTTTTAATCATATGAGTATTTTACAGTATTTACAGTAAAAACATGTTTGTTTAATTTTAATAACCTCTCACGGCCCACCTGCAGTACCACAACAGCCCACCGGGGGGCAGCAGCCCACATTATGGGAACCACTGCAGTAGACCATCACATTTTATTAAACAGACTCAGAAACCTGGTCAGCCTCTCTGGTACTGTTTTTAACTGGCTCAGCTCCTATCTCACTGGTCAATGTTACCTTGTAAGTATGGATACATGTTCCTCTTCCCCCTTGGGGGTGTCAACAGGAGACACGGCATCAGCTTCCACAGTTATGCAGATGATACACAGCTGTACATTGCTGAATCTCCTGATGACACAGGGGCCATTGATGCCCTTTTTAGCTGTATTTTAGATATCAAGACATGGATGGAAGAGAATTTCCTACAGCTCAACCAGGACAAAACTGAGGTCTTAGTTATTGGTCCTGAAGGCAAGAGAGAGAGACTTTTACTAAAACTACAAGACTTGAAACCTGCACAATGTGTAAAGAACCTGGGTGTCATTTTTGACTCTGAAGATAGGTTTTTATCATCTTAAGAGTATAGCCAGAGTCCGTCCATTTCTCTCTCAGGCTAATAGGGAGGTGTTGATGCATGCTTTTATCTCTTGTTTTTAGACTACTGTAATGCCATGCTCTCTAATCTTCCCAAAAAGACCATTTCTAATCTACAACTACTCCAGAACTCAGCAGCTCGTGCGCTGACGAAGACCAGGGGCGGGAATACATTATACCAGTTCTAAAATCACTGCATTGGCTCCCCGTGTGTTTCAGGATCGATTTTAAGGTTCTATTAGTCTTTAAATGTCTTAGCGGCCTTGGGCCATCTTATTTATCTGACCTGCTTTTATCATATCAACCCTCGCGGACCCTGAGGTCCTCTGGTACTGGCCTTTTCATTATCCCAAGAGTTGAATAAAAACCTACGGTGAGGCTGCATTCAGCCAATTATGGCCCTCATCTGTAGAACAGCCTGCCAGAGAACATCAAGACGACAGAAACTGTTGATATTTTCAAAGGGGGCTGAAGACTAGGGTTGGACACCGAAAAACGATTCCAAGTAGGAATCGATTCCTAACGTCCGGTTCTGGAATCATTTAGAAGATTTTTGAATTTCGATTCCTTTTTTTGGTTCCTAAATGTCCGTGCTATTTTTTTTTTGTTGTTGTTTTGTTTTGTTTTGATCTACTGCACTAGTTTGTTGATGTTACTCCGCCTGGCGTTCTTAACTCCACGCTAGTGTCGACGTCACGTCCGTCACTAACGGGACTTCACTCGTCACAACATGGATCGCATGAGACGCCGCTCTCCAAGTTTGGCTGCATTTCAGTCCGGGAAATGACGGCTACTTGGCACAGTGCAACATCTGTGGGAAGCATGTTACTGCCAAAGGAGGGTGCACTAATATGGCAAAACACCTTCGCCTAAATGGCATCAGAAAAATAAACGAGTGTACCGTATTTAATTGATCTTTCGGTAAGCACCGCCCGCCTTCCTAGTTACTGTTTCTAGGTCGGACAAACTTTCTGCTCTTCCGTTAAGGACTGTGTTAATTCGCTATTTTTCTGATGTGTATCATCAGTGTTAATATTAGGGATGCAACGGTACTCGGTAAAATACGGTACGGTTCGGTACGACCTGCACGGGACATGGGACACGGGACTTGCACGTGAGCCTGCGTGCCTTTTAGGCAACAGGCTCGCCACTGCATGTCAATGTCCACTCACCTCCGCTCACTCACAGTGACCAGCTGATCACACTTTGGCCGGATGGCTGCAGCTCATAGACGCAGGAAAAGAAAAAAAAAAAAAAACAAAACAAGCAGGCATGGCCAGCGGTAGCGGAGAAGTTGGGAGAAAACTTATTTAAATCGCCAGCGTGGGAGCATTTTGGTTTTCCTGTTGAATACACCGGCGAAGGAGTGAAAACAGTTAACAGTTAACAGAACGCAATCTTCCACCTCCCTAAACCCGGATATTACCTGTGTAAGATCCAGTTGTTACCAGTTGTGCGTCTTGGCGCAGAACGAATCATTGGATGTGCATTTAAAGATCACGAACAATTAATGTTCCTGTCCCTCCTCGACCACCAACAGTTTCAGACATATCAGAAATAAATTCCCGCATCCAACCTTTTCCAGCTTGACACCAGAGACAAAGATCTCCTTGGTTTCCTCCACAGCAGACATCTGAATGAGCCTGCCCCAGCTGCACATTTATTCCATTTGGACGCGCTCTTTTACACGCCAACATGCCAGTTGCGCTTTCAGCAAACTCGGTATGTTGCGATCGCAGGTAGCAGGTGGTCTGAAACTGTACCGAATCCGTATCGAAACCGTGACACAAAAACCACGGGATGGACCGTACCGTGAGCCACCTGTACCATTGCACCCCAATATATATATATATATCTATATATATATATATATATATATATATATATATATATATATATATATATATATATTATTCCTTCACTTTTCTTGGGGTACCACTAAACGTCATCATGTGACTAAAACAGACAGAAAAGAAAACACTGAATGCATAAAAGCAGTGTTTTTGGCAGTACAATGCCATAGCTATTGATGTAAAAACTTAAGTGATTTAGGTTATAATCAAGAAAACCATGGAAAATGGTAAGATATCAGCTCTTAAATAAAAACTCTCTATGAGCAATCTTTGTGGTTATCGTTATGTTTGTCCAAACAAATGTACCTTTAGTTGTACCAGGCATTAAAATGAACAAGACACTGAAGAAAACAAGGGTGGTCTAATAATTTTTTTCCATGACTGTGTGTGTATATATATATATATATATATATATATATATATATATATATATATATATATATATATATATATATACACATACATATACATATACACACGAATGTTTTTTTTAGTTATAACATGGTAACCAGTTGTACAATTACATTACAACATAAAATAAAAGTGCTAGCAATACATGATTATTCAATAATGTTCAGTATGACATCAAAAGCCACTTTTTGAGACAAAATACTTTAACCACAGGAACTTTTTCAAGGTAAAAAAAAAACCTTCTACCAGGGATCAGAAATTATTTAAAAAAAAAAATAAACAATATATTTTATATTCCTATTCATTTTAAAATAAAGGCATATACTTTTGAGCAGAGGTCTGAAATCAAAAATATGTTGAAATGTTTGCAAATAAACTTTAAATAGCTTCATAAAGCAAATACTGTAATTTAGAGTAAGCTATCTATGTTTTCTTTAACTGTGCTCCTACCTCCTGTGATGTCGTCATCAGTGACATCCATTTCCTCCTCAGGAACCTTGTTTTCTATTGGCTGAGCTTCGAGAGGGGGCGGAGCTGAAGGAGAAGGCTCAGATGTTGTCCCAGCTGAAGAGAAGAAGAACACTTAATTTAATATTGAATATCTGACGGTTTTGTCACGTATCAACCAGTGTGTCTATGTGTGTCAAGAGCTCATCACACCTTTTCCATCCTCATTATATGGCAAACTGTCCTGAATCTGCGTGTGTGAAAGGGGCTTTTGTGTAATATTGCTTTGAGTAGTCAGCTTTGAGTGGGAGTGGGGGGGCAGGCTGAGTCTACCTGCATGCTTGTTTGGCTAGCACTGCTGAGCCACATGACGGTGCAATGTCCAAAGATGAGATGAAAGGGGAGGGGGAGGGGGAGGAGGACAAAGCAACAGCGTGTCAGACACAGAATTCAATGAATTTGCACTTCGCAGCAGTCACTGCTTGTGGGAGAGAAAAAAAGCTTGAGTATTGATCTTTTTACACGAGTATTCGATATCGATACCAGGAAACGTTGGTATCAATATTATCAATATTTGGATCAATCCGCCCACCTTTAGTCAGCAACACTAGAAAACCACTGTGTATATACAGTACATTTACCATTTAGAAGGCTTTTTGCTAAGATAGAACTGCTTATTATTCAACATTAACTGAAGAAAAAGAGAGAATAACCCATGTAGAATAACCAGTGTAGAAATACACTGTGCAAAAACACACTTTTCATTTTTTGTCCTACTATCTGAAGTCAAATCAGACTAAACATCTCCTGTTTCAGGTCAGTCAGTATTACCAAAATTATTTCATTTCGTTAAGTGCCAAAATAATGAGAGAGAGAGAAGAGTCTTAGAGCATTGATGTGCAAACTGTGGTACGCGTACCACTGGTGGTACACGAGCGCTCTCTGGTGGTATGCGGGGGAACGTTATGACTTTCCACATTTTTTCCTCATTTTCACTTAAAAAAATTGGAAACAATGCATTATAAAAACTACATTTCAAATGAAATGTGTAGTTTGAGATAATTAAAATTGTGTCTTAAAAATTATTTGTTGCATATTCAGTTGCAGTGCAGATGTAACAACTTTTGAGTGTGTTTATTTGGCTCTGTATGAGAGTATGAGTTTGTGAGAATTGTTGGACAGAGTTGTAAGTGTCTGATTCAGTAAGTGACAATTCAGGTAATAAATAACCACTATAAGGAATAAACATCTCTCCTGCATGTTTAAAGCTAATTGAGAAGGCATATATGGCTATATTTTAAAATCGGTCATCATGGTGGTACTCAGAGAGCTGAACAGTTTTTCAGGTGGTACGCAGTATCAAAAGTTTGAGAACCACTGGGCTAAATATAGTCGGGCTCAGCTCAATGCACAGCCTGGGCTCTGGAACCAGTCTTCTCGAGAGGTTGGACCTTATTCTACTCTGGCGTTGCCCAGGGTGAGAGGCGACGAGCTGGTGTGGGCTTGCCTATTGCCCCCCCAGCTTGGAGCCTGTACGTTGGGGTTTTTCCCCAGTGGATGAGAGGGTAGCTTCCCTGTGCCTTCGGGTCAGGGAATGGGCTCTGACTGTCATTTGTGCTTATGCACCGAATGACAGTTCAGAGTACTCAGCCTTCTTGGAGTCCTTGGCGGGGGTGTTGGAAACCACCCCTAATACGGGACTCCTATATTCCGTTGGGGGACTTCAACGCTCACGTTGGAAATGACAGTGGTACCTGGAGGGGCGTGATGTGGAGGAACTGCCCCTCTGATCTGAACCCAAGCGGTGTTTTGTTGTTGGACTTCTGTGCGAGTCAAAGTTTGTCCATAACGAACGCCATGTTCAAGCATAAGAGTGTCCATAAATGCACATTTATGGACACTCATAGGATCACTTATAGTCTATCATCCAAATATCACAGTTTTTATGCTGCGGTCGTTCGGTGGTGGAAGGTCATTTTACTTTGTCGTATTTATCCGCTCCACCTTTTACACATCGGTGCATGAAAATTAGAGATGGACGATGCTGGGAATTTTGGTATCAATCCCGATACCAAGTAAAAACAGGGCCAGTATTGCCTATACCGATACTTTTCCACATTAAGCTTGATCTATCATGACACTGCAGACCTTTTGGTGTTTTTGTGATTTTTATCTTTGGATCACAATATTTTTGGATCTTTGTTAAAAACCAGGATAGAATTTTGAAACATTATAGGTGACTTTATCATCACAATTAACATTTTAGTGTAAATGTTCCTTGGAGTTGAATTGTTCTGTTTATTATGCTTTTTCTAGTCCACCTATTATATTATATCTTTCAACACTTGTGGAATTTTGTTTGCACTTTGTGCACTTTCCTGTTGCTTTAACGCAATAAATTTCCCCATTATAGAATAAATAGAGGATTATCTAATGTTATTTTATTTTAGATAACACCTTTCCATGAGATACATGACATGTACTGGGTTATTTCAAGGCTGAGTCTACCTGCATGCTTGCTTGGCTATCGCTGCTGAGCCACATGATGGTGCAATGTCAAAAGATGAGATGAGAGGGGAAGGGAAGGAGGACACAGTGACAGCGTGTCAGACACAGACTTCAATGAATTTGCACTTTGTAGTAGTCAGTACTTTTTACACGAGTATTGTTTGATATCAATACCAGCGTTGGTATCGATATTATTGATATTTGGATTGATCCACCCACCCCCACTACTGCCGTTTCCTAATCTTTGTGGTTTTGGAAGTGAAAATGACATATACATGCTTCAACGAACCCACAATCATCATGACAAGGCAGCATAGTAAGAATCATTGTCTTTGGTTTCTCCAGTGTCTTTAACACCATCCAGCTAGCTTGGATAACTACATAAGAAACTCCAGAAGACACAAGTGGATGCCCCCATAATCACCTGGATTATCGACTTTCTGATGAAGACCACAGTTTGTGAGACAGAATAGTTGTGTGTCCGACTAGGTGGTCAGCAGCATGGAAGAACCACAGGACTGTACTCTCAACAATTCTCTTCACTCTGATCACCCCCAATTTCCAGTATAAATCGGAGTCCTGTCATCAGCAAAAATACTCAGATGAATCTGCAGTTGTGGGGTGTATCAGTGATGGACAAGAGAGTACAAAGAACTGGTGGAACATTTTGTGACATGGTGTGGGAGCAATCACCTCACCTTAAATGTGAACAAATCAAAAGAGATTATTGTGGATTTTAGGAGAGCCAGGATTAAGTCAAACAGCTTTCCTTCATGAGAAAAGAAGTCGAGATATAAATGCCTCAGTGTTCACCTAGACAGCAAACTGGACTGGAAGTGTAACACTGATGCCGTCTACATTAAGGGACAGAGCAGACTTTACTTCTTGAGGAATCTTAAGGCCTTCAGTGTTTTCAGTGCTAGTGAGTAGCGGCTAACGAAACTCGTTTCAGCCACTTGTATTTGCAGTCTTTTTCTTTTGGTCATTACCCACAGTTTCAGTAGGTGACAGTAGGAAAATAGATTGACCGATAAACAGAGAGCCATGCCTTTAACTCAGGTCTTAGGTCCAAAATAGACCAATACAGAGCCCATCTTCTTGCAGATGCTATACCAATCTGCTGTTTCACACCTGATTGCAAACCATTCCAAAGAATATCTGAAGATTACGGCTTGATAAAGCCAGTAGGACCACTTCATAGCAAAAAGCAGAGATTCAATCCCAACACTACCAAACCAGGTGCGTTTGGCCCTTGGCTGTGCCTAGAAATTCTGTCCTATAAAAGCTATGAAACAGCCCCAACTCCCCTTTATAGATAAAATTCACTTGGAACAAACCCAATACCAGAAATGCAAACCAAACTCTCCCTCCATTTGTATATGGGGCTGAATAGCTGTGCCCGTGCCCAGAAGAGCTTCAACCGAATGAGCCCATGGGCACGCTAGCCGTGCCAGGGCCCATCCGGTGTTCTTCTGGAGATGGGAGATTTCAAGCCTCAACATGTGTGTCAAATAACATCTAGTGAATTTTTTGAATGTAGGAGAAATGTAAAGTGAGAGCTGATGAAGTGAAGTTTTCTAGGGAGGTGTTATAGGAGCCACATTTCCACAAAGAGGCTGTAAAATACAGTGCAATGACATGATACAGTGTCCCCTGTGGGTGGAGTAGGAGCAGTTACAGCACATTACCACGGTTTTGTGCACACCATAGCTCTAAGTGCACAGCAAGTATATAAACTACAACAAAAAAATTATATGATGGGCTTTTTTTCGTGGGTATAACCTTGTTTAAAAAAGCACACTATTGTTATTGTAAAATTGGGGCATGAGAAAAAAAAACTGACTTAAAAAAAAAGATTTCTGTCTTTAGATGTTCTTTTCATACATAAAGCAGTGTTAAATACTTACGGGAGCTGACTGCATCCACATACTGAGGCAAGTAGGGAGCCCAGACGTCAATAGTGTCTTTTCGCCCTGACTGGCCAATCCTTCTTAGCTCAGCCAGCAGAAGAGCTTGTGCTGCTTCACGTACCTAAAACCACAGAGGCCACATCATGGTACAGATTTATTTAAGGTGAACAACTATATCGAAAGCAATCCCCATTCTCCTTTCAGCAAAGGTCAGAAATTGTGTCATGTCACTTCACAAAGAAAAATAATATGTTATAGGTGCCTTCAGGATAAATATTCAGAATCAGAATGAGAATCAACTCTTACTGCCAAGTACGATTTTGCACATACGAGGAATTTGTTGTGGCGATGATGGTGCATGCAGTTAAGGGAAAATATATAACAAACAATGTAGACTAGAAATTTTGCAATATAAATATATATACACAAACTGTTTTTTGCAATAAGGGCAGAGTGACCAAGAGTGATGTGCCATGAAAATGTGCAAATGAACAGGTAGTCCAGACTAAGCGTTAATGTAACGTATAGTGTTCTGAGTTCTGTCATTGTGATAGTAGTGTCAGAGTCAGAGGTGGAGAGTGGGGGGTGTCGGGGTGTTCCGGGTTCTTTTGATAAGGCTGACAGCAGATGGGAAAAAACTGTTCTTGGTTTTGGTCTTGATGGTCTGCAGCCTCCTGCCAGAGGGGAGTGACTCAAAGAGTTGGTGTCCGGGGTGGGAGGGATCAGCCACAAGCTTTCCTGCAGGCCTCAGGGTCCTGGAGGAGTCCAGGTCCAGGTCTCAGGGTCCTGGAGGAGTCCAGGTCCAGGTCTCAGGGTCCTGGAGGAGTCCAGGTCCAGGTCTCAGGGTCCTGGAGGAGTCCAGGTCCAGGTCTCAGGGTCCTGGAGGAGTCCAGGTCTCAGGGTCCTGGAGGAGTCCTCCAGGTCCAGGTCCTCAGGGTCCTGGAGGAGTCAGGTCAGGTCCTGGAGGTCCAGGTCCAGGTCCAGGTCTCAGGGTCCTGGAGGAGTCCAGGTCCAGGCCTCAGGGTCCTGGAGGAGTCCAGGTCCAGGTCTCAGGGTCCTGGAGGAGTCCAGGTCTCAGGTCCTGGAGGAGTCTAGGTCTCAGGGTCCGGAGGAGTCCAGGTCCAGGTCTGTCCTGGAGGAGTCCAGGTCCAGGTCTCAGGGTCCTGGAGGAGTCCAGGTCTCAGGTCCTGGAGGAGCCCAGGTCCCAGGTCCTGGAGGTCCAGTCTCAGGGTCCTGGAGGAGTCCAGGTCCAGGTCCTGGAGGAGTCCAGGTCCAGGTCTCAGGGTCCTGGAGGAGTCCAGGTCCAGGTCTCAGGGTCCTGGAGGAGTCAGGTCCAGGGTCTCAGGGTCCTGGAGGAGTCCAGGTCCAGGTCTCAGGTCCTGGAGGTCCAGGGTCCTGGAGGTCCAGTCCAGGTCCAGGTCCAGGTCTGGAGGTCCAGGTCCAGGTCAGGTCCTGGAGGAGTCCAGGTCCAGGTCAGGGTCCAGGTGGAGGAGTCCAGGTCCAGGTCAGGGTCTCCAGGGTCCAGGTCCAGGTCAGGGTCCTGGAGGAGTCCAGGTCCAGGTCTCAGGGTCCTGGAGTCCAGGTCTCAGGTCCTGGAGGAGTCCAGGTCCAGGTCTCAGGGTCCTGGAGGAGTCCAGGTCCAGGTCTCAGGGGGTCTGGAGGAGTCCAGGTCCAGGTCCAGGGTCCTGGAGGAGTCCAGGTCCAGGTCTCGGGGTCCTAGAGTCCAGGTCCTGCTCTTGTCCTTGCGGTGGCAGCAGCGTACCAGATGGTGATGGAGGAGGTGAGGATGGACTCAATGATGGCTGTGTAGAACTGCACCATCATTGTCTTCGGCAGACTGAATTTCTGCAGCTGCCTCAGGAAGATACATCCTCTGCTGTGCTTTCTGAATGAGGGAGCTGATGTTCAGCTCCCACTTAAGGTCCTGGGAGATGACAGTTCCCAGGAAGCGAAGACTCCACAGTGTCAACAGTGGAGTCACAGAGGGTGATGGGGGCAGGGGGGGCTGAGTTCTTCCTATAGTCCACAACCATCTCGACTGTCTTTGAGCGTTGAGCTCAAGGCTGTTCTGGCTGCACCAGGTCACCAGGTGGTCAACCTCCCACCTGTAGGCGGACTCGTCACCATCAGAGATGAGTCCGATGAGGGTGGTGTCATCTGCAAACTTCAGGAGCTTGATGGACTGGTGACTGGAGGTGCAGCTGTTAGTGTACAGGGAGAAGACCAGAGGAGAAAGAACACAGCCCTGGGGGATCCAGTACTGATGGTCCGTGGGTTTGAGATGTGTTTTTCCCAGCTTCACATACTGTTTCCTGTCAGACAGGAAGTGATCCACCTGCGGGTGGAGTCAGGCACGCTCAGCTGGGAGAGCTTCTCCTGTAGCAGAGAAGGGATGATGGTGATAAGCAGAGCTGAAATCCACACCAGGATCCTGGCGGAGGTTCCTGAGGAGTCCAGGTGCTGGAGGATGAAGTGGAGGGCCAGGTTGACAGCGTCGTCTACAGACCTGTTGGCTCTGTAGGGAAACTGCAGGGGGTCCAGGAGAGGGTCAGTGATGGCTTTGAGGTGTGAGAGCACAAGGCGCTCAAAGGTCTTCATGACTACAGAGGTCAGGGCGACGGGTCTGAAGTCATTAAGTCCTGTGGTCCTTGGCTTCTTGGGGATGGGGATGATGGCTGAGGTGGAGATAACTGGACCTGGAGCTGTTGGGAGGGGTTGTGGGGGATGGTTGCAGGACTGTCCCTTTGTCTCTCAAAATGACAGAACTAGTTCAGGTCGTTGGCCAGGCGTCGATCATTGATGGAGTGGGGGGGCTTTAGGCTTGTAGTTGGTGATCTGTCCTAAGCCCTTTCCAGACAGACGCAGAGTCGTTAGCTGAGAACTGGTGTTGGAGCTTCTCAGAGTACAATCTTTTAGCTTCTCTCACCACCTTGGTAATTCTGTGACTTTGCAGCTACAATCTACTTTTTTTTTTTTTACAAGTTTCCTTGTAAGATGCTGGATAGCTCATGGGTCAAGCAGGGCCTATATCCAGAGGCCATAGTCCTTGCACAGCTGGCAGAGATTCGACTCCGAGCCTGGGACCTTTTGCTGTGTGTCTACCCACTCTCTCTCTTTCTTCCCAAATTTCCTGTCAAGCTACTTTCAATGAAGGCCAGTAGTTATTCCAAAATATCTTAATTTGAAATGTACAGTTTTTAAGATAGTTTTTACTGCGCAAAGAGTTTTCTGTTTTTCTGTCTATAATCTCATCTTGTAATTCTGCATACCTCCAGACAGCGGTCTTGCCATCTCCTTGCCAACATCTCCAGCAGAGGGGGTCGGAACTTGTCCAGGCCAAGGAGATCAGGTAGCATCACACAATGCATGGCTGCCAGCTGACTCCATCCTGCACAAAAGCATAACATGGCAATTCAACAAATGTTAGAAGTAGGTCCTCGAATGTAATCAACATTAAAGGGTGAATTCCAATTCCTCCCTTAACCCTAAATCTCAACCCTCGCCCTTAACCCTTAATCTTTGGCCCTCGAAAGTAAGTGTAAGGGCTATCTTGTGACATAGAAATGGGACACCCCTTGAGTGCCTTACACCAAAGCTAGGTCCAGTCTCTCTAGAAGACGACGACAACAAAGGAGAAGAAGAAGAATACGACAACGACGATATATATATATATATATATATATATATATATATATATATATAATATATATTTGATCCTCCGCTGATTTTGGCAGTTGTCATACTAATAAATAAATGAGCAGTCTCAGACTTCTATGGCAGCTTTATTTTAACATTTATAGAAAGAATATTGAAAAAAAAATTTTAGAAAATTACATGAAATGAAAAATAAAAATTAATTTGCAAGTCATTGAGGGAAATAAGTATTTGATCCCCTAGCAAAACATGATCTGATATGCTTGGTGGCAAAACCCTTGTTGGCAGCACAGCTGTCAGACGTTTCTTGTAGTTGCTTACTAGGTTTAAACACATCAGGTGTAATTTTCGTCCACTCCTCTCTGCAGATCATCTCCAAATCCTGAAGGTTTTGAGGCTTGCGCTTGGAAACTCTCAGCTTCAGCTCTCTCCATAGATGTTTAATAGGATTAAGGTCAGGAGACTGGCTAGGTCATTCCATGACCTTGATGTGCTTCTTATGGAGCCACTCCTTTGTTTCCTTGGCTGTATGTTTTGGGTCGTTGTCATGCTGGAAGACCCGTCCACGACCCATTTTCAATATCTTTGTGGAGGCAAGGAGGTTGTCACCCAAGATTTTGTGGTACATGGCCCCGTTCATCTTCCCATCGATGCAGTGAAGTCGACCTGTCCCCTTAGAAGAGAAACACCCCCAAAGCATAAGGCTTCCACCGCCATGCTTGACAGTAGGGATGGTGTTTTTGGGGTCATATTCAGCATTTCTCTTCCTCCAAACACGTCGAGTTGAGTTGAGGCCAAAGAGCTCAATTTTACTCTCACCTGACCACAGCACCTTCTCCCAGTCTCTTTCTGAGTCATTAATATGTTCGTTATCAAACCTGAGTCGGGCCTGGACGTGAGCCTTCTGGAGCAGAGGGACCTTGGACCACACTGCAACATTTTAAACCATTGCGTCTCAGTGTATTACCAACAGTTTTCTTGGTGACTGTGGTCCCAGCTGCCTTGAGATCATTAACCAGCTCCTCCTGTGTAGTTCTCGGCTGATCTCTAACCTTTCTCATGATCATTGAGACCCCACCAGGTGATATCTTCCATGGAGCCCCCAGCCTAGGTTGATTAACAGTCATGTTGTACTTCTTCCACTTCCAAATAATTGCACCATCAGTTGTCACCTTCTCATTCAGCTTCTTACTTATGGTTTTGTAGCCCATTCCAGCCTTGTGGAGTTCAACAACTTTGTCCCTGACATCTTTTGACAGCTCTTTAGTCTTGCCCATGGTGGAGATGGTGGAGTATTACTGAGTCTGTGGGCAGATGGCTTTTTATACAGGTGACTATTTGGAACAGGTGTCTCTCATGCAGGTAATTACTTCAGTGAGATTAGGAGTATGCCAGTGGTCTGTGGGAACCAACACTGGTCAAGGTTGGTCGGGGATCAAATACTTATTTCCCTCAATGACTTACAAATTAATTTTTATTTTTCATTTCATGTAATTTTCTCACATTTTTTTCAATATTCTTTCTATAACTGTCAAAATAAAGCTGCCATAAAAATCTGAGACTGTTCATTTATTTCTTAGTATGACAACTGCCAAAATCAGCAGGGGAACAAATACTTATTTCCTCCACTGTGTGTGTGTATAAGGGCTGGGCAACATTAAAAAATTTTAATCGTGATTAATCGCATTATTTCCCTGATTAATCATGATTAATCGCATTGTATACACAGAATCAAATAATGAATTCAAAAGTAGTGTAAAATGCACTTTTATCTGCTGTCATATGAACTAAAGTGTCCTAATATTTGTTGTTCAAACGCTTTTAACATCAGCACTTGTCAGTAACACATATTTAGTGAAAATCTCATCTTAAAAAATGTAAAATAAAATAAAGCTTATTGCCACTGCCAGGGCATTAATGTCATCCTGTTTTTATAAAAAAAAAAATCAAAAAAGTCTACAAACAAAGTCCAACAAAACTATTATGTCTCAGCACAATCAGAACATTAAAACAGGTAATTTCTGAGGTAACAGCAGAAACTTTTAACGGGGAGTTCAACTGGGCAGTCGTTACAAATAACTTTGCTTCTGTCAAATCTTCCGTCTGGGAGAACTTTAAAATGAAAAATGTCCATGTTTTTACCAATCCGTGTATCATTCATTCTTTCCATTTTCAATTGTCAATCAAGGATAAAATAAAATTAAAACGTGACATTTTATTACGTTTTTCATTTTTTAATCTAACACAAAAAAATGAAAAAACGGCTGTTTTTTTATATTTCAATTTTAGACTTAGATCAAAAAAACGAAATTAAAAAAGAACTGAATTTGTTTTATAATCAAGGACTGGACTTTCTGTTGTCATTACACATCTGTGCCACTAGATGGAGCCGCACTGAAGTAACCAGTAAGAGAATAGCATGACAGTGAACACATGAAACAGATCTGATGGAGGAATGACGCGAAAGTTTGGTTGCATTCCATTCCATTTTTTTAAACAGAATTGTTGATATTGCTACCTGAGTTGCTACCCGAAACTGTAAAGTTCACAGATTTTTACCATTCTCCATGTCTGTTTTAGCTTTTCCTTATGATTACCAGCAAATCGTATTCCAGTTCCGAAGCAGCCAGCAACAGACTTTTCAAAACAAAAGCATGTGAACAACATGCGTTAACGTGCGATAAAATAAATGTTGGCGTTAATAAATGAATGCGTTAACGCGATAATAACGGCAGAGCCTCTGGACAAGAAGCTGTCCTCACACACACTGAAGAGTGAGAGGAAAACTTTTCTTGTGAGAAGCTCCCGACAGAAAATGCAGAAAGCTCTTCCGAAATTGTAATAAACATCCCAGTACTCTGGATCTCACAACTACTACTAACATTACAGTGAGCAGCAGAATAACATAAGAGCAGAGTAAATCTTAGCTGCAGCTCTGCTCACTCGTATTACGTCCTAACATGTCTGTGAATTATTTAAAAGAAGACTGCTGATAATATTGACATGGAAACAGTCCATGATAGAAAAGCATGTGTGTGTGATTAAGAGAGAGTGCATAAAAAACTCAGTTCACTTGTTTTAGGGAGCGCTAAGGTGGAGGCTGCTTAAAGGGAGGAACTGGAATTCACCCAAAGTCTCTCTTATGTTCATACACAAACCTCACTGATGCCATGTGAAAACTTTTAATTTCATTGCATATTCCATTCAAATTCAGTCAACAGAGATATTCTGACTACTTAAAAAACATGCCATAATTTCACTTTGATGTTCTCAGGTCACTCTTTAAAATTAAAAAAGAAAAAAATCCTTTCAGAATAGGTAAAAAAAAGTTTTAATAATGAGAAGCAGCAACTTTCTCATATTCTTACACATACAGACCCAAAAGGTCCTCATGTAAAATCACTTATGACAGCCTTAACACAGGATGTGATCGTCAACAACACTCTTAATTGCAGTTTTGACTAGCAGAAATAAATACTTTATGCTAACCATAGTCTGAGTATGTTGAATAGTATCATACAGGCAAACAATGAAATACACAGTACTGGCAGGAAAAAAAGGCTGAGCAAAATCAACTGTATCATTTCTTTCAAAATTAATACGTTATGTGAGTTTTTACTTGAAACAAAAAACATATCAGTAAAACCTTTTTGGATTTCAGAATAAATGATACAGATGCGCTCAGTCCCCAGTCACCATTCTCCATTCTCCATTTTGGACTAAAAGCCAGAAAAATATTCACAGGCTTTTACATGTTTGTGACAAAAGGGATTGAAAATGTTTACTGATATTCAAACAAATAAAAATGACCTCATTCACATATATTATTACAATATATGGTTTCCAAAGATGATGCACGTATATAAATGCGGAAATGGCTTTTGGGCCGGAAAGAAATTTATTATAAATTTCTTTTCCAGGGACACAGTGTAAAACTTACCTTCAGCAGTAAGATATGCAGTAAAAATTCATTAATGCCAAGGTTTACAGATTTATTGTGATTTGGTTCAACAAAGTAAAATGGCGAAAAAAAGAAATCGCTTTGAAATCGCTTATAGTTCTGTTTGCAAAAAAGTTGGGACAGTGAGTAAATAAAGTACAAAATGCCATCACTTAAAAATCATTTAAATGTTATATTTAATTGACAACATAAGAAAAAAATTTCAAATGCTGTAAGTATGTTATTTGTCTTTATAATTTATGATTTTTGATGTCTGGAGCCAACAACATATAAAAATCAGAAACAATAGTTGTCAGAAGATTTCCAGAGCTCTTGTATTGATTCCAAATTTAGAATTAAAGTTGTAATGGGCCACTCATGTTAGTGGCCCATTACCAATTAATTATTAGATTAATTGGTAATCTAATCATGTGATAAGTAGAGATAGTCCAAGAGATTTTCATTTTTAACACAGAAAAACCCTTTTGTTGTCCTTTTTCTAACTTTTATAAAATGTGAGTGTCCCACTGGTTTTTTAAAAGGGGATTACAGAACATAACCGTTTTTATGTTTGTATTAGCAATCATGAAAAAAAGTCAACCTCTTTTTCCAGTCATGCAGAAACCTCAAATGTTAAAAACATAAATGTATTATGAACAACTCATTGTGAACCATCTCATTACATTATAGCTCAAATAAATTTTAAACCTGGCCAGAACTAGCTAGTGGGTTACTGAGGTCTCAATCTATGTAACTTTCCAAAAGAAGATAGTATGGCATGAACTGAATTAATGGAGTACTATTTGGCTTTTACTTTGAAAAAGCTTTCACGGGAAGTCTAGAAAGTTATGACCTGCTCCAAAGTGCCACTTACTTTGAGTTGAGTTTGGAGGGGGTCAGGTTGAAATATATCTAATTTAGATATGAGTAGCATATGAGAGGCAGAACATGCTATTTCCTAATTGCTCTGAAGGAAACACTTCATGGTTTATTGAATGTGTATTGAAAGAGATTCAGTCAGTTGTAATGGCAAGTACATATTCTTTCTATAACTGTTAAAATAAAGCTGCCATAAAAATCTGAGACTGTTCATTTATTTCTTAGTGTGACATCTGCCAAAATCAGCGGGGGATCAAATACTTAGTTCCTCCACTGTATAACTGTGTTATTCTATGTGATTTCAGTGAGCCTAGAGAGGAAGAGTAGATGAATTATAGGGGCCACTGTCATAAGATAACAGCTCTGTTTCTTCCTCTTTTATTCTTGTTAAATAAAACATTGAAGAAAAATATCTGAGAGTGACTAATTTCTTTAATCCCTAGTTATGTCCCTGGTTTTAAATTTTACAACTTTTCAAATTCTTTAGTAATATTTTAAAACGCTAATGTTTTATTCTGGGTTCACAAAGTTTCCTACATTTCTGGTTGATACAGCAAAGTCAGTTCTTACTACGTTAAAAAAAAAAAAGAACCTTGCGTTAGCTTTGAGATGCTAAACAAAAGATTGGTGATAGAAACTGATAATTAAGAATAAATTAGTTATCTAACTGAACTAAGTTTTTCTATTGCTTCTGCAAATAGCAAATGCTACAACTCAAACCGGACTGCCAATAATACACCTTCTGCTTTCAGTGCTATAGTGTTTCCACTGCTTTGCTTCCAACAGCAAACTATTTGTGTATGCAGCTTCAACTGGTAACATAACCATAGGTTGCCACTATGGAAAACAGCATGATTTAGAGGTTCTTCTACTATTAGATATTGTTTTTTTTTTTTTGTTTTGTTTTTTTTTTTTGGTTTTTAAACTTAATTACTTTTTAAGCAATGTTTGGCTGGACCTTTGACAATAAAGAATTCCCATAAAACAACTGCAATAAATGACAGATAAAATCATGTAAACTCAAGTGAAAACTGATGTGACTTAGTTTGTCTTGAAATTTTGACTGAAATTATACTATTAGTTATTTTTGCAAATCATTGAAACTAACATATCACAATATTTAATATAAAAAGTAGAGGTAACATAACAGTTTGGTTTCTGCAGGGCAGTGTTTTTAGATATGCCATTGATGTTTACAGCTATCGAAAAGAGGAAAACTTGGATCTAACATCTTACATACCTATGGAGGTAGGAAAAGCATCTGTGTGCATGCTTGCAATGTTTCAATTCCAAAATTAATATTGAGCAGCTCTGTTTTAGTCTTTTTCTTTTTTGTTCTGTTAACTGTAAACTAAAATTCATTCACTTTTAAAAGGGCCACTTAAAGGCATTCTCCCAATGAAAGCCACAAAAAAGTTGTCATTCATTCTATGAGTGGATGCAGCAGCAAGCTTCAATAGCAAAGGTCAACATTCTTGAAAAAGGAATAAAAAACTAAAAACGTAATTTTGTAACAGATGGGAAAAAGAGGGTCTAAGATAGATACCACAATGACTCCATCTGAAGGTTACAATAACTACACACAAACCTATTGAGAATCAAGCCTAAAAGGAAACTTGCATAAAAGATCATTTTTCATTCAGGTTTCTGCCATTTTTCCAATGTATCCCCAAAATTTACAGTACATCTTTGGTGTTGGATGGAAGTGCTGCACACAAACACAGAGGAAAATCCAGTGGTCGCTCTATTTAGTTCAGTGTCTTATTGTTTTTTTTCTTTGTTTTTTTTTTTTTTTTTTTAAACAAAACACAAACTTATTTGCAATCAAGCCTAAAAGAAAACTTGTAGAAAAGATCAGTTATCATTCAGGTTTTTGCCACTTCCTCAACATATCTCCAAAAGTTACAATGCTTGTTTGGTGTTTGATGAATGTGCTCCAGGCAAAAACAGGAATATTCACTCTATTTGGCTTAAAGTGTCTTTGTGACTATAATCATGACTGAAATGGCAAGCATGCAAACAGCACAGAAACACTACAACATCAGGGGTTATGGATTCCAATACAGTTGACATAAAGTTGAGAGAAGAAACATGGCTGCACTGTACATTACTGCCAAAGGGCTTAAAGTAAAAAAAAAAAATCTTGAGCCTGAACTTTTTCACAGGGGTGCAGTGGATCCAACACATACACATTATTGGCAACTTTTTGCCATTGTGCTTGGTAATACAGTGATCCCTTGCCAATTCCCGCTTTAAGTTCCGCGGTTTTAGTTATTCGCAGATTTTTCAGAAATATATGAAATAATAAAAATCAAGAAAAAATTGCGGAAACATCACAGAATGTTGTGCGCGTTCCCTCACAGCGAAGAAATGTTGCGAGCCAGCCTGGCGCCTTTAAGAAGGTGGCCTTATGGGTAATGAAGTGTGTGTGTCGTGGGACGGCAGAATGAAAACGCGGTTAGATGAAAAGTGGAGTGAGTATAAATAAAATAAAGGGATCACTATATACAAGATGACCTACAATTTAAATGTAAGATTTAAAAAAGTGAAGGTTATCAAGTTATAAGTGAAAACATGTGAAACTCAGCCAAGCCAATTAATCTGATTCATTTAGCGACTATTTAATTTAGTAAAGGGCAATTTGTACAAAAAAAAAAAACATATTGCAACTTTTCCATCATTTTTGTTCAAAACAATGGCAAATTAAGTTAAAGGAATTACATTCCATTGGTCTCGTCTCCTCTGAAACATAAGTATTTGCAGAGGCAGTTATTAGATTATTAGATGTTATTACTCTGGATGCATCATCACTAAAAAAGCGAACCATTACAACCCTGGAGCTATGTGATTTGTGCTCATATAACTGGCTTGCTGAGTGGAAACGGACAGTTTTGTGAAGTCTTTGGAACAACCGCTAGTTTTTACACGGATCTATGAGCGGTTGAGGATCGTTAATGATAAGTTGTGTTCCACTGTGAACATGCACACACGTATTTTCAAGTCAGAAATACGATCGGTCATCGGAGCCGCTACGTCCGATGTGGGTGTTACTCCCGGTAAAAGGCTTGTGCGTCGGAGCCCGCGGACAGCTGCTTTATGCCCAGCGTCTCCTGCTTGACAATGAGGAGTTGTTTTTTTTTGCCGCGAGTTCCATAGACTAGCTTCTTGAAGCACAACACACAAAGGGAGAATTCCAATTCCTCCCTTAACCCTCAGTCTCAACCCTCAATCTCAAACATGCGCGCTCCCGCTAAGTGCAAGTGCTGTCCCGATTCTAAGAACGTCAAATTGAGGGACAAGTTTGAGGGCCGTATCGCCCGCAAAATTTAGATTCTCCGGCACCAACCTTGGGAGTATGGGCTACGCAGAAGGCATGGGGTAATTTAGCCAAGACATATTCGAAAAGGATGGCGACAAAAAAAGCTAGCTACAAATGTAAATATCTTCGTAGTTCTTAAAGATATAAATGTTACGAAACCATTTTATTGTCTTTGTTTGAGACTTTTTTCATGGATTAACACCGTTATTGCGTAACATTAATTTTTTTTTACTTCACGATGTTTGCTGCCGGACCGGCGGTCCCGGCCGGCTTCACGTTACTTATATACCTTGTTGTGTAGCGACGGAGGACTGAATAATGTATCCTCTATTGTGTAATTTCCTAATATTATTTAGAGAATATACAGCGCTCTTTTCAATGTTATCACTGTGTCATTTCAGTGAATACAGAGACAACACGGGCTCTGACACATTTCAGTCTGAAGACGTAACTGCGCTCAAGGGGTGTCCCATTTCTAAGCCACAAGATAGCCCTGACACTTACTTTCGAGGGTTAAGATTGAGGGCCAAAAATTGAGGGTTAAGGGCGAGGGTTGAGACTGAGGGTTAAGGGAGGAATTGGAATTGGCCCAAAATCAGTTACCAGGCTCCCTTAGCTTCTGGCACCAGCTCCCAAATGGCTCTCCGTCCCCTGTTCCTCTGTCCAGGCCCAGCGCCACTTGAATTTTACCTCAATTCTTCTGATTGCAGGAGAACAAACCACTGGTTCGCCTCCCCTGCGTTTAAGACCACTCAGAGATTACGTGTTTCTGTGTGTGTGTTTTTTTCCTGAATCAGTCAAACGCCGGAGATCCGGCACGGTGCCGGAATACTTTAAGCTCTGCTGCCAATAAATGAAAAGGGACAAAGACCAGTTTGTAAGGACTGTTTCAATGCACTTTTAAAGTCACCAGTTTCAGACAAAATTTAAATCCACTTTTTGAAAGATTGACATAATATTTTATTTCACCAAATTCCGAGGACTTATTCTGGGTCCATCTAACAGTACAATGAATATGTGCAGGTATAACAGATGATACTTACTTCACTGCACTGTTCATTTTGCACTTGATTTTTGTTTTGATTAACTGCTACCAATCCTTTTTTTAGATGTTTTAGAATTTATTAAATTAAATTACATTTTATTAATAGCCAAATGGTAATTATTAGGGCTGGGCAAGTTGACGCGTTATCGTGTTAACTCATTATTTATTAACGCCGACTTTTATTTTATTGCGCGTTAACGCATGTTGCTCACATGCTTTTGTTTTGAAAAGTCTATTACTGGCTGCTGCAGAACCAGAAGACAATCGGCAGGTAAACATGTGGAAAGCTAAAACAGACATTGGAGAACGGTAAAAATCTGCATACTTTACAATTCGGGTAGCTACGGAGCCCTGGAGGTGACATGGAAAGAATTTTTTAAAATCTCGTGCGCACGACTTTTTATCTTGCGCGTGCGACTTACTGTATCTCGTGCGCACAAGTTTTTATCTCGCGCGTGCGACTTACTGTATCTCGTGCGCACAAGTTTTTATCTCGCGCATGCCAGTTAGGTGTCGTAAATATTATTGTTTTTTTAATTAATTTTTTATGAGTTATGCACGTGCAAGTTACTATTCTGCAGTCAGTGAGAAGAGAACACTGGTTTATTCATATGCTCTGTAGCAGTTTAATTATATGGGGAATCAGGCTAAGTGCAAGTTCTAGCAAACATTAAAGAACTGGTTTGGTCATTCATTAAGTTTTAGCAGAATTCAGAGAGAAACAACACCAATCAATTTTTTTGAACTGACTGAATTGAAAGTGGACTGTACCCAGCTTTGACAGACAGATTTGTTGATGAAGAAAAAAAAAGTGAGATAAAAAAAAAAAAAACAAGCGCTGGATGCAGGGAAAAACATGAATAATGCAAGAGAGGGGTTGTGAGTCGACTAGATCCATGAAGTAGAAAAGAAAACTGAACTGAGGGAGGGGAAAACGAATGAGGAATTGGGACAACAGAGCGAGGATTAATACATTAATCTGAACTAAACAGAAAGTTCAGTGGGAAAAAAAACACAACTGGAAGGACTGACAAAAGGGAAAAACTAAGAAATAAAGTTGTAAATCTAGTAGATCTAGGAATCAGAAACTCTTGAAAGACAAACTTAAGCAAATGAAAAAGTAATTAAATGGCCTTGATACTTCCTAGGTGGTACCCTTGAAATCAGTGTGTACCTTCATTGACTGAGGGGATGTTTAGAGAAGCTTGGCCGGGGCCAGGGGAGCCAGGGGCCCCCGGAGAAAGCCCCCCAGGGGCCCCCAGAGCCCCAACAGTGGCAGCAGTGCTCGTGTTGGCAGCTACAGCAGCTTGTAAAGAAGAAAAGGAGAAAAATAATTGGGAAGAAAAGAACAGGTTAGAAAGATATAAATATATACAATGACAAAGTGAATGAGGACAAAAGCAGACAGGCAGAGAAGAAGGAAGTGTAGTTTAAAGAAATAAATAAAAAAGGAATGGAACGAAAGTAACCAAACAGAAGTTAAAAAGTAAAAAATTTGCATGTACAATATTTGCATTCCACCAAATCCTTACAAGTGGGGTTTCCCCAAACACATCATCAAAAATATGCATATAAATCGTGGATACATTATGGTAGTCTTTGGTAAGCCCTGTGAAAATCAGTTAAATATGTGGAACAGTAATTCCATGTCTGTGAGGGTTGAAATCTACAGTTGAATGTATAAAAGTTAAACACGCTACACAAATGTCCATCAACATCAACCCCATATCCCTTTGACAATCTCTTTAAAAGAGAAACAGACCAGGTATATTGTAGTTGTCTGATTTACATTTTGAAATAAAGTCAAATACAGAGAATGATCCCTATTTCGTTTTCAAATCAGCAAACAAAAAATGATTTGTATCTTTATTAATATTCCTAAAATAGAAAAATCAATATCCCCAGACATTATTTACCATTTTCGCTGGCTTCAGCATGGCAGAAAAAGCTCTGTGTCTTCTCAGACGCCTCATCTACTGCGATTGCTACTGTTGCTTACATCCGCATTGTTGACAACCAAGGTCAGTTTTTCTCTGGGTTTGTCACGGGGAAGGCTAAACTGGCCCCAAAGCTTGCAGACACAATACCATATTTAGAACTCTGCACACCAGTTCTTGCTGTTGAAGAGGCAGAGCTAATTTGTCACGGAATGGACTTGAAATTACAATCGTTGAACTACAACACAGACAGCAAGGTTGTCTTAGGATACATTTATAACACAACACAACGATGGTTCTATGTCTATGTAGCTATCAAATCAAAATCAAACTTTATTTATATAGCACTTTTCATACATTAAAAATGCAACCCACCTGTTGGAGTTTCAGAGATCAGGAAATCCACCATACCCTTGCAATGGCACCACATCGCCACAGAAAAAAACCCCAGCAGACATTGCAACAAGACCAATAACAACAAGCCTTCTTTAACTGACAAACTGATTTCTTGGACCATCTTTCATGAGACAAGTCCCTCAACATCGATGTTTCTCCGTCTCATCACTGAGTACATATGAACTCATAAAACCAGAGCAAGATTCAGAGGTTTGCCTCTTTCATTCAGTGTAAATGTAATGTTGATTTTCTACAGGGCGAGCACAGAATTAATGCTAAGATACGGCATCGCCAAATGGTTTGGTAACCTGACTGTCAAATATAATTCTTAGATTGAAAGGCTTGCAATAATGGCTGGGAAGATCATGGGCATGTCCAGCCCCAGGTCACCCCTCAGGCCATTTTTGAACTGAACAAGCAGTATTTAGACAGGCTCGGAACATTGTCTCCGACTCCTCACATGTTCTCCATTTTGAAGTATGTGTTGATGCGAACTGGTAGGAGATACAGAGTCCACTGCAGAGATATAATAGGTATAAATGCTCGACTGTCCCTCTCTCGATTAAGCTTCTCAACAGCGACCAGATGCACCTCCTGAAGGAAGTGAATGCAATAGGGTGTGTATGTGATGTGTATTTGTAATTTTCTGTTTGTCTCTCTGTCTGGGCGAACTCTGTGTGCAGCTCTGATCTGTGACTCCAAGACAAATTTCTCCCACGGGAGACTAATAAAGGTAACGTTGAACCCTTGAACCATGAGAGGTCAACACCTGTGCAACCAAAATCACCAATGAACCTATCATCTCTCATAGATTTGAACATTTCTCTTCTTGGAAACAGCTAACACGAGCAATAGCAAGGCTCATCATTTTGGCAAGAAACAAGTTCAATGCAGAAAACTTCAATGCAGAATCCTGACAGGCCCACAGACGCAAGCTAAACTGCAAATCATCCGCAGCATCCTACAGCTTGTGTTCAAGGATGAGTTAAAAAAAAACAAACTGCAAAAGAACAGAGCTCTAAAGTCCTTTCATTGACCATGATGGTTTGTTGAGAGTTGGTGGTCGTGTTTCCTCAGCAAACTATCTGCATGACAAGAAACACCTAGTCATAGTCCCTAAGAAACATCATGGAAAGCACAGAAGATCATCAGAGACTGCTCCCACTCAAGCCATGAACTCTTCTCGTTGCTACCACCAGGCAAATGGTACTACAGCATCAGGACTTGAACCAGTAGAACGCAGCTTCTTCACAGAAGACAGCTTTTGATGTGTCTGTTTTTCTCACTAGCTTCTGTTGCTCATTATCCCTGACTGCAGTGCAGTTTAAAGTTAAACTCCGGCACAGGCCGGAGAGATAAGAACAGGCAGAAGCCTGAGCAGAGATAAACATGGTTAAGACTGCGTAGCGTGCCCACAGCTGCACCTGTTTTCTGAGAGGAGATAAACAAGACGTGCAGTCAGATAAAAATAAATCTGATTGGTCTCTAAAATTTTGAGGTAACGTAAACAACTTTATCTCCAATAAAATGATTTGCCCCCAAATTTTGAGGTAATGTAAATAACTTCATATCCGATGAAATTACTTTCACTAAATTTTGAGGTAAAACAAATAACTTAGTATCCAATGAGATCGTCTGAAATTACCTGGAGAGTATAGGACACTCCCCATGTTTTAGCAATAAAAGATACTGTACCAGAAGAATCTGTTTTTTCTGCAGAAAAACTCTGGCATTTTTGAACACTGTACTTCTGTATTGGAGAAATAAAATCTCTTTTGTCACTCATTTAAGACTGTAGTATTCTCTTCAAAGCTCTGAGATAAGATTGTATATTGTAAACATTTAAAGTGCCGTGGGACCCCAGCCTCCTCTGGGCTTCCACCATGACACTTTCTTCCCATCAGCCATCAGATTGGTGAACTCCAGATAGCAAAACAATATCCACCCATCTAACTTACCCTTACCTCTCACACTGGATTCCATCTACACAGCAGCCACACTGACATCACTGTAGCATGTCTTGCACAGCGTTATCATAGAACACATGCAATTCCTGCTCCTCTGTGCCAACAAACTACTGCACTGAACTACAGAGTATAACACGAATAGTATACATCACTGTAAGTAAATATAAACCTCTACATACCTTTTTAAGCCTCTTGGGTATATTGAGTATTATGTCCATAAATGTAAATGTGTATATTGTCTATAGTGTAGATTGTGTACAATTGACTATTGCTTGTTGTTTACTGTATATAGTGCAAAAGTCTACATTGTGTAAATTGTGTTTTTTTTTTTTTACTTATGTACACTGTTAACTTTTCATGTCTTGCTTGTTCTGCCGTGGCACAGAGTTTGGTACCTAAAAATTTTCACCATCAGTACAGTTGTGTACATGATGTGTGACAATAAAGAGATTTGATTTGATGTGTCAACACTGCTTCTAAAACATTAACATAAAGAGGTTGCTCATCAAGGTCGACTACTCACTGATGACACCCTTCATTCTGCTGGTGTGTGGGTTCTAGGTCGGAGAAAGTTCATCTCTAGCCTGATCCATGGATGTTTCATTTGTTGCAAATTCAGAGGTAAACCAATGGAAAAAAATGGCTGACCTTCCCAATGAGAGACTTGCTGTGGAGCCCCCCCTTTACCAGAGTTGGTTTAGACGTTTCCAGGCCTTGGAAATGCTTGTTTCACATTGCACCAGAGGAACAGCAGAGAGAAAACGTTTGGATGATGATGATGTTCAGCTGGTTAGCATCCCAAGTTGGACATGTTGGTGGGATGAGACACTAATGTGCTTTAGTTGTCTGTTTATTTCAGTTTTAGACTTGCATGGAATAAAAACAATGAATTAACTCCATGGACTGTTCACAAATGATTACAACCTCCCAAACTAATTGAAAACATAAATAAGATAACAAATTACAGATTAACGCCCTCTTACCAATCACCACCACCACCCCAGGTGTCCACCACCTTCCCAAGACAGTTGGGAATAAAGATAACACAGAGATAATGCTATTTAGTTATAAAATGGAAAGGATAAAAGTTGCTGCAAAGCTTGAATCCAGAAATATAAAATCCAAAAAACTGGTGTTGAATCTAGTCAGAGCTGAGTTCTAAGCTGCCACATCAAGGCTATAACTGTCACAGCTGTGTATCATCTTAAACAAATATAGTCAGATTTCATGTCCAGAGCAGATTTACAGAAACTTATCCAGGCTTCATCTCCAGTAAACTTGACTACCATGATGCTCTTTTGTCTAATTAGACACCTTCAGCTCATAATGAAACCTATTCTCCCAGCGACACCCTTTAATAAAAAGTTAGTTTTCACTGTCAGTAATGGTCAATGTCTTTACTAGTGATTAAACAGGTTTGAGATGTGTCAGCTCACCTCAGTATGAGCGGGGATGCATAATACAAAACGTGACATTGCCTGTAGGTGTACCAATAGGTGGCGCTACAACTGTTCCTGAATCTATGGTCTACCAAGACATTTTGGACAATTCCATGCTCCCAAATTTGTGGGACCAGTTTGGAGCTGGCCCCTTCCACTTCCCTCATGACTGTGCACCAGTGCACAAAGCAAGGTCCATAAAGACATGGATGGCAGAGACTTGTATGGATGAACTTGACTGGCCTGCATAGAGTCAGCCAACATCAGCGTTTGACCTCACAAATGCAAGGAAGAATGGTCAAAAATCCCCATAAACACACTCCTAAACCTTGTGGAAAGCCTTCCCAGAAGAGTTAAAGCTGTTCTAGCTGCAAAAGGTGGCCCCAAGTCACACTGATTAGGAATGGAATGTCACTAAAGCTCATATGTGAGTCAAGGCAGGTGAAACAATACTTTTGGCAATATAATGTATATTATATGAGTATCTAACTGTATTAAGTCGCCCTTGATTGTGGGCCCCAAAATTGGTAGAAACACCACTGCAAATATAAGCAGATCGTCTTCTTGGAATACAGTGATCACTCGCCACTTCACGGTTTGAATACCGCGGTTTAAGTGCTTTGCGAATTTTTTTCAGAAATATATTATAATAAAAAAAATCAAGAAATAATCGCTGAAATTCTGCAAAAATCCACCCCACAGCAGACGAGAGGCCGCAGCTACCAGCAAAACATCAAACAATGACTCACAGCCTCCTGTAAAGCAACACGAGAAACGCAGACGGCCCAGAACTCTAGAATCTGTGCTCTGATTGGCCGAGACGCATTTACTACAGTTCGGAGACCAGAGACTGTGAGGGAAATAGAAAGACCACAGTTTAGCCTTTGTCTTGTATCAAAAAAAAAACATATATAAGTTGCACCGGAGTATTAGACACACATGTCAAAGCATACATCAATGAAAAAATATATACAAGTTGCATTGGGCATTAAGACCGGGTGATAATTGCACCGTTGATAAGCCCCTTCCAGCAGCAGCTGTTCAAGGACCCATCTGTGGACTTGTTCCTCCAGCTCTGGCTGTCGTGCTTTCAGCCAATGGTTAGCCTTCTATGGTTTTTACCTCTGCTTTTCACCAGTTCCTGACAAGTTTCTCACTCCCTCCAAACTTTCTGCTGCTCGATTACTGTTTTTGGCAGCATATTTTATAATCGTCACCTGTTTTATAATCTGCAGTATAGCTTTTTCTTTTTGGTGGCATATTTGTGTTCTCTCAACCTTTTTGGTTTACTCTTGTAATTTTTTCGGAAGCAGTGTTCAGTTGACATGAGTGTGGATGATGCCCTGTTGTGGTCTTCCATGACATGGCATATGTTTTTGATATATAAGTTGCTTCGAACCACTGGTCACAGGACCAGTCAAACTACTAAAAAAAGCGCAACTTATGGTCCGGAAAATATGGTAACTCATTTTAAAACACAAGTTTGGCTAAGAATCAATGTGTGGAAGCAAGAAAAGGTTGGCTGTTTTCCAATCTCCTTGCTATAAACTGCATTTATAATGCAGTAAGCAATATGTAATTTATACTGACCTGGCAGTTATTGTTAATATGTAGTATGGCATCGCAAAAACAACCGTTTTCTTTCTTACTTCCTAATCTGTGTCACACATCTAAAGAGTTTCTGAAATAGCCTCACCTCCATTGACCCCTATAAAACTGTCTTCATAGCTGAGTCTGGGGTCAAACTGTGAACACACCATGAGCATTTGAAAACATCCATTCATTTACTTTAAGTCATTCTGAGAGAGAAAACTGATGTAAAGTTACCTTCATAGATTTGTACTCGAGTTGAAGTTCACAAACCCCAACCTCATGTCAAAAACAACAGCAGCCCTTAGCCCCCAACTGCCCTTTACAAACCTACTGACAGGGGAAAAAGAAGCAGCTTCCACCTATGATATTTTTGTTCATTTCCTTTAACCCTCTGAGGGTTTTATTGCCAGTAGGATGCATTGTCAAACACACACACACCCATCCCCATCTGCTGAGCCCTGAGGCTATTTGAAGCAAGCACACCCCCTTTTGTAGTTACCTTGTTTGATCTGGGCTTGTAGTGCTGGGTTGGAGGGCTGAGCAGAGGCAGCAGACGTCCTCCGAGGACTCTCTGGGGTTCCTCCTGGCCTGGGAGGCCTGGGGGAGGATCACAAAGAGGAGATATCAAATATTAAAGGGGCTTGAAGGAGAGAGGAGGGCCAGCACAAACAAAAGGACATACACAAATACACAGAAACTAAAATGAAAACTCAAAAAGGCACACACTCACAGTAACAAGTAAATAAAATAAAAAAAAAAAAAACAAAAAACATCAGTGTTTTTTTTCTGTTTCCTGAAACTTTGTGCATAAATTTGTGTGTGTGTGTGTGTCAGGCTCCAGCCTACTAAACTTTGGTTTGAGGACAAAGTCTTCTCTAAAAGACTAAAGGCACTAACACTTCCAATACAAAAATCAATCAAGTGATCAACAAAAGGTTGGAGGCAACTTTATCACTTCCAGGAAAACACACTGTATTAAAAAAAAAATATATATAAATATATATTCCACTGCAATGAATGAAAAAGTAAACTCTGAGATACAATAAAATTATATCTTTGGAAAAGATGAAAAAACAAAATAATAACTATAACAACTACCAATAGATCATAAAATGTAATGTTTTTATTTATAAAAGGAGCAGCACTCATCATATGGCAATAAAAGCACAACATTACACTAATAAAATTTTGTACGTTTTTCATTCCATCACACGCATCAAAGGATGCGTCTAAAACCGCAATCGCAAGATACCGAGTTGGCGGAAAGCGCAATAGACACGCCCATTGCCACACCTACAATGTGAGTAAGGGAGTCGGCATAGCGGGTAGCGGCTATGGGAAGTGGAAGATTGCATTAGCGCAGCCATTCCCAAACTTCAGAATTTTTTAATCATGTCATTAATATTTTACAGTAATTAAAAACATATTTAAAAAAGATCAAGGATCTAAAACATATTTGTTTAATTTTAATGACCTCTCACGGCCCACCTGCAGTACCGGTGGTACCTGCACATTTCTCTCTGCATTCAATAGCAAACCCTTTCATTATGACTGAGATTAGTTTGCAATTTGGGCTTCCGATTTTTCTGCAGAATTAAACACATATCACCGATACCTTATTTTACAATATGTCTTTCACAAATAGAATAAAGGTTTCACAAATCCAACTGTTATTTTGATAATCTCCAATATGTAAAAGTTTGAAAAGAACCAGATACTACAAACAGACACTAGTTAGGTTCAGTGTCATGGTGAAAACATTGAGTTTGCCATCCCAGCAACAGCAGAAACTGAATGTCTTTGCAGCAGCAAATGAAACCAGGTGCTGCCATTGATGGGAAGGCTTCACATGGAGAAGACAGTGCAAAAAAAACAGAAAGTTTTTCAGTTAAACACTTCCTGCATCTTGATGTAATGACATATAATGGAAAAAGGGCCCTACGTCAAATTCAACAAATAAGGTAAGTGATTTACATTTATTTATCATGAGTAAAAATGACTTATTGTAAGTTATTTCTACACAGTGTAAATCAGGGGTGTCTAAAGTCGGATCTCGAGGGCCAGTGTCCTGCAGGTTTTGGATGTTTCCCTACTTCTTCACACCCTGATACATGTGGCTGTGTCATTAACAGACATGTGCTGACCTTGATGGAAAGATAATGATGGCCATTAATTAGGATCAGGTGTGTTAAAGCAGGAAAACGTGCTAAACCTGCAGGACAGCGGCCCTCGGAGACCGAGACTGGAGACCCCTGGTTTAGAGGGACGGCCAGGTCTTGGTAGATTTGCAGTGGTCTGATACTCCTTCCCTCGAGAACCGACTTTGGCCACCCCTGGTGTAAATGTAAAAGTTGCAAAGTGTAAAGAAGAAAATTTACAAAGAGGTTTCTTATGTCAATTGGGCTAGGTGTAGCAGTCCACTTGGTGACTATGCTAAGCTAACAGGGCTTTGTCAGACAGGGATATTGGTTGCACAGAAAAGAGAATGGAGTATAGCCTCTTATCAAACTCTGGGCTTGGCAGCAGATGAACTTTCCAAAATATTGGAGTATCTCTTTTATCTTTTATCTAGCATCTGACAACACATTTCCATCTCTAGCCATCATCACCCTAGCCTGTTGCACGTCCTTCCCACCTCTATCTCTCTGCCTTGCCAACCTGTATAAGTCCAGTTTCTCCCTCCATGCTGTCCAACCAAGCATATAAACCACTATTTTGCCATCACTGATTTCCTTTAGGTTACATCATCTACAAAAACTGTAGTCCACCTCTGTGCTCCTACCTCCACTCTCCACCTCACCCTATGATCCTTCCTCTTTAGGAAGAAAGTATTCACTCCAGCCATGTCAATCCTTTTTGTAAAGTCTACCATCATCTGACCTTCTGCATTCCTATCCTGAATACCAAACCTGCTCATCACTTCCTCATCACCTCTGTTGCCTTTTCCAACTTGACCATTTAAGTCTGTACCAATCACCACTGATTAATCTCGAGGAATAGTCTTCATCACTTTCCACCTCACTCCAGAATTTCACCTTCTCTTCTAACTCACATCCTACCTGTGGGGCATAACCACCAACAGCATTAAACAACACACTTTCAATCCCTAGCTTCACACTCATCACTTTGACATTCTTTTTTAACTCCAGAACATTCCTCACAAATTCTTCCTACAAAATAACTTCTACTGCCATTTTTCTTTCTATCCACACCATAATAAAACAGTTTTTATCCCGCTCCGAAGCTTTTGCTACCTTTCCAAATAATGGACTACAACTACCATGTATGTAGCGACATCCTATTGAGCAACGTGACATACACACACTAAACATCTAAACATTCCTCTTCAAAAATCTCTCTAAGAAGGAGAATCAGTTGTGGTACACAAAGGATGAGATGCTATAAAATGGTTTGTTCTGTTGCAATTTATTTTTTATTTTTGTGGCACTAGTAGCTTGAGAGAGAGAGAGAGAGAGAGAGAGAGAGAGGAAAATCAGGGCAGAGAGAGAGAATGGGGAGGACATGCAGCAAAGGGTCACAGACTGGTAGTAGAACCTAGGACCGCTGCAGGAGGACCGGAACGGGTCCGGTTATAATCTCAATGTGTATCTGATAGATATTCTCATTAGATACTTCACTTTTGAGTAAGACTCTCAAAAATAGTCCTCATTAGGGAGGGGTTTTAGAGCTTAGCCTGAGGTTTGGCAAGAACGCGACAACAAGGATTTAATATTTATTTTGTTTTAGCATCTCCAACTCTACGTCACTTATCTTTCTAGTAAGGTTTATCTTGAAGCAGAACAGCAGAACCTTGGGCTATGTTATATCTTTCACAGCACAACGGGAGCTCACAAATACCAAACAATCAGCTCACATGTGTTATCTCTCTCTCTCTCTCTCTCTCTCTCTCTCTCTCACACACACACATAATGTATTTCTGGTATTGTATATATGAAGAATCTATGGTTCTGTGTACCGAATTCATTTAGTGTTTATTTAGTTTGGTGTATCACAGATTAAGGGTTGAGGGTACGTTTCCCTTGAGGTCAACCTCGAGTCAAGATTTTTTTATTCACACTTTAAACGAAAGAAGTCAGTGTTCAAAAAAACTGCCCAGTGACAAAACATGATTTTTTGTTGGAAGTGCTCTAAAATTTCTGAACCTACAGTATGTAGGCTGATGATTAACTGTTTAAAAGAAAAAAAAAAAAACAACAACACATTTTTCACGACTCGGCTAAGACTTTGGATTAAAACCAATCAAGATAATAACTACTCAAGAGCTGAGGTCAGAGTGTCTAGATGTGCCTCCAACAAAACTCATGTCTACCAATGTCTCCGCCCATGTTTGACTGCAATTGAAGCATTTAACTATCTTTCAGTATTTTACCTTGCTGGTGCTTTCTTCATGTGCTCTCCGATGAATGTGGCGTTTGTCATTCCCATTAAAGTGTTGGCCAGCGAGATGACAGACAGGAGGTGTTGTGTTGTCACAGCCCTTGATACACCATATGTCCCCTTCCCCACAATGTCTGATAAGCTAAGTTTCCTACCCGTTGCCAGGGACAACTGATACAGCAAGGACTCCTAAAAAAAATAAAATAAAATAAAAAACAAACAAAATAAAGGAGGTCAAAGAAACGCTTTGTCTTTTTCACACTATGACACTAAACTGTGGAATGCTGCTTTACTTTATCAAATAATTTTATCAGAGAATTACTTTGAAGGTAGGCAGCATAAGGGACATGTGACCTCCTCTGGAAATCAAGCCAAAAGAGATGGGACAGTGTGGTCTGAGCATGCCAAGTCGTTCCAGGCAGATGCTATCCAACTGTTCGTTGAGGCCCCAGGCATGAAGGCAGGACATGAAGAGCTTGGCTGTGTCCATTGTTAGGTTGTACTCCAGCAGACTTAGAGACTTAGACTTCTCCTCACGCCGTCTCATCTCTTCCTCCTCCTCATCATCTTCGTCTAGCAGGTGCTCTTTAATGGTCTCTTTCATGGTCTCCTTCACCTAAATTATATACAGATGATCTGGATTTCAAAAACTAAAATAAAACCTTCAATGATTGTTGAATCATTAAACAGGCAGACTTTGTTTAGAATGATCACTAATTATATTACTGTTGTTTTTACAGACCTGTTTGAAGATTTTGTTTGCAAGAAAGGACCCCCCCTTGTCTGCCCCAGCCTGGCTCTTCTGCAATGTCTCAGGGGATACCAGCATGGGGTTTGGCCTTTGTGCTTCCTCCGTCAGAAGCTGGATAATCATTGCCTCTACATCGAAGAACAGCAAGTGCATATCAGGGTCCGTCAGGTTGGTCTTCATGGCCTGGACCACAAGTGCATTGTGGGAGTATTTTGGCAAGTTACCCTGAAAAAGAGAAGTTTAAAAAAAAGTCTTTACAGCATTCCGTGATGAATTTTTGCTAAAAGGTACAAATATTTCTTTCAGCTTTACAACACTAATTGTCTTTAGGTGCTTTTCAGAGACCCAGAACATGACCCCTGAACAATTAACTAAAGTAATATCATTAAATCCTTATTAAAGAAACAATGGCAAGTCAAAAACTCCCCTAGTGGGTGAAAAACCTTTAAGCCGAACAGTGGCAAGGAAAAACTCCACTTTCAGAGGAAGAAACCTGGCTTATAAAGGGGGGACCCCCCTCCCGAAGGCCAGCCAGGTAAAGAAAGAAAAGAGGAGGGAGAAAGAACAGAGAGGAGGGAGGACAGAGAAAGGAGAGACAGGTATATCTTGACAATATTATAAAGGACAAAATATATGAATAGTAATTCTATTATCTATCTATTATCTTTTAGAATTCCATGTACTTATATGACTGGTACATTGTTAGTACATGAACTACAGAGATGACTAAATGAATGTAAGAATGTAAGCAGTAATACTAAGGTGGTTGGAAGGTCAGGCTGCAGGTCAGAATGTTAGTTGATATTTCGCTAGTATTATTGTATATATATATATATAAATATATATATATATATATATATATAATATATATATATTATATATAAATATATATTCTGTAATTATTATTAATAAATATCACTACGAAATTAAAATGTTTTTATTTTAACATTACTACATTATTACTGTATTAATGAATAAGAATGTCTTTAGAATTTGTTTGGGAAGCATATTTTAGTGTATATAATTTCATAGATAGGCCTTTTAAAACTGCATCAATAATTTGCAGGATTTTTTGGGATTCACGGGGGAGGAAGGAAAGTTATCCCCATGAATAATAAGGGTATACTGTACACACACATATACTCACATGCAGAGAATACACACATTCCTGTCAGATGCCAAACTGACTAAAGAGAGATACTTGAAATATTGCTGTGTATGTCAGCATGATTCGTGACTTTTTTTTTTCAAAATGTTTGAGTTAATGGTTGAATTTTTAACTTTTTTTTTAATCACTATGCAAAATTTTTACCGTCCATAATCAGATGAGAGTAACAATGGAGACTGTAAAAAATATCGGGCCCTCTGCAAATTATGGCCCCCTTGGCTGTAACTTAATTATGTATTGTTTAGTCTGGTCCAATACTTGTGTCTATTATTGTAGTCAGAGTCTGAACCCATCTACAGTGTAAAATTCAAGAATTTTAGTTGTCATCCCATCCTGAACACAAAGAACCTGTAATATTCAAGAATGGTTGTCTAGCACCACCTCTTGGCAATAGAAAATGTCATGCTTTGTCATAAGAATCCCTGCTCCTGGTGGGATTAGCCGACACACCTCAAAACCAGGTCAATCAGTAGCTGAGACACTGAAAATGACTGACAATGAAAACTCGCTGTGAGAACGTCTCTGTGAGACATCGACAAAGTGGGCGATGTCTTGCCGTGAATGGAAAGGTTGTTAAACTTGCACATGCCTTGTCAAATCACTCACAAAGTTCATAATTTGATGGAGCTTCCATCCTGAACAAGTACATAGGAGAACTTTAGATGAACTCCATAGCACCACCTGATGGTCAGTGGAACATGATTTTAATCTCATTATATCATGTATTTTATCAATGCTTTATCAGACCAGCCTTAGATTCCTATGAACCATACTGATAGATGTCCTCATGGACCAAACAAAGTTTTGTGGATGGATGTCCAATAGTGCCTGTGTAATTCAACATGAAACAGGAAGTTGGTGATTCTGCCACAGAAAAATGTGAAAAAGTTAATTAAAAATCACGCATTGCTACTTGGGAGGGATTGGAAATTTAAAGTGTGTTCAGCAGATAATTGGTAGCCAGTGAAGGGATCTGATAACAGCAGTCATGTGCTCAGTTTTTCTGGTTCTTGTTAGAACCCTCATAACAGTGTCCGTCATAAGCTGAAGCTGTCTAATCAGACAGCAAAGTGTTTCAGTAGTTCAGTTTCTTAAAAATTAAGGCTGGATGAGCTTCTGTAAATCTTCTCTGGACATCAGATCTCTGACTCTTTATATTCGTTTGAAATGATAAAAAGCTGTTTTAGTTACAGCCTTGACGTGGCAGCTTGAAACTCAGCTCTGAGTATTCAATTACAGTTTTCTGTTTTCACACCTTTGGATTCAAGCTGGGCAGCAACACTTATCCTTTCCATTTTTTTGCCAAATAAATTTATTTCTGTTTTGTCCTTTATACCTGAGTGGCATGGGAAGGCAGTGGACACCTGGTCGGTGGTGGCAGTGAGTGCAAGGGCCCAATCAATGCCACTTGCAGCTTTCATTTTGGTTGTTTTTTTTTTAGCATGGAATGAATGTTGCCACATGGCTGACAGTGCTTTCCATTACTGGTGCAGAGCACCACTCCTAAATTCACATTGAGGACAAAGTTTCTCTTGTGTGCATTCACAAATGTTTAGCCAGTTAGTGCTCAAGCACACAAGTGTTGAAGGATTGGTAGTGTAGTCTAGAAACAGCTAAGAATGATTCTCATGTAAAGGTTCAAGCAGTAACAGCTTCGACTATAATTGACTTTTAATGAACTGACATTAAAGAACTGTCAAACTAAAATAAAGGTACATTGTTTTACTAGAGTAGTTTGAGGTGAAAAGCTGAAATCAGATGAAATTTTAAAGTGACAGCACTTGTTCCAGCCAATCATATCGCCTGATTGATGGTCTTTCTAATGATGAGACTGATTACCATGACATCAAGGCCCACCTACCGAGAAGCATTAACACATTCCATTAATGCGAATCCTGCCTCCGTGCCATTTTGGTTACCTTGTCAGCATTGTCTGCTGCCAGCAGGTTGGTGGCAAGCGTCTGCAGTTTGTGCTGGGCCATGTTCTTCAGCGCTGCCAAGGCTGCGACGTGTCATTGCCTGCTTTAAGTTGACTGCAGAGTGGCTCAGAGCATCCACAGTAGCTGGAGCCAGTTCATCACAGGCATTCAGGATCTCCACTGCAGTTATACCCATAACACAGCGATCCAATGCTCCTGAAAACACAGGTTAGGAAAACAAACTTTGCTGACATTAAAGACAGTCCAACACAAACTTAATACATGACCAACGCACTGGTCCAAGAGTGAAACGACTTCAAGTCAGCTGATCACATTCCTGCAGCCCACAGAATGAACAGTTCGTCTATGGCAGACATTTGTCTCCCTTTCTCATGATGAAGAACCTGATTGTAAGTCACGCTTCTATCAACCTTTCCTGGAACTACTGATATGAACTGGGACATTAATACTCTTATCTCAGTGTGCCAATGGTTCCTCTCACTCCCTTCCTTTTCATTACTATTACATCACTGCTTTCCCATTCAAATCCGTTTTTACTTTTATTTGTTTGTCCTTGTTTCTCCTTCTGTTCATGTCAGTGTTAGTCTCATAAACCACCTCCAACTAAAATAGTTTTAATTTATTATTATGGCCCTTACACCCTCTGTGCTTGTGCCCTTTTGTATTTCAAATGTTTATTATTATTATTACGGACCTGATAACCTTCGTGCGAAGGCCCTGTTGATAATGATGGGATTATTTATCATTATTATTATTTTTTATTAAACTTTGAGCTATTAAAACTGAAGGAATTGTTTATTAGGGTCTGAGCACCTTCTTGTGAAGGCCCTATTGAAACTGAAGGGATTGTTTTATTATTATTATCATTATCATCATCATTATTATTTTTATTATAACTAGTTGTTTTTTTCCTTTGTTTCAGACATATATTTTACATACCTTGACATGTTTCGGCAGAAATGTCTGCCTTCCTCAGAAGTGTCACTTGATGGATTACGGTGTTATGGATAATAATAATAATAATAATAATAATAATAATTTCCAACTTTGAGCCTAATTTTGAACCACAAAACATATTTGAAAAATTGCCATATTTTCTGGGAAGTTATCCCCTGGCAAAAAAAAGCAATATGGAAACAAGTTGAAGAATGGGTGTGGCCAAACTGCTCAGCAGTGCCTCCAAAAGTGAGATGTGGGACTGTGTCTGACCTACATGTAGGAACTTTGTTACACAAATTTATCTCTTCAATATAAGAAAAAAAAACCTCTTGGGAACCCTACTCTAAAACATACAGGAAGATCACAATTTTGTGCCAAAAGTAAACACTTTGCACACACTTTCCCATTTTGCAAAGACTGCAGTGAGCTAGCCTGCTTCTAAAGAATTCATCCTATCTGCCTTAAAATTTGCCAGTATACTTAAAAAGAAATTTACTTCAAGAACTTATAAAAATCTTCTGAATAATTGTTATGCTGTGGGTGTGGCAGTGCTGCAAAATTCAATGTTATTTCACTTATGCAAAACAGTAAAGTTTGTGGATGCAGCACAGCTATTCATCACTGACTGACTGACAAGAGAAAGTTGCCATGTCTTCCTATATTCCTGGTCTCCAAAGATCAATAGTTTAATGGTTATCTCGCCTCCTGCTGGAAAAAGGGCATTTTGATACTTATAAGGTTGCCAACCTTTGCTTGTTTTATACAATGGATTTTGAAGAACTTTTCCTCAGAGATTTGTCTCCTTACTTTCAAACTGTGTCAGTTCACTCTTAACACATTGACATCGAAAAGTTATCGAAAACTTTTGGTGGCCGACTGAAATTTGACAACTTTTTGAAAGTTAATCATTTAGACAAAACTGTCTCTAATTGAAAACTTGACCAACTTAAAAGTGAATTTTGACCAAAATGTCCACACATGTTGGCAGTCTAGGCCTGAACACATCTGCAGTGTAATATACACTGATAGATACAGTGCTACCTGCTGGCAAAAGGAAATGCATTTTTTTGGTTTTTTGGTCAATGTAACACCATCAAATTGGGCCAGGGAGTAAAAAAACCCATAGATGACAACTTCCAGTGAAAACTGTAACCCTCCCTTTAATGGTGTTGCCATGACAATATGGCGAAGTTCAATGTCTCGCCATGAATCAATAATTTACCATAGATCTTCACAGAGTATTTAATCTACCCCAAAGTGTAACCATTTAATAAGGCTTCTTCGCTGAAAAAGGGGATATGTCAATATTAGCTGAACTCAACAGCGCCACCTTCTGACTGAAGGAAGATTTTTTTTTTATCACATTACGTGGTCTATTTCCTGATTCTTTCATCCAATCAAAATGAAATTGGCACATAATATTATTGTAAGTGTCCTTATGAACTGTGTCAAGTTTTGCGGTCATAACTTGAACCGTGATTTGTCATTGAAAAGGAAGTGTCCAATCATTGCAGCTACACATCAAAGATTTATTCAAAATCACCTGATTGACCGAGGACAAATATTTTAGGATCATATCCCTTTTAACAGAGTCAAGATTTCAAACAATGCAAAACATGGTCTACGAAGAGAGTCCATCACAAGAATGAAAATCATAACTAAATATCATACCGATTATTAATATTAAAAAAAAAATGTTGCTCAGATGATGTGGACTGTCATGTCAATAAAGCATGTCAATTTTGTTCTGATTGACCCAATTGACCCAATTATTCTGAATTTTTAGAAAATTCTAATTAAAGCTGCAAGCAACATTTATCGGGCCCTTGCACCCACTGCCACCACCTTCCCAGGTGTCCACCACCCTCTCAAACCAGTCGGGAAAAAAGACAATACAGAGATAATTCTCTTTCGATACTAAAATGAGAAAACGAGATAATGACAATAATTAATGAAAAATTATCATCATCATTACTCAGTGTACACTTAGCAGTTAAAAAAAACCTGACTAGGGCTGAGATGGGGATAGTCTTTAAAAAGACTGTTTTTTAAGAAAATAAATTGATGGAGAAAGATAGCAAGAAATGGCAAAAGTGAACTTGGCAAAAGAACTAGAGTGAATGTTATGTCCACATCTAAAATGCAGTACTTAATTCAATTTTAATGTGGTGATTTATTCAAAATCACCTGTTTTAAAGAAAAGTTTCACTTTCTTCCCGGCCTGGGGATCAGCCAGTGGCAGCTCGCAGTTCATTTCCAGTCTCGACACGAAGGAAAGAGAGAGAGAGAGAGAACGTTGTTGAGAGTAAGAAGAGCTTTCAGATCCAACTCGCAAAAAGTCTTCAATACCACCAGTGAAACTCGACAGATTTGTCGCTAGTCGCTTTTAAAAATAAAAAATAAAATCAATAGTCGGGCGGCTGCAGTGCATAGGTGAACTAGACGTAGATGCATTTTAATACCTGTGTTTTATCTTTTAATGCTCTTGTTTTGTTTTCCTGACTTTAGTGTGTTTATTTCGAGGGTTTGTTGAAGGTGTGGTACTATTTTTGTGGTGGTTTGTAGATTATACTAGCTGAGACTTTGAAACCGTGACAGAGACTGATGACGCATTTGGTGACTGGGTGGGCCGTGCTTGTTTAACAACTTTAATTCAGCGCTCGCAGACGGTTCAACGTGTGACGTCGTAGACTGCATTGACTAATGCAGGATGTAATGTGTGAGAGAAGCCAAGAGATGTGTTGGTGCTGTAATGTTAAATCCAAAGTAACTATCTTCGAATTAGTAACTGTGAGTGTAAAGTTAATTTCCGCTAATTTGACAAACAAGGAATCTTCTGCATATATTTCATAATAATAACAAGCAAGTCCGTGTTATGTCGTGATCATTTCCACCCTTTCGTTCTGCACCAGCGCCCCCCCTGGGAGAGTGTCTGTGCACCCCCAGGGGGGGCGAGAACCACTGACACAGAGCCACCATCTTGGTCAAGGGAACATGATTTTGGTCACATTGTGGAAGGTACCTACATTGAGCTTCATCACATTAGCCTGAGATACGAACAGAATATACAAAAGTTTCCTCATGCACCAGGGAAAGTTTTGTGTATAGACTTCCAATGGTGCCTGGATTATTCACCGCGAAACACTAAGTGCATGGTTTTGTCACAAGCAAATGAAAAATATCACCCTTTTGTCTTAAGGAGGCAAGGCTGAAGGATTAAATGCCTTTCACTAAAGAAAACATTTCATCCACTGCAAAATATGGTCTATTCCGAAGTCTACCAATCTATATTTTTCAAAATATGAAATCATAACCAGTGATCATATTTCTGGCATACTTTGTCAAACCCATCACAAACCCTATCCACCCTCGCCTCATTAGTTCCTGTCTCATTTAGATCAGTCAAATGTAAACAAACAGTGATATTTTTAAACTTTGGACACTAACACATTTTTTATGGCCACTATTTTTTTAAACAGAGTTGCCAAACTTAGCAGAAATGTAGCTGGATAGTATGTTTGGTAGTTTTTGATTGAATTTGGGTGATTTGGGTGATTTAATTTTTCAACCACTTGAAGAATAGCACCTTTATGAATACCACCTTTTTTCTCATCTAAAATATCAATGAAATGCCAAAAAAATTAAGCAGGTAGACAGCTTAAGACACCAGAATTTAGATTTTTTTTTCTCAAAAATGCTGAATTTTTATAAATATTTTTGAGTATCAACCTAGTTCCTTATGATTTATGACCTTCAGTGGAAGACAGGTGTCAAATAACAACAGTATGAAAGGTAGTTGGGAACTGTTGGGAAGGAGAGGTGGGTTAGGGTTAGTCAAAGATTGGTCTTTGGCACCATCTGCTGGCAGAATAGCTTTTAATGATTATTTAAAAAAATCTGGGCAATGGTGCACAAAAATAGGCTCAAAAGTGCCACCTGCTTCAACTTTATTGACGAGCCCCACCATACACTTTAACATACAAAGATTAAATTTGTCCGTCTGATTTTTCAGACTATGATCTACAAAAAAAAATTCCTTGGACCCATGCTTTGACTCCAAGAAAAAGTCCAGCATTTTCAACTAAATATGTAATTTTTTAGTATTTTGGTCTTTTCCAGTTCTCATACGTTAACAAACAACCTCATAAATTTTGGTCAAATTTCGTTCAAATTGTTTGTGGAATATTAAACGTCCAAATTCACATAACACCGTTTTTGCAACAGATTTTTGTGGAAAACGGGTTAGTCCTTAAAGAGGGATTTTCTTTTATCTGGATCAATATGGTATATGTTTTAAGAATAATATTGTCACATCTGTGTAAAGGTCAGGCCTATGACTGCTTTGTTCCATGTACAAAGGTCAAGGTCAAGTGCGCAGCAGGAGGTCCAGCAAATGTTTAGCTGAGAACAGCAGTGCTACCTAATCACTATATACTTTAAAACCATACAATTTTCCTGAAATTGGAAATGTATATATTGGGTCCAAGTCAAGTTACCATCTGAAAGTGTCGTCGTTTGTATTCATGAAATTGATGAGCTTCTTGGTAGGTGCGATATATACACAAGCATATTTGGTCATGTATGAAAGGTTTTAGAGCACTGTTCAGATATAAGTTATGAAAAAGAACTACTGAGGAATATCATGAGGAACAGAACCTTATCCAACTAACTGGGATTATCATTACCAATGCCTTTTGCTTTTTGAGGATACATGAAAAATAAAGCAAAGCCTGTATCATGAAGTAATGGACACAGAATCTCTGTACAATAGGCCTGTTTAAGGCTATGGGTTCTTGAATTAGAGATGTTTCATATTGTACAGCTTAATAATCAAGTTAGCAGATGCATAAAAATATGGTTGAAAGAATTATGATTATGGAACTAACAGAGGTGTACCAAGTTGTGAACAACAAGTATTTCATGAGTATGCCTTAAGTATCCTGTCATGATGTAGGAAAAGAAACCATGTCTGACAGCAGTCATGAGGCAAAAAATCATGCAGTTGTTTCAGAGTAAGTGTGTTAATGGTTTGAATTTAGATTTTTTTTCACCACTATGCAAGTTTTTGCTGTTCAAAGTCAGCTGAGAGTAGCAGTGGTGACTGTAGAAAATATGGGGCCCTGGGCAAGTCATGGCCCTCTTGGCTGTAACTCAACTATGTATTTTTTAATATGGTCCAAAATCAGTGTGTATCCATTGTAGTCTGAGCATGAACATATCTACAGTGTACGAATTCAGGAACAGCTGTAGTGCCATATGTTGGAAAAAGGAAATGTCATGTTTTGTACGAGGCATCCCTGCTCCTGGTGAGATGAACTGATACGTCTTAAACCGGTTTAATCAGTACTGAAGACAATGACGATAAGTTACAGTGAAAACCATAACTTTCTATCAAAAGGCATCGCCATGAGTACACCAAAATTCGATGTCTCGCCATGAACAGAATTGTTCTTCTAACTTGCACACGCCTTGTCCAATCTTCCCTAAAATACATATGTTTGATGATTCTTTCACTCTGAATAAGTATGTCTGAGAATCTTGGACGAACTTCATAGCACCACATTCTGGTCAAAGGAACATGATTTTGATCACATTATTTTGTGTATTTTGTGTTCTGTCAGTGTTTCATCAGATCAGCCTAAGTTCTACGGGCCATCACGACACCAGATCAAGTTTTGTGGATGGATGGCCAAGAGTGCCTGTGTAATTCACTGTGAAACAGGAAGTGGGTGGTTCTGCCACACAAAAATGTGAAAAATTAATTCAAAAGCAAATTTGCTCCCTGGGAGGGGATGAAATTTTCAAGTGTGTTCTGCAGTTAATTGGTAGCCAGTGAAAAGAATCTCGTAACAGCACTAATGTGCTCAGTTTTCCTGGTTCTTGTTAGAACTCTGGCAACATTGTTCTTTATGAGCTGAAGCTGAAGCTGTCTCATCAGAGGGAAAGGTGTTATAGTTTTTAAGTCTGCTGAAAATTTTATGAAAATGATGAACTCCATAGCACCACCATCTGGTCAAGGAAATAAGATTTTGGTCACATCAGGGCATGTATTTACTCCATGTTTCATTATATCAGCCTGAGTGGGCACCTGGGTGTGGGACCTTATCAACGCCATTTCCAGCTTTAATTGCAAATGATTTATTTCACAAATGAGACCCTGAGAGCATTTTCTGTCTTTGCTCCAGCTGAAAACAGATAGCATCTACATTTGTACTGAATCTTTGAGGTTATTCAACAGACTGTCCTTCACATCCAGTCAAAGATTCATGTTACCATTACATTTCTAACCTTGAGGAGTGCTTTTGCAACAAAACCATAATTCAGTAATTTTATTCATGCTTCTATTTCAGACTACAGCAGAGGGAAAAACCATCCCTTGCTCTTTCACAAACATCTCACCTGTATCCATCTGCCAGACGTAAACAGAGCCATCAGAGCATCCCACCACCAGGTAGTCATCAGCTGGACGCCACTTAATGACTTGAATGGGGAAAAAGGTGTCGTGATGCCAACATGATGCACTTTCTTTCCCTGAGACTCAGTAAACCCACAGAGTGGTCGCTGGCCACTGAGCAGACACAGTGCTGCACACGGGTCTGCAGAGGGAAAACAACAGGTGATTATACAAATAATCCAAATAATTTTACCCCAAATAAGTCACTGGCAGGGAACAACAACTAAGAGATCAATCCAATATTTATTTGTATGCCTATGATGTCAACAAATTGTCTTGTTATTAATAACTGAAACCAGTAATAACCTGATGGATAGGAGTTGATCTGTACTGTAAAGCACCAATATGCACAGATTTGTAAAATGTCTGCAAATTTAACTCTAGTGTGGCCACATGCAAATAAAATGAATGAATGTGACATTAAAAAAATTAGTTTTACTGTATTAAGTTTTTTTTTTATATATATAAAAAAATAGACCTATCAGTACTCAATTTAATCTTGTTTGGTAAGTAAATAAAAGAAAACAGATAAATTAATGTACGAATGATTAGATGTCCAAGCTAAAACAAAATGACTGCTTGAATAAACTGAAAATATCAGGCCTCAGTTTTAGATTTCATTGATTTCTTTTCAAAAGTGAATGAAAACACATGCAATGCTCTTAATTACCATTTGCATGCTACAGGTCAGTGACTGCAGTCAAACATGAACTAACCCAACTGCATACAGTGCCTTGCAAAAATAACTCCCCCCCACCCCCGAACTTTTCAACCTTTTGCCACATTTCAGGACTTCAAAAATAAATATATAAAATGGGACATAATCGTGAAGTGGAATGAAATTTATTGGATATTTTAAACTTTTTTAACAAATAAACTGAAAGGTGGGGCGTGCAATATTATTCAGCCCCTTTACTTTCAGTGCAGTAAACTGATTCCAGAAGTTCAGTGAGGATCTCTGAATGATCCAATGTTGTCCTGAATGACTGATGATGATCAATAGATCCACCTGTGTGTAATCAAGTCTCCGTATAAATGCACCTGCTCTGTGATAGTCTCAGGGTTCTGGTTAAAGCTCAGAGAGCATCATGAAGACCAAGGAACACACCAGGCAGGTCCAGATACTGTTGTGGAGAAGTTTAAAGCCGGATGTGGATACAAAAAGATTTCCCAAGCTTTAAACATCTCAAGGAGTCGGCCGCCCCGGTGGCGCAGTGGTTAGGGCGGGCGGCTCATATACAGAGGCTACAGTCCTCGTGCGGCTGGTCGCGAGTTCGACTCCCGGCTCGTCGACTCTTTCTCGCATGTCTTCCCCATTCTCTCTGCTCCCCTTCCTGTCTCTCTATACTTCGAATAAAGGCCACTAGTGCCAAAAAAAAATCTTTAAAAAAAAAAACAAAACATCTCAAGGAGCACTGAGCGAGCAATCATATTGAAATGGAAGGAGTATCAGACCACTGCAGATCTACCAAGACCCGGCCGTCCCTCTAAACCAGGGGTCTCCAATCTCAGTCTTCAAGGGCCGCTGTCCTGCAGGTTTTGCATGTTTCCCTGCTTTAACACACCTGATCCTAATTAATGGCCATCATCAAGGTCAGCACATGTCTGTTAATGACACAGCCACTTAAATCAGGGTGTGAAGAAGTAGGGAAACATCTAAAACCTGCAGGACACCGGCCCTCGAGGACCGAGATTGGAGACACCTGCTCTAAACTTTCATCTGGAACAAGGAGAAGACTGATCAGAGATGCAGCCAAGAGGCCCATGATCACTCTGGATGAACTGATCTACAGCTGAGGTGGGACAGTCTGTCCAGAGGACAACAATCAGTCGTACACTGCACAGATCTGGCCTTTATGGAAGAGTGGCAAGAAGAAAGCCATTTCTCAAAGATATCCATAAAAAGTCTTATTTAAAGTTTGCCACAAGCCACCTGGAGACACCAAACATGTGGAAGAAGGAGCTCTGATCAGATGAAACCAAAATCAAACTTCTTGGTCACAATGCAAAACAATATGTTTGGTGTAAAAGCAACACAGCTCATCTCCCTGAACACACCATCCCCACTGTCAAACATGGTGGTGGCAGCATCATGGTTTGGACCTGCTTTTCTTCAGCAGGGACAGAGAAGATGGTTAAAACTGATGGGAAGATGGATGGAGCCAAATACAGGAGCATTCTGGAAGAAAACCTGTTGGAGTCTGCTAAAGACCTGAGACTGGGATGGAGATTTATCTTCCAACAGGACAATGATCCAAAACATAAAGACAAATCTACAATCGAATGGTTCACAAATAAACGTATCCATGTGTAAGAAGGGCCAAGTCAAAGTCCAGATCTGAATCCAATTGAGAATCTGTGGAAAGAGCTGAAGACTGCTGTTCACAAATGCTCTCCATCCAACCTCACTGAGCTCCAGCTGTTTTACAGGAAGAATGAACAAGAATTTCAGTCTCTAAAAGTGCAAAGCTGATACAGACATTCCCCAAGAGACTTGCAGCTGGAATTGCAGCAAAAGGTGGTGCTACAAAGTATCAACACAAGGGGGCCGAATAATATTGCACACCCCACTTTTCCGTGTTTTATTTGTTAAAAAAGTTTAAAATATCCAATAAATTTCACTCCACTTCACGATTGTGTCCCTCTTGTTGATTCTTGACAAAAAATTGAAACTTTATATATTTATGTTTGAAGCCTGAAATGTGGCAAAAGGTTGAAAAGTTCAAGGGGGCCGAATACTTTTGCAAGGCGCTGTAAACCTAACATCCATGGTAACACATGGCACATCATTTTAATGTCAATACCTAAATGTTTTTTAAAGACACACAGTCCAAAACCACTTGTGGTATTACCATTTGTTTTTTCCAAGTTATTTCCACAGCAAAATAAATGAACATCTCTATGTAATATATATATATTTAAAATCAGGAACAAAACATCTATACCAGATATAGCAAACGCATCTTCATGTCACAAATCTTACACTGCAGTTTTCTGGTGGGATGATGAGTTGGGTGATCTCTCCCCCATGCACACAAAAGATGTGCTTCATTTCTCCTGTGAAGATGTCCCACACGATAACAGAAAAGTCAACTCCACCAGACACCAGTGACCGCTGGTCATAGCGAGGAGAAACCTGGTATGGATACAGGACGCAGGTGACCTTGTTACGGTGACCTCGCAGCGTACGATGAGGTGGCCAGCCTGCAGGACAGACAAACACAATGATCAAACTAATAAACTGAAGACAGAATATGACAGCAACACTGATGGATAACTCCACCTGACTGACTTTGCTGAGTTCTGAATGAGCGAGCAAAGACTGCAGCTGTGCAAAATAAGAAAAAAGCAGTAACAGTTAAAGTGTAGAGTACAATCTTTTTTCTGTCTTTTTTGAACAGAATCTTCACCTAATTCCAATTTCTCAACTGTAATCAACTATAGTCTGGTCAAAACAAATCTGTGTTCTGAGACTTCTTTATTCAATTCAAATTCAAAAACACAATCCCCAAAGAGAAATTAAATTGTTGCCGTCACTGTCATGATTTTACTTTCTTCGATGATTCATTGTAGATGGTTACTGCTGTAGTGGTCTGTGTTGCAGTGAATCTGAAGACGCTTCTGGCTGAAGACACTCTGTTGCTGAATCACTGTGTTGTGAAGAGGATGCTCAGAGTTCTCCATGATGCTCTTCATTTAACAAAGTGTCCTCCTTTGCAGGATCAGCTCCAGACGCTCCAGAAATGTCCCCAGAACAGAGCCAGCCTTATGTACCAGTCCGTTCAACTTCTTTAAGACACTGGCTCTGATGCTGCTTCACCAACAGATGACTGCAGATGAGATTGCACTCCCCAAAACAAACTTCTAGAGGACATGCAACATCTCGTTTCATACACTGATGGACCGAAATGTCATGAAGAAGTAAAGTGTGCTCTGTTGCATCTCCAGTCCAGTCTGTTGTCCAGGTGGACACAGAGGTACTTATATTCCTCCAACACCTCAACTTCTTCTGCCCTGATGGAAATGCTGTTTGACATGATCCTGGTCCACCTGAAGTCCACAATCAACTCCTGTGTCTTGTTGACATATCAGAAGAGACGCCGGATGATTGTTAACACCATGCCACATTCTGAAACCGTGTCCGGTTTGTGGTGATCTGCGGTCGGATGTCTACATACTGTCTGCAGGGGGCGGATCGGTCCTCTTGCGGCTGGTGGAGACCTGCCACCCCGGACATGGACGGTGTCGCTGGAGGCCGGTTCGGGAAAGCTAAGTAGTCCTGAACTGCTACCCACGGCAACCACTGCCACTGGATCCGGGCTGCAGCGTCAAGGAGCCGGGACAGGGGCACCCGACGTAGCAGCTGTGGCATGCTGTGGCATGCTGCCCCTCTTTCCAGAGGAGACAGTTTGGTTCATCGGTGTTTCCTCCTTTGACCTGGAGATATCTCACTTGTCATCGTTATGGAGATATACTGGTTCTAACGGCTGTTAACTAGAGTTAGCACTCAGACCACGGGACCTGGCATGAAAAGGAGCGCTGGACGCTGGCAGCTCCTCTAGTACACCAGACTGGTGTACTGAAACTTGAATTTCCCCCTTGGGGGATTAATAAAGTATTTTTGAATTTGAATTGAAGTTGAATTTGAATTATGCTCTACTAGTTTTCTGTACTGAGTCTCGTCCACCTCTGATACACACCACAGCTCCACAGTCATCGAGTATTTCTGCAAATGACAGGATTCCGACTTGTACTGGAAGTCTGAGATGTACAGAGGGAAGAGGAATGTTTAGAGTACAGTCTACTGCGGTGCTTCTGATGTGTTTGACCTGCTCAGATGCACAACCATTCAGTCTCACTGTGGCCTATTTGAGTTATTCTTATTCTGGCCTCAATAATTTGCTGTCTCCCTCTCTGTTAACTCTCTTTCTTGTTGAGCTCTTTCAGGTCATTGTTGATCCAGGGTTTGTTATTAGGGAAGCGCTTCACTGTTCTGGTGGGTATGGTGTTGTCCACACAGAAGTTTGTATCGTCAGTCACACACTCAGTCATGTTGATGTCATTGATGTCATTTCTATGTAGTTCACAGAGTGCATCCCAGTCTGCAGCCTTAAAACACCCTCACAGAGTTTCTTCAGCTTCATGTGACCACCTCCTCACAGTTCTTTTGGTCACAGGTTGCTTCTGGATGATGGGTTTGTAGGTTGAGGAAAGGCAGACCAGATTGTGATCTGCCTTGCCCAGAGCAGGTTGTGCAGAGGAGTTGGATGCATTTCCAATGCTCGCATAAAACAAATCCAACAATTTCTTCTCACTGGCGAAGCAGATTAACGTATTACTGAAGTGTAGTAAAATAAAAGGATAAGGTGCATTAAGCTGTGATAATATTTTGGTTCAATACGGGAGTAACTGCACATATCCCTTTAACTTCAATAGATAGTCCAATAGATGTTGCCATTTACTGTTGGAATTTATTTTGTCTGTATATATTTTTTCATATGAAAAAGGTTTTATTATAATAGAAGTATCAAGAAGAAGAAGAATAAAAATAATACTTTCTAAATCAGGGGTGTCAAACTCCAGTCCTCGAGGGCCGCTGTCCTGCATACCTTAGATGTTTCCCTGCTTCAGCACACCTGATTCAAATGAATGGATTATCACCACCTTGTCATCCAGGTCTGCACAAGTCTGTTAATGGCCCAGTCATTTGAATCAGGTGTGCTGAAGCGGGGAAACATCTAAAAAATGCAGGACAGTGGCCCTCCAGGACTGGATCTTGACATCCCTGTTCTAAATCCTCAACACTCTCCCCCCCTCTCCCACCCTTACCTCTCCGTAGCATATGCTCTCCCTGGAGCAGCTGAACTATGGCTGTCTGAGTGGCAGGAACCAGGACGATGCTGCCATCTTCTCTCCCACAGACTAGGCGGCCCTGCGAGGGGATGTACACGCTGGCTGTCACCTGAAAGAACCGGACACATGGAATAAATCAGGAACTGAACCACAACAGCATTTCAAAATTTTTCTCACACAGAAATAATTTTGAACCTTTTAAAGTATAATGACAGTTATAAAATAACCAGAAGGCTAAACTTTGGATAGGCTGCAAAAAGATGCTTAATATATTTAAAAAATGAAAAAAAAAAAAATCACATTTGCTGCTGTTTTTTTCTGCATATTTATCTACATTACATAGGTCTAGAACTCTATTTTTCAAATATCTTCTTTATGTTTTCTCATTCAAGCATTATGCTGCCCTGTGTTTGAACCTTAATAGGTTGTTCTTTGCCAGGCATGATGCTGAGCTGGTCAATGATTCCTGCAGAAACCGGGTTCAGTTTATCAAATGCCTCCTGGAGGCTGATGGTGGATGACACCTGCGGCTCTGCACACAGAGAAAGGCACATGTAGAGTCAGACTGAAACAGAACCTTAAGACACAGAAAAACATGTACAGATGAAGACAAATATTTGTGAAAGAATGAAGCATTGTCGCCCGAATATTTGGGCAGAAATGTCCATTTTACATGTTTTAATATGACAAATCAGGGGTGTCCAACTCCAGGCCTGAAGGGCCGCTGTCCTGCAAGTCTTAGATGTTTCCCCGCTTCAGTGCACCTGATTCAAATAAATGGGTCATAACAGACTTGTGCAGATCTGGAAGACAAGCTGATGGTGATCTATTCAACTGAATCAGGTGTGTTGTGCCTCGATAACATTTAAGACATGCAGGACAGCGGCCCTCGAGGACTGAGTTTTGACACACCTGTGTTAAATCTATTCACTACAAATCAACACAGACTACTGGTCAAAATCAGCTTTCCATTTGATCCTGTGTCCTATGTTTGTTAGCCTAATGTTGATCTTAAAAAGCAGGATTCTACTCAGCAATGAAAAATAGAAAGTAAGTTTAACACATATATATATATCATTTTAATGCCTGGTACAACTAAAGGTACATTTGTTTGGACAAACATAACGATAACCACAAAGATTGCTCATAAGAGTTTTATTTAAGAGCTGATATCTTACCATTTTCCATGGTTTTCTTGATTATAACCTAAATCACTTAAGTTTTTACATCAATAGCTATGGTGTTGTACTGCCAAAAACACTGCTTTTATGCATTCAGTGTTTTCTTTTCTGTCTGTTTTAGTCACATGATGACGTTTAGTGGTACCAGGTATTAAAATGAACAAGAAAGTGAAGAAAAAATGGTGGTCTAATCATTTTTTCCATGACTGTATATATATCTATCTCCGGTATCTGGACCATTACACAACTGGCCACTAGATGTCTCTCATGTTCAGTCCATCTCTGTAATCACTGTATCTACTTCTACACACTCCATGATAAACCTATACCAAACATGTGACAAGACTGATATTTAGGTCCACATCAGTGGTGTGGACTAGTGCTTGCGACTATTTATTACGCTTATTTACAGCCAGGGATGCACAGACAGCTGCCATTGGATCAATCGCATATGGTAGCAAACTAAAAAAAAAATCCTTATTATCACATAGGACACTGAAGCACCCTCTTCTCTGTGTAACTTCTAGTAAATGAAGTTGGAGATGATTATCTAAGACAGGGCAAGAATCAACTAAAGTTACCTTAAAAATGCATAAATTACATCTGAGTGCTAAAGTCTGTAAAATGTATTGTGAGATTTACATCACTTCACATCAAAATTACATTTTTGTATTTAATTTAAAAAAAAAAAAATGAAATAAAGATAGCTTTACCAGGAGGGGTCATCGTTGGCTGAAGAGGTGAGGAGTCTGGGATGCTCCACAGAGACAGTCTTCCTGCTGAGTCTCCCTGGATAAGGAGCTTGTGGAAGGGCTCTCGCCGGCCAAAAAAGAACCGAGTCACAGGAGGACAGATCAGGAGCTGGATGAAGTCGGGTACAAAAAAGGTCATGTAACCAGAAAAGAAGAAGCCTAAAATCTTTCCAGTCTCTGCTGGAGGAGCTTGTATCTTAAATATTTGTATCTTAAAGGCAATTGGAATAAAAGAGAACTGGAAGATGTCAATTAAGTGTGAGACCCAACTACAACAACAACAAAAATGACTGTTCATGCTCTCCAGTTACCTTAAACTGCAACAACACAGTCAACTACTGAAGAGCCAAAACCAAACATCATTCATCATACCTCCAGGATGTGGAAAGTTAAAATTGTTTGACTACATTGCTACCTTCCGATTTTCTTTTTTTCAGTTTTGTTGTTTTGTTTTTTTTTTTTTGTTTTGAACTATGGCAATTAGCCAAAACAAGAAAACAAGTATAGAAATTCAAATGATTTTTTTTTTTTTTTTAAATACATTTTTTCAAGTATCCACTCAAACTAAAATATAAAAGAAAGACCATGTCTAAGCTCCATATCTTTTAAAATACTAGGTTCAGTCAACATCCATTGACCCAAAAATGGTTATTATTGCAGGGTATGCTGAGCTCAGGGTCCAGTTTAGAGTAAGTACATAAAGTATCTTTATCAAACACTCCAAATACCATGTTATGTGGAAACCAATTACATTTTATTTTGATATTAGAAGTAGGAGTATGCCTTGAAGACTTTTTTTGAACTTTTGTGAGCTTTCCATGTCAATAAAAACCTCTCTATTTTTAAATGACAATTCAACAAACCGGAACACTCACCTGTTTGTCTGAACAGTCAGCAATGGTATACATGAGTGGAGGAATTGAGCCTTCATTGGTTTTCCCAACATCACTACGGAAGTGTTCACTAGCGGACAAACAGCTGAGGAATACAAAAAAAATTAATAATAACTAAAAATGATCTGTGCTCCCAAACTCAGTTTACCATGATGGTGGTTCTGTTCTAATAATCTGATGTTTACACTGTCAGATGACAAACAGTAAATTTACATGATGTTAAAAAAAAAGATGAATTCTTGCACTTGTCAGACTGAAATCATAATTCTAAAATGCCTTCAAAAATCTTACTCTGACTGAAATCAAACTAAACCAGTCAGAACATACCCAGACTACATGGTTAGAAGTTGGAATCTATGCATGTAAACATTAAACTGGACTGGAACTGGTCTAAGCACTCCATAATTTCCTCCCCAGGCTTTATCTTCGACGTAACAGTTGAAACCGAAACAGATTGGAAAAAGGTGTACAGGATGTACAAGACTGTTGTAAGTCTGTCCACTTCATTGCTCGCCATTGTTCCAATTTGCCAGAGCCAGCTGAACCACAGATGAATCTGTTATGTTGCTATGTGGCACACGCACACACACTGGAAATGCCATTTTCTGCCTATCATTGCAGAGTCTGACATACTGTGAAGGACTCCATTAACAGGGGTCAGAGGTTAAACCTAGTAGACTGGAAATGTAACAGGGCCAACATGTCCTCAGTCCCTTGTAGCCAATGTATCTAGATTAAAGTGACTTAGAAAACTACCACTCTATACCACCTTCGCTATTTGAAAACCACCGATAGATAAAAGAAATGACAAAAAAGAGAGAAAAAAAAGAACAAAAGCATAATGATGAAATCGACAAGAACAGCATTGAAGGAGCTAAGAGGGTTACTATGTTTCTGTTTGCCGTTTATATGCACTGCAATGGTTGCAACATAGAAAATTAAAGCTGAAAGCAGCACTGATCGGGCCCTTGCACCCAACACCACCACCCCACCAGGTGCCCACCGCCTTCCCAAGTCAGTCAGGAATAAAGACAATACAGAGCTAATTCTATTCGGTGATAAAATGGAAACGACAAAGGTTGCTGTCCAGCTTCAATCAAGATTTATGAAAACAAAAACCTGGGGTGCAATCTACTCAGAGCTGAGGTCTAACCTGCCACATGAAGGTTGTAACCATCACACTTTTTTATCATCTCAAAGCAAAATAAAGAGTCAGAGATCACAGCTAGACATCGATATTTGGTGCACTCTCACAGTGGCGCCCTTTGATAGAAAGTTAGTTGAATTCTAAGTCATGTTTAATATCTTAACTACTGACTGACCAAGTCTGAGTTGCATCTGCTAAAGCCAGAACAAGTCAGGATGCATAATACAAAACATGACGCTCCCTGTAGCCAACAGATGGTGCTCCAACTGTTGCTGAATATTACCATATAGATGTCATCAGGCTAAGACTACAATCATCCACACCAGGCTTGGAATAGATTAAACTTTGTATGCTTGTATTACAGCAGAAGGATTTATGATTTGCCCAGAGCTTTTTTTTTTTTTTTTTTTTTTTGGCAGAACCACCCAATTCCTGTTTCACAGTGAAGAGAACAGGCACTTCTGGATGTCCATCCATAATAACATCCATAACTTTACTTGGTGCATTAGGACATTTTGGAGTATATTCTCTGCAAATCTCAGGTTGATCTGATGAAGCACTGACAAAATACACAACACAATGGAACCAAAATCATGTTCCTTTAACCAGAAGGTGGTGCTATGGAGTTCATCCAAGATTGTTTTAGATACATGTTCAGAGTGGAAGCCTCCTCAAAGGGTAGAATGCCTTCTCCAGGTTGGATGGGGGTATGGATGGGCTGACATATAAAGTAGGGATGCACGATAACTATCGTGCCGATAACAGGAAATTATGACGTCATCCCGATAAGTCCGATGTCATGACGAATAGTCCCGATAACATATATATTTTTGTCAATGCGGCAGTGCCTCGCTCCCTCTGGGCTTCGAATGACCAGCAGTGAATGTTATGTTCAAGTGACGTCGGCAAAATCAGAAAAACGATTTCTCAGTAAGGAAAATCAAGAATACCCCCTCATGCCAGAAAACAACTTGTTAACTCGGTCATAACTTTGGTAGTTGCTGACTTTAATTGATATTCGCATTATTTTCCCAAATATAAAAAATATTAAAAATTGATAAGGTCGAAAGAACGACGAGCAAACGAGGGAATGGAGGAATTTACGTTACACCTTGAATGCAGCATTGTGGAACAGTGCGCTGATAAAAACAAACAAACATGGCGGCGATGGTGTAGAACTTCGTTAAAGTTTCAGAGGAAGATAGTTTGCTGGTTATTTGTGACAAATGCTCCAAGCGAAGGAGGGAAAAATAGCACAAGCTTTAATACGTCAAACCTGATCAGCCACCTGAAACATCTGAAACATAACTGTCACTTCCATGGAGTTTTGAAATCGCGCTAACAGGAGCTAACATGAGCTAAGGTGAGCAAGCCAGCAGCAAGTCAACCCCCCCCATCGTCTCTCTCATCTAAAGCTTCCATGAGATTAAAAAAAACCCCAAAACTACTGACCCTCATTTACTTTAATTAAAGGCATTCATTTGAATAGAACCACAAGCCAAAATCCTTTAAACATAATTTCTTTGTTACTATGGAGTGCACTTTTTTAGTTTATTTACACAGACAAGTCTAACTTGTGTCAGTACATTATGCACTGGGCATTATTTTTTATTGTCATTGAGGAATGCATTTTTTCAGTTAGTAATTCTGATGCATTTATTTCCATCAGTTCAAGGAGCCTTTATTTTTTTTTTATATCAGTTAGTAATGCACCTTATTTAAGTTAATGTGAGAGATCAAATAGGTTTGTTTGATAGCTTTATGAAAATGTTTGGGAGGCTTGCCAATAGTTTTTAATTGTAAAAAATAAAGAGTTCATTTAAAGAGTCAAAACTGTTTTTGGTTTTGTTCATAGTATTGATGTAATGATCTTAGGTATATGTGTGTGTGTTATCGGTTATCGGTATCGGCCTTTAGGAGCTGAAAGTTATCGGTTATCGGTATCGGTTTAAAAAAAAACAGTTATCGTGCATCCCTAATATGAAGTATATTTCTCTAACTTTGGTGACTGATCTAAAAATTTGGTATCATAAAACAGATGTGTTTGGTGTCCAACATTAGAAAATGTTACTGTATGTGTACTATTTGACCGATCTCAGATCATTCAGAACATTGCTGGTAGAGTCCTAACAAGAATCAGGAAACCTGAGCAACATTGTTCGATTAATTATACATAGTTATCACACATTTGTTTTTAAACTGTATACTGCCTAGTGAAGAACTACTGAAAGAAGTTAAATATGTGTCACATTTAAAATGGCTTATGTGATTGCTGGATAACATGCTGTATAAGAGTGTGAGAGTTATCATATGAACAGAAGGAGAAGAGCCGGGAACTGGAACTGCACGAGAGAACATTGGGCATTGTACAGCTATGTACTGATCAGTACACTTAGATAGGTCAGATTAAGATATGCAGTTCGTCACTCCCCAAACCCCTTAGAGCTGCAAATCCTATGTAAAGCAGGGACCTTTTAAGACAATAAAAGAGAGAGTTCGGCAGGAGTTAACCCAGAGCGGGTTGGAGACTGTAACTGGGCACTCTCTGCCGTTCTCCTTGCAAGTAATATATAACAACTGTCTCTTGTCTTTCTTTTGAAAAGTGTTTTAGGTTGCCTGAACCTGACAAACATCACTACTGTTCTTAAGTCCTTTCACTGGCTAGCAGTTACCTGCAGAATCGGCTTTAAATGATAATCTCCTCCCAGGGAGCCAATGATTGATTTTTAATCAATCTTATAGGGCAATCCCCTCTTTTCCACAAAAATCTATTGCAAAAATGACTTATAACAATGGATTGTACCTATTTGAATTGTATTCTCACAGACAGAACACAAATTAAACATTTTATATATTATGTTATGAGAATTGGCTTCTGCCATCACTAGGTGGCACTAAAGATCATTCTATAACAGTTCTATCTTACAGCAATTACATTGTTTGCAATAAGAAAATAGTCAAAATTAAACGCTTTAGAGCAAAATTCTGAAAAAAATTGATAAATTACAATGACATATACGGCTGTATTACTGCTAAGTTGGTGACTGATTAAGACATGCATCATAAAAACAAAGATAATTTAAAAAAAAAAATGTTTTTTGTGCAAAGTTTTAAACTGTCACTCTCTATGTATGGCCAGCCCGATCTGAAAGAAACGGAAAGGAATTAATGCATGAATGGTGAACAATGTTTGTGAGCAATTTGAATTTGATCAAAGAATGCCAGAAATATGAAAATTAGTTATGATTTAATATTTTCGAGAAAAAAAAACAAAAAAAACAGAGGCAGGTGAGACTGTTGAAATAGACCCTAACTTCCAATGTCTAAAATGTTAAGTTGAGTGCATGTGATCCTTCGACCTCACCTCCTTAGGACATATGGTGATTTTTAATGAATTCTTTTATTTGTGTGTGGCAAAACCATCCACTTCATGTTTCAAGGGACACTGCCACCATTAGAGGTCCATCCACAAATTTTTATGGTGCATTAAGACACTTATGAGAATATTCTGTACACTTCTTGACCTGATATGACTAAGCACAGAGGACATCTGATTAACTGTGACCAAAATCATATTCCTTTGACCAGATGGTGGCGCTATGGCGTTAATCTAAGATTGTCATATACAATCGTTCAGAGTGGAGGAATCATCAAACATATGGATTTTGGGAAAGATTGAACAACTTTTCCATTCATGGTGAGACATCGAACTTCACTGTACTCTCACAGCCACGCCCTTTAATAAAAAGTTACAGTTTTCACTGTCAGTCATCTTCAATGTCTTTACTAGTGATTTTAACCGGTTTGAGGTGTGTCGACTCATCCCACTCAGAGCGAGGATGCCCAACGCAAAATATGACATTTCCTGTTGCCAATAGGTGGCACTACAACTATTCCTGCTTGGGCCATAACAAAATACAGTAATCCCTCACACTCCGCGGTATCAGCAGTTGTGGTCTCAGTACATCGCAGAGGTTTCAAAAATATTCATCGAAAAAAAAATTGAAAAAAATTCAAACAAAGTGCACGAGGCTGAAGCGAAACACATCACATCAAGAACGAGTCAGGAGGCAACAAGAGCCTACACGGGATGCCCCATGAACGAAAATCAAGGCCTGTGATTGGCTGCTACGATGGACATTACTGTGCCATCGGTTGTCTGTACGCTGATTGGCTGACACGCGACCCCGCATCTCCCATCTCTTGCTCTCGTCAGCCACGCAGAGAGGAGAGATCGTCAAAGTGTACCTTCCGTAGATTTTGCGTACGCGCATACATGTATACTGTATGTACATGTACATTACATGAAATGAAAAAATAAAAATCTATTTGCAAGTCACTGAGGGAAATAAGTATTTGATCCCCTAGCAAAACATGATCTAATACTTAGTGGCAAAACCCTTGTTGGCAAGCACAGCTGTCAGACGTTTCTTGTAGTTGCTTACTAGGTTTAAACACATCAGGAGTAATTTTCGTCCACTCCTCTCTGCAGATCATCTCCAAATCCTGAAGGTTTTAAGGCTTGCGCTTGGAAACTCTCAGCTTCAACTCTCTCCATAGATTTTTAATAGGATCAAGGTCAGAAGACTGGCTAGGCCATTCCATGACCTTGATGTGCTTCTTATGGAGCCACTCCTTTGTTTCCTTGGCTGTATGTTTTGGGTCGTTGTCATGCTTGAAGACCCGTCCACGACCCATTTTCAATGTCCTTGTGGAGCCAAGGAGGTTGTCACCCAAGATTCTGCAGTACATGGCCCCGTTCGTCTTCCCATCGATGTCGACCTGTCCCCTTAAGAGAGCAACACCTCCAAGGCATAAGGCTTCCACCGCCATGCTTGACAGTAGGGATGGTGTTTTTGGGGTCATATTCAGCATTTCTCTTCCTCCAAACACGTCGAGTTGAGTTGAGGCCAAAGAGCTCAATTTTAGTCTCACCTGACCACAGCACCTTCTCCCAGTCTCTTTCTGAGTCATTAATATGTTCGTTGGCAAACCTGAGTCGGGCCTGGACGTGAGCCTTCTTGAGCAGAGGGACCTTGGACCACTGCAGGATTTTAAACCATTGCATCTCAGTGTGTTACCAGTAGTTTTCTTGGTGACTGTGGTCCCAGCTGCCTTGAGATCATTAACCAGCTCCTCCCGTGTAGTTCTCAGCTGATCTCTAACCTTTCTCATGATCATTGAGACCCCACCAGGTGATATCTTCCATGGAGCCCCCAGCCTAGGTTGATTAACAGTCATGTTGTACTTCTTCCACTTCCAAATAATTGCACCATCAGTTGTCACCTTCTCATTCAGCTTCTTACTTATGGTTTTGTAGCCCATTCCAGCCTTGTGGAGTCCAACAACTTTGTCCCTGACATCTTTTGACAGCTCTTTAGTCTTGTCCATGGTGGAGATGGTGGAGTATTACTGAGTCTGTGGGCAGATGGCTTTTTATACAGGTGACTATTTGGAACAGGTGTCTCTCATGCAGGTAATTACTTCAGTGAGATTAGGAGTATGCCAGTGGTCTGTGGGAGCCAACACTGGTCAAGGTTGGTCGGGGATCAATTACTTATTTTCCTCAATGACTTGCAAATTAATTTTTATTTTTCATTTCATATAATTTTCTCAATTTTTTTTTCAATATTCTTTCTATAACTGTTGAAAAAAAGCTGCCATAAAAATCTGAGACTGTTCATTTATTTCTTAGTATGACAACTGCCAAAATCAGTGGGATCAAATACTTATTTCCTCCACTGTACATGTACATGTACATCCACATCGTGGTTTTTTCACCATTCGCGGGGGGAGTCACAGTCCCCATTAACCGGGAAATGATAATAGTAAACATTCGAAATACAATAGGCTCTTCGCACCCTCGGTGATGTAATGAGAAGAGGCAACTCGTACTCAAAGAAGACATTGACATGAAGGCTTTTTAAAAAAAGCAGGGAAGGAGACGTATGTGTTCCCGGTCATGGCTTCAAAGAAAAGGACAACTATGGATTGTTATTTTTGTTAGGAAGGATGACGAGTTGCAATAGCCAATGCATTATTTCAAGTTGCATTTTAACTGACTAGTAAATCGACAGAGTCATGGGATTTCTGTCAGGGTGACAACTGTTGTCAAACCGCTTACATTGTCGGATGTAGGACAGCCGATTTTGGCCAAAGGCCAAAACCCGAACCAAAGGGAATGACTTACTTTGCCCCTAAAAATTCTTGTTTCTGAGTCACTTCAGGTAAATGGAGACACACCGTTGTTTGACTCCCTGTGAAACTACCTCAGACTCCTGTCAATGGAAACCCATATATTTTTGTTGGTAAATAAAAAATATATGGGAAAAAGAAAAACATCCAATTAAAGTGACTAGTCCGACTATAACCATTGATTAAAAAAAAATGTGCATGCAAGTGTGCAGAATGCAAGAGCTAGGTGAGCAGCAGGTTTACCTGGCTGGCAGCTTGTAGACATAACTGCAACCATCCTCAGTCCAGATGATGACTTTGTCTGGTGCAATGAATTCTCCTCCAGTAAAGGATTGGCCATTGTCACTTGGAACTGAGCAGAGCAACGAGTAGTCACCTGCATCAAACACCTGACAGACACACACAGACACAAGCACACACACAAGCTCAGACTTTCATTCCTAGCTGTCAACTTTGAGTCTTTGGGTCAGATCAATGTCACTTTTTTTTCTTTTTTATTTAGGAATTGCAGGTATCTTACCCTCCAGTAACTGGAGCAGACGACAAGCAGGCTACTCTGCGTGAAGTTGCAGAAAGAAATACTCTGGCATCCTTGACAGTATATGGGTTTGGACTCCTCTTCAAACACAGGGTCCAGGTCCTGAATGCACACACGCACCCACACACAGTGAAAAAAATAATCTCAACCAACAAACATTTCAGTATTGAGTGTTAACAAAAGAAGATGGTGATATCTTCCTTTTATTTTTTTTCAAGAGATTTGGATTTTACAGTGAAGAGACACATCTAAAATGTATTTATAGTTGCATGTTAACAAGGCTTGTCATGTAGTGTTAGTTAAACACTATTGGCAGTAGTATTCTGAGATGTAGTCTAGGTTGAGCAATTTGATTTTTTTCAATTAACATCCATCCATTTATTAACTTCCGCTTATCCGAAGTCGGGTCGCAGGGGCAGCAGCTTCAGCTGAGAGGCCCAGACCTCCATCCCCTCGGCCGCTTCCACCAGCTCCTCTGGGAGAATCCCGAGGTGTTCCCAGACCAGCCGAGAGATATAATCTCTCCAGCAGGTCCTGGGTCTGCCCCGTGGTCTTCTCCCAGTTGGACATGCCCGAAACACCTTTCCAGGGAGGCGTCCCGGGGGGCATCCTAACCAGATGCCCGAACCACCTCAACTGGCTCCTCTCGATGTGAAGGAGCAGCAGCTCTACTCTGAGTCTCTCCCGAATGACTGAACTTCTCACCTTATCTCTAAGGGAGAGTCCAGCCACCCTGCAGAGAACTCATTTCTGCCGCTTGTATCTGCGATCTCATTCTTTCGGTCACTACCCACAGTTCATGACACAGTTCAATTAACAATCAACTGTTAATGTGTGTACCTGCATCCTGCTGACCTCAGCTGTTATGAATCCAGACCTTCAAAATGCCAGTCACTGACACAGCCACAACTGTGTCCTCTGAAGAGAAAACAGCAAATTTAAGCCATCTACTTATATGTAGGAACATGCTAACATTTAGTACGCTAGTACAGCATGATGACTTTGAATATTAACATACTAACATATACAGTGGAGGAAATAAGTATTTGATCCCTGCTGATTTTGGCAGTTGTCATACTCAGAAATAAATTAACAGTCTCAGATTTTTATGGCAGCTTTATTTCAACAGTTATAGAAAGAATATTGAAAAAAAATTTGATAAAATTACATGAAATGAAAATTAAAAATTAATTTGCAAGCCATTGAGGGAAATAAGTTTTTGATCCCCAACCAACCTTGACCCGTGTTGGTTCCCACAGACCACTGGTATACTCCTAATCTCACTGAAGTAGTTACCTGCATGAGAGACACCTGTTCCAAATAGTCACCTGTATAAAAAGCCATCTGCCCACAGACTCAGTGAATACTCCACCATCTCCACCATGGGCAAGACTAAAGAGCTGTCAAAAGATGTCAGGGACAAAGTTGTTGAACTCCACAAGGCTGGAATGGGCTACAAAACCATAAGTAAGAAGCTGAATGAGAAGGTGACAACTGATGGTGCAATTATTTGGAAGTGGAAGAAGTACAACATGACTGTTAATCAACCTAGGCTGGGGGCTCCATGGAAGATATCACCTGGTGGGGTCTCAATGATCATGAGAAAGGTTAGAGGTCAGCTGAGAACTACACGGGAGGAGTTGGTTAATGATCTCAAGGCAGCTGGGACCACAGTCACCAAGAAAACTACTGGTAACACACTGAGATGCAATGGTTTAAAATCCTGCAGTGGTCCAAGGTCCCTCTGCTCAAGAAGGCTCACGTCCAGGCCCGACTCAGGTTTGCCAACGAACATATTAATGACTCAGAAAGAGACTGGGAGAAGGTGCTGTGGTCAGGTGAGACTAAAATTGAGCTTTTTAGCCTCAACTCAACTCGACGTGTTTGGAGGAAGAGAAATGCTGAATATGAACCCCAAAATCACCATCCCTACTGTCAAGCATGGCGGTGGAAGCCTTATGCTTTGGGGGTGTTTCTCTTCTAAGGGGACAGGTCGACTTCACCGCATCGATGGGAAGATGAACGGGGCCATGTACCGCAGAATCTTGGGTGACAACCTCCTTGCTCCACAAGGACATTGAAAATGGGTCGTGGATGGGTCTTCCAGCATGACAACGACCCAAAACATACAGCCAAGGAAACAAAGGAGTGGCTCCATAAGAAGCACATCAAGGCCATGGAATGGCCTAGCCAGTCTCCTGACCTTAATCCTATTAAACGTCTATGGAGAGAGCTGAAGCTGAGAGTTTCCAAGCGCAAGCCTCAAAACCTTCAGGATTTGGAGATGATCTGCAGAGAGGAGTGGACGAAAATTACTCCTGATGTGTTTAAACCTAGTAAGCAACTACAAGAAACGTCTGACAGCTGTGCTGCCAACAAGGGTTTAGCCACCAAGTATTAGATCATGTTTTGCTAGGGGATCAAATACTTATTTCCCTCAATAACTTGCAAAATGATTTTTATTTTTTCATTTCATGTAATTTTCTCGAAATTCTTTTCAATATTCTTTCTATAACTGTTAAAATAAAGCTGCCATAGAAGTCTGAGACAGTTCATTTATTTCTTAGTATGACAACTGCCAAAATCAGCGGGGGATCAAATACTTATTTCCTCCACTGTACTTACAAAGTCGTACTAAGCAGAATACATAAATAACAATGGAAAGACTCATCACAAATCAATTCTTCATGATGTCTTGAAACCCAGTACACTATCTAGTGGTGCATTTCTCTGCAGAGAAGCAGGTCATGTCTAGCGTTTGACTTGTTTCTTCTCATCTTGCTGGGTTAAATTTTATTTCTCTGATTCACTGTTTTATTGTGTGACTAATAAAAATCAATCTTTCACATTGCTGTCCACTGACAGTGCAGTTCTGTCTGGCTTATTTCTGTAGGAATGTCATTTTTTTTAGTTTTACCTGTTCTGTGTCATTTATAATTATTTAAGGTACGTAATTGATTTTGGAGCATTTTTAGATATTTCTGTACGCATGTGTGTGCACATGCATCTCTTTGTTTTAATGAAGCCAAATTGTGTTATATGTGCAACGTCTAAACAAAAACAAATTCAGCCATGCTTTGTTTTACAATTTATACAGGAACATCTACAGTGAAAGTTTTGGAAATTCAATTCAATTCAATTTTATTTATATGCTGTTTATTGCAATACAAATTGTCTCTAGGCACCTATCAGAGACATAGAGCAAGACCCCCAAGCAAATATTAGTAATATTAATAAACATTGACTAAAGAAACAATGGTGGTTAAATCGCAGCTACAACATGCCACAAACCAGTAACTCTAAGCATATAACGTCATGGCCAAAAGTTTTGGCACCCTTGCACATAAAGACCCAACAACTCCAAATGTCTGCAAAATAAGTCGAAATTGACGAAAGTATTTGGTGTCTCGAATTCTTTATTAAACTAATAATAGTACAGGAACTTAATATTAAATTTTAAATAATAGATTACACAGAAAATGCTGTGACAAAAGTTGAAACCCTTTTAGATTTACAAAGAATAAATGAATTTCAAGCAGGTCATTCACCTTGAACTCACCTGTGGTGAGTTTACAGGTGACAGCAATCTAGTAATCAGTCATCCAACCAGTTTAAAAGGAGCAACCCCCTCATTCTGCTGTTGTGAGTCACTGCATGACCGTACTGAGCATGGACAAAAGAAAGAAAAGCAGAGAATTGTCTGAGGAAGTCAAAGAAAAGATTGTAGCAAAGCATAGACAATCTGAAGGCTACAAGTCCATCTCCAGAGACCTTCATGTTCCTGTATCCACTGTGCGAAATGTTATAAAGAAGTTTAAGGCTCATGGTACGGTAGCCAACCTTCCAAGAAGTGGCCTCAAGAGAATTATGGACGAAAGAATGCAGCGAAGGATTGTTGGAATGGTGGCAGAAGAACCTCAGACAACTGCTAAACAGATTCAAGCTGACCTTCAGACACAAGGTACAATTATTTCAACGCGTACCATCCGTCGCCAGCTCAATGAAAGAGAGCTCTATGGTAGGAGACCCAGAAGGAAGCCTCTACTGAAAGACAGACACAAGAAGCCCGGCTAGAGTTTGCCAAAACACACCTGAACAAGCCAAAATCCTTCTGGGAAAATGTCCTGTGGACAGATGAAACCAAATTGGAGCTTTATGGTAAATCACGTAGACTCTGTGTTTACAGGAAAAGAAATGAAGCCTTCAAGCAAAAGAACACCCTCCCTACAGTCAAACATGGAGGAGGTTCACTCATGTTTTGGGGTTGTTTTGCAGCCTCTGGTGCTGGGTGCCTTGAATGTGTGCGTGGCATTATGAAATCTGGTGATTACCAAGGTATTTTGGAGAGAAATGTTTCACCAAGTGTCATGAAGCTGGGTCTTCGTCGAACATCATGGGTGTTCCAGCAGGACAACGACCCAAAACACACATCAAAAAGCTCCCAGGAATGGTTCAACAGAAAACGCTGGACTGTTCTAAAGTGGCCAGCAATGAGTCCAGATCTCAGTCCCATTGAACACCTGTGGAGGGATCTGAAAATGGCAGTTGGAAGAAGGAACCCTTCTAATCTGGATCAACTGGAGCAGTTTGCAAAAGAAGAGTGGTCCAAACTGCCCGTAGAGAGGTGGAGGCATCTCACTGAAACCTATAGGAAGAGTTTGACAGCAGTCATTTTATCCAAAGGATGTGCTACCAAATATTGAATTCAAGGTGTCAATACTTTTGCCACAGCAATTTCTGTGTAACATATTATTCAAAATGAAATATTAAGTTATGATTAAAAAACAAAGTTTCTGTGTTATTATTAGTTTAATAAAGAATTTGAGACACCAAAACTTTTGTCAATTTCAACTTATTTTACAGACATTTGGAGATGTTTGGTCTTTATGTGCAAGGGTGCCAAAACTTTCAGCCATGACTGTACAATGGTTTAAATGTCATTGTCTCTATTGTTTTTTAATCAATAAAACACCATTATTTAACCAGGTTAGTCCCACTGAGATCAAAGTACTCTTTTACATAGGAGACCTGGCAACACACACACTCACTATCAAAAGGCAATTCATTGTCTGTCACCAATGAACCTGACGATGAAAAGGAAGTTGAACTAAAAAACAAATGCTAAATAGTTAGGGTTAGGGTTAGAGGAGGGGGGAGGAGAGGAATGGAGAGAGAGATTTGCTGCTTGCTTGCTCATGCTAGTGTTAGCTCAGGTTAGCGGGATTTCAAAACTGCATGGAAGCGATGGTTATGTTTCAGGTGGCTGATCAGGTTTGACATATTAAACCTTGTGCTATTTTCCCCTCCTCGTGGAATTCACTTGAAGCATTTGTCACAAATAACCAACAAACTATCTTCTTCTGAAACTTTAATGAAATTCCATACAATCGCCGCCATGTTGTTTGTTTTCATCAGCACGCTGTGCTGCATGCTGCATTCAAGGTGTAACATTTATTCCCACATTCCCTCGTTTGCTAGTCGTTCTTTCGGCCTTTTCGATTTTTTTATGTGTAACATGTGGGAAAATACTGCGAATATAAATTCAAGTCAGCAACTACCAAAATACCTCCCAGTCCTCACCGCCTGGACACTGCAACCAACAGACTGACCTCATCTGCCTCCGATAATACTAAACAATGAATGGATGTTATCCTGAAGTCATTAATTATTCAATGATTTCATAAGATTTGACAATTTCAAAAGACTATATATCATTAAAAATGTCTGCTTTAAGTTCCGGTCTTACAGGGAACAAAAGAGAAGTGGTCTGTTGTTTTTTTTTTTCCTTCTTCTTCTTCTGACATCAACTCTCAGTTGATGTCAGAATTTCAAAACTGAATTTGTGAGATTACAATTTTACCCAGACGACAATTACTGGCCCAATAATTTTCGGGATGATAATTATCGTGCACCTCTAATAAATGTAGACCATGCGTTTTGGCTCTCTCCCCAAATTATAAAGAAAATACTGGGATACAACACTCCTAAATCATGTATATTATTGTATTTTGGCAATATGACTAGAAATGTGTTAAAAGAGGACAAATATTTCAAGTTTTGTTGGCAACTTGTAAGAAAGCAAACACAAGAAAGTGATATCAAAAAGATCCATCAACACAAAATGACTGGTTGAAAATTGTAAATTAAATATATGATATGGAACAGTTGACCATAAGATAAGGACACAAAAAAATGTCAAGAAAAATAGGAGAAATGGAAAGTGCACATGTCAACGACAGAACAGAAACTTTAATACTGATTAGGGGTGTAACGGTACATGTATTTGTATTGAACCGTTCGGTATGACGTGGTCGGTTCGGGACGGAGGCGTACCGAACGAGTTTCCACACGGACATATTAAGTAGAGGACCGCATGGAGCACAACAAACAGCAGTTGTAGCGGACGTCGTGGCTAATGCTAATGCCGCTAGCATTGGCAATACGCCTCCCGCGACATAGTGTTAAATGTGGTGGGAAGCTGTGTTTGTACTCGGTCGTCTTTCTCTTTGTAGCGACGTTCACGCTGGGGTGATGCCGTTTCAAATGAGTTAACAGGTTTGACGTGTTGCCAGAAACATAGCCGATCTCGGATGAACAATGTCGGCAAACCACTTTGGTTTTATCAACTTCTCTTAGGGAGACCTTAAACAGCCTCTCCCTGGTGAGTCAGGTCGGGCTAAAGCAATAACAAATACCGTTGGTGTTACATAGCTGCAGATTTAAGACCCTAATCACCCTAAACGCTGGCTTCAAACACATGATAAAAGTATTTGAGCCCCGATATCAATTACCTTCTCATCCACATTTTAGCCAGAAAATCATACCGGGACTTTATGAAAAAATACAATGATTTGTTTTTAAAGAGACAGTCTGAGCCTTATTCATGTTATTTAATCTGAGCAACAACTTGAAACTGTTCAGTGTTGCAACTGTTCAATTTTGCACATCAGATGGATATTTTCTTTAAGAAAAAGTCTGAGCCAATATTATTTTTATTTTGTTTTTCAAAATATCTACATTTCAGAATATTGTATTTATATTTTTGAGCAAAATTCTAGCTTTGTATAGGCTAATGTTCTTATTGTTTTAAAAGCACAAAAGTGTGGAATAAACAACTAGCACATTTATATTTTGCATTTTGTTTTCTTACTGTACCGAAAATGAACCGAACCGTGACCTCAAAACCGAGGTACGTACCGAACCGAGAGTTTTGTGTACCGTTACACCCCTTAATACTGATAATAATATAGGACTACTGTATTGTAAGACTATAAGACATGGCAATCCAAGGCAATTTTTTTATTTCTTTACTTGTTAGTTTGTTTCCTTTTTTGTATGTCTTTATTGTTTCATATGTTTCCAGAAAGAAGCAATAAAAAGAAAGCATGAAAAATAAGACTGTTGCAAACCAGTATCTAATACCCTTTTAAGATTTAGTTTTGATTTGTATCCAAGAATCAATCTCCTTGACACCTTTAGTAAATTTTTGTAACATGAAAATCATACATCCTCCAACTGATAGACCAACACAAGGTCCATCTATGTTGCTTACCTTGCGTGCGATGAGATCGAATGATGCTCATGGAGCTGATCCAGTCAGGACAAATCTTAGATACCAGCGAGTACAGAACGTCCAGGCTGGTGGCGTCGACAACAAGGATTTCTGGATAATGGCCATTACAAAGTAGTCGCCCCTCCTTCTGAGTGCCAATGGTAAACTGATAGAACTGACAGAAAGGGAAAGAACAACTGGGCATCAATAACTAAAAGTCCAGTGAAAAGATTAAAAGACAAAAATAAAAATAAGAAACACTGATTTGCTCTGATGTCAGATCCATTCCTACATTATCAGGAATAACTGATAAAAAAGCAAATAATTCTAACATTTTAAATAACTATACATTAACCAGTTTTCAATAACATTTCAATGTACCATGGACAACATAGCTGGCATCCTTCATGGATATTTTGTCACAGAATCTTTATTGAATATTATTATTCAATAAATTATATAGAATATTAAATTTAGTTATTCTTAATTTCCATAATGAGTGATGCATCAATTTCTAAATGTCTTTTAAATTCTGTTTTTACAGTTCTGGGTATGATAACAACTGTGTTTTAATTAAAAGCTCTAAATAATGAAACTGTTGGTGGTCTTGTAAAGACTCATTTAGACAAGCGAAGGAATGGGCTTGACATAATTCAGCTGTGATATACACATGTAACAAAATGAATTTGACACAAGTCCCATCACTCCTTAATTACACATTTACTACTTTACATTAAATTTATGCATTTGATAAATGATGATGTTGCTCACCTGTATACCAGTGTGAGCACAAGCAAGCTTGGTGAACTCAATACAGCGTCCATCGTTCACATCCCAGAGACACATCTCCCTGAAACACAATCAACAAAAATCAACATGAGCAAAATAAAAGTAAAAATTAAAGCTGCAAGCGGCATTTATCAGGCCGTCGCATATGAAGTCGGAGGGATGTGATGTCCAGGCAAATTTACAGAAACTTGTCAGACCTTAATCTCCAGCAGCATACTTTACTACTGTAACGTTCCTTTGTCTGATTAGACAGTTTCAATCATAGAGAATGCTGTTGCCAGAGTACTAACAGTAACCAGGAAAACTGAGCACATGACTGCTGCTATGAGATCCTTACACTGTCTACCAATTACCTGCCGAGTATACTTCCAATTTTCATCCCCTCTCAGGCACCATTTACAGTCGATTTACAGCCAATTTCTCATTCAAAGCGAGCTACGATTTGTCCAAGGTCCCATTAATGTTGCCACTATAACATTTCTGAAAAAAGAATTATGAATCATGCTGATAGATAAATCAGTTTGCTAAGTTTGGTGACTGATTTAAAAAACAGATGTCAAAAAAATTAGTGTTTAGTGTTGAAAGTTAGAAAATGTCAATGTACGTGCACCATTTGACTGATCTCAGATCATTCAGAACGCTGCTGCAAGAGTCCCAACAAGAAACAGGAAACCTGAGCAACATCACAACTGTTCTTCAGTCCGTTCACTGGCTACTAGTTAACTGCGGAATAGGCTTTAACCATCATCTCCTTCTTTTTTTGGCACTAGTGGCCTTTATTCATAGTGGAGGGAGACAGTACGGGCGCAGAGAGAGTGGGGAAGACAAAAGGTCATCCGGGCCGGGAGTCGAACCCGCGATCAGCCAAACGAGGACTGCATTCTCTGAACATCGACTCCCTGCCCTAACCACGACGCTACCAGGGTGGCCCCATCATCTCCTTTTTAATTCATTTTATAGGACAACCCCCTCTTTTCCATAAAAGATTGAAAAAAATGTTATATGAATATGTTTTGACAATGATCTGGCAATTTGGTGCAACTTAGAACAGGTGTAGTTTTAGGAATCAATACACTGTTCAATAGATGTTACCTGGTCCCAAACACTTGAAGAATGGATTAGCTCAGTGGTGCGCAAACTGTGGTACGCATACCACTCTCTGGTGGTACGCAGGGGAAAGTCATGACTTTCCACATTTTCATTTTTAAAAAAAAATCGGAAAGATACAATGCATTATAAATACGTTTCAAACGAAATGTGTAGCTTAAGATAATTAGAATTGTTTTATAAAAAATATTTGTTGCATATTCAGTTGCAGTGCAGATGTAACAACTTTTTAATGTGTTTACTTTTCTCTTTATGAGAGTATGAGTATGTGAGAATTGTTGGACAGAGTTGTAAATGTCTGATTCAGTAAAGTAACAATTCAGGCAACAATAAATAACCACAATAAGGAATAAACATCTCTCCTGTGCGTTTAAAGCTAATTGAGAAGGCATATATGGCTGTATTTTAAAATTGGTCATCATTAAAATCTTTAAATTGGTTCTGTAACTGGCAGATAAGGTTTTCCAGAACACTGCAGTGGAGTTTCTTGTACTGTTAGCGTATCCCTTCGTGTACTGGCCCTCTCCTTGCGCTCGGAGCACCCAAGATGCGCTCATTAGTAGAAGATAGATGTCATCATACCTGTTCCTCTGGCTCAATGGTATCACAAACCTCTTTCACTCCCTAACAGGTAGAACTGCTTATCCAGTGATTCGTTCTGCAGCATTTTAAAAGGCACATCAGCAAGATGCACAGCTGTCCCAGACTCCCAGCACCCCCTGCTGAGAATATGTTCCCACGGCTCTGCCTGAGCGTGTTTACTAGGGATGCAACGGTACTGGGTAAAATACGGTACGGTTTGGTACGACCTGCATGGGACACGGGACACAGGACGCTTTTATGTCCCGTGGTATTTATGTCCCAATAACTTTGCATTTGACTTGCACGTGAGCATGCAAGTCCGCTCTCCGCTCACTCACAGTGACCAGACGCTCACACTTTGGCCGGTTGGCTGCAGCTCATAGACGCTGGCCAATTGGGAAAAACTTTTTTCAATCACCGGTGTGGGAGCATTTTGGTTTTGCTGTTGAATACACCGGCGAGGGAGTGAAAACAGCTAACAGAAGGCAATATTCCACATCGTTACCAGTTGTGCGTCTTGGCGCAGCTGAAGTGCTTTTTAAAATACTGCAGAACGAATCGTTGCAAAACGATTTAAAGATCACGAGCAATTAATGTTCCTGTCCCTCCTCGACCACCAACAGTTTCAGACATATCGGAAATAAATTCCCGCATCCAACCTTTTCCAGCTTGACACCAGAGACAGAAATCTCCTTGGTTTCCTCCACAGCAGACATCTGGATGAGATCATGCCACAGCTGCATATTTATTCCATGTGGATGCGCTCTTTTACGCACCAACATGCGAGTTGTGATTTCCGCAAACTTGGTATCTTCTGATCGCTTGTTTAGGGTAGCAGGTGGTCTGAAACTGTACCGAATCTTGACACAAAAACCGCAGTACGGACCGTACCGTGAGCCACCTGTACCGTTGCACCCCTAGTGTTTACCGGGAGCGTACCAACTATCTGGGACTTTCAGACTGCCGATAGGAAAAATCTGTGTAAAAATATTTTTTTTATATATATCAGTGCAGAGGAGCCTCTCTTAAAGGCAATGGCTACTGGCGCACTGATTGGTTTAAGAGGTGGAACGCCCTAACCACTCCCATGCATAATATAGCGGCTAGCGCAGGTAAGATGGCGGATTTAAGGAGGTGGAAGATTGCGTTCTTTGCAGGGGGAACGCCCTTCCCCTACCCGCTAACCCTTAATAGCGGCTTTAGGAGACATGGCAGAAGATCGGGCCCACAATCTTTTAAAGTTGTAACTATTTGAATTGTATTCTCAAAGCCAAAACACAAATTAAACATTTTATATATGATTTTATATGATAATTAATTTCTGCTGTCACTAGATGACACCAAAGACTGCTCTACAACAGTTGCACCTGAATATCCTCAGAAGTGGTTAATGATCAAAAAAATGATTGAAATTCAATGATTAACTGAAAAAAGTCTGAAAAAAATCATGAATCATGCTGACATTCATTACTGCTAAGTTTGATGACTGATTTAAAAATTTAGGGATCATAAAAAAATATGTTTTTAGTGTCCAAAGTTTAAAACTCACTGTATATGTACCACTCGTCTCATCTGAATGAAACGGACAAGAATTAATCAGGGGATGGTGCAAAAGGTTTGTGGGCAGTTTGAATTTGATCAGACAAAGTAAGACAGAAATATGATCAATCGGTTTTGATTTAGTAGTTACTTTTCGAGCATATTGAGGCGATTCATTCGTTTCAGAGAATATCATTATTATTATTATCGTGTTCATCATCATTATTATTATCACAATACTATAAATACAATAATAATAATAATAATAATAATAATAATAATAATAATAATAATATTATTATCATTATACAAAATGCTGTGCTTGGGCCCTAAAAACAGCACCATGAAAGTGTCATTCATTGTGGTAAAGAAGTTAGTTCTAATACAAGGCTTTATTACTTTTGCTAAATTGCTAAATTCAAAACATACGTTTAATTGCATACTCACAGACCATTCTGATATTGTAGTCAAGAAAAAAAAATACGCCAACTAAATGTTGCCCTATATGGTTTTATTAACAAACAGGTGCATGATTAAAACCTACTCACCCACTCTCAGATGCACTCACGATGTACTGTTTGTCACTGCATGTGCTGGCTTTTGACAGGCAAGTGATGGAAGCTGTATGACCAAACAGCATAGCTCTGGGGCAAATCTGAAAAAAAAGAAAAAAAATATGTAAAATTAAAGCTGCAAGCAGAGTCTATCGGGCCCTTGCACCCATTGCCACCTACTCCCCAGGGGTCCACTGCCTGTCCAGCTTGAATCCAAAGGTATGAAAACACAAAACTGGTCTGGAATCTATCATTTTTGATCTGGATATATCATTTAAACAGAATATCAATCAGGTTTGTCAGACAGCCTTTTTTCACCTACGTAATATCACTATGATTAGGTGAAGACAAGACGAGAGCAGGCTGGTCTTAAGCTGACCATAGCTTGATGAGCTGTAGCACCTCATCATACCTATGGTGCTACAGCTCTAAACTGCAGGGGGACACCAACATGATCCACTGAGTGCTTTCTCACCCCCCTTCTCTTCCCACCTTTACCTTTCTTCTTAAGATGTATCCATAGTTACTTTTTTAATCTGTGTTAATCTTCAAGAAGACTTTAAAATGGAAATTTGAATTATCTGTTTATGCTATGTGTTTCTAATGTGTAAAATGACAATAAAAGGAATTCTGTTTATTTATATTTCTAGTTAATTAGGATTACTCATAAATGTATCTGCACGTCATTGTTTCTGTATTTTTTTTTTTTTTTTGCTGTCCTGCACCGTCTGCCCTTCTTTTGTTTTTTTTTTGTTGTTTTTTTCCCTCTCTGTATATGTTTACAGGCCTGAGTTTCCAGAGTTATATACTAACCTGCAGTTCCACCCTCTGACCATCCCAGCATTTACCTCCACCTGCCTATATAGATGTCTCTGGGATATCAACTAACATGCTGACCTGCTCTTTTCTTTCTTTCTTTACCAGGCTGGCCTTCGGCAGGAAGGTTCCCTCTTATGAGCCAGGTCCTGCTTAAAGTTTCGTTGTCTTAAAGTGGAGAATTTCCTTACCTCTGTCTGGCTTAAAGGTTTGTTTTCTCCCGCTAGGCAACTTCTTTATACTTCCCATTTTTCTTTGGTTATGATTGAATATGATAATTTTAGTTAATGATATTTGCTTGGCAGTCATACTCTTGGTCTCTGTAAAGCATCTAGAAACAACTTGCATTGTAATAGACGCTAAACAAATTAAACTGAACCGAACTGAATTGAACCTGTGACCCTGTGACGTATACCTAACCCTAATGAAGGAAGTGCAACCGAAAATTGTACTTTGTATTTATAAACCTTTAAGGTAGTAACTATTTGAAATGTATTCTTACAGATGAAACAAAAATTAAATGTTTTATATGGTTTTTTTTTTAATGAGAATTGGCTTCTGCCATTACTCAATGGTGCCAAAGATCATTCTATAACAGCTTAATAATAAAGCAACAACTTTGCAATAAAACAAAAATCATCAAAATTAAACAATTCAGTAAAAAAATTCTTAAAAATTTGTTAATCAAGTTGACATATACAGCTATATTGTTGCTAAGTTAGGTGACTGATTTAAAAATTAGGTATCATAAAAAAAAATATCTGTTTTGTTTGCAAAGTTGAAAACTGTCACTGTATGCGTACGGCCAGTCCAATCTGAATGAAATGGACAGGAATTTATGAGCTGAGCGTGGATAATGTTTATGAGAGGTTTTAACTTGATTGGACAAATAATACCAGAAATATGATCATTTGTTATGATTTAATGATTTATGATTTATTATTTAATATTTTCTAGGGCTGGGCAACGATTAAATTTTTTTAATCACGATTAATCGCATGATTTCCCAGATTAATCGCATTGCATACGGAAAATCAAATAATGAATTCAAAAGTAGTGTAAATGTCACTTTTATTTAAATGTTCTGCTGCCATATGAACTAAAGTGCCATAACATTTGTTGTTCAAACACTTTTAACATCAGCACTTGCCAGTAACACATATTTAGTGTAAATCTCATCTTAAAAAATGTAAAATAAAATAAAGCTTATGGCCACTGCCAGGGCATTAATGTCATCCTGTTTTTTTTATGATAAATAAAAAAAGTTTACCAACTAAATCCTAACAATCTCAACATCACAATCATAACATTAAAACAGGTCATTTCTGAGGTAACAGCAGAAACTTTTAACGGGGAGTTCAACTTGTCAGTTGTTACAAATAACCTTGTTTCTGTTGAATCCTCCGTCTGGGAGAACTTTAAAATGAAAATGTCCATGTTAAAAGTTCTGTAACTTGATCAATCCGTAATTATCTGTGTATCATTTGTTTGTTTGTTTTTTCCATTTTCAATTGTCAATCAAAAATTTCAAAAATTAAAGTGACTTTTTTTTTCCCCATTTTTTAATCTAACACAAAAAAATGCCTATTTTTTTTATATTTCAACTTTAGCAAACAGGCCACAGGCCTGAATTTCTTTTTAATATTTTATTGTCTGGTTAACGTGACCCAGAAATGGCTTTGTTTTATAATCAAGGAATAGACTTTCTGTTGTCATTACACATCTGTGCCACTAGATGGAGCCGCACTGCAGTAACCAGCTAGAGAACAGCAGGACAGTGAACACATGGAGCAGATCTGATGATAAATGGAGGAATGACGCAATCATCTTGAACAAAGGGGTTTGAAAGTTTTTTTTTCAGACAGAATTGTTAATATTGCTACCTGAGTTGCTACCTGAACTGTAAAGTACACTGATTTTTACCGTTCTCCATGTCTGTTTTAGCTTTTCCGCATGTTTACCTGCCAATTATTTTCCGGTCAGCAGCAGCCAGTAACAGACTTTTCAAAACAAAAGCATGTGAGCAACATGCGTTAACGCGCGATAAAATAAATGTCGGCGTTGATAAATTAATGCATTAACGCGATAATAACGCGTTTACTTGCCCAGCCCTAATATTTCAACAATGGATTTCTAACATAGGCCATAACTTCTAATGTATGAAATGTTGCCATTAGTGAAAGGCATCTGATCCTTCGACCACACTTCCTTCGGACAAACAGGTGATTTATAATTTTTTTGTGTGCATGTGTGTGTGTGAGACAAAACCATTCACTTCGTGTTTTGCAGTGAATAACGCTGGCACCGTTGGATGCCCAAACAGGAAACGTTCTATGGTGCATAAGGACACTTATGAGTACATTCTGTATGCATCTCGGGTTGATATGATGAGGCACGAAGATGATACTGGACACACTGTGATCAAAATCATATTCACTTGACCAGATGGAGGCGCTCTGGAGTTCATCCAAGATTGTCATATACAGTGATCCCTTAGTTTTCATGGTTAATGGGGACCGGCGCCCCCCCGCGACAATCAAAATCCACGAACTGGAGCCCCCCCCTCCCAAAAACAAACATTCCCAAACTGAGATCTGTCACTTGCTTCGCGATAACTGCCACAGCAGTAGCTACTACAGGTACTGTAGGTGGTAGACGTCGCGAGGTTAATGTGTGACATCCAATGAGTGACAGCGCGCGAAGGAAAAATAAAGATTGTTACAGAGAATAGGATTGCGCTCCTCTCTGATGCAAAACAAACTACTCTGGACCAGTCCACAAATACACTCCTTCCAAAACAGTCATATGCAACAAATGAGTACAACAACAAGTCATTAAAAGTGTAAAGAAAAGTCACGTGAAATGAGATGAAAAACTGTAAAAGAAGAGCAATATGAAATGAAAATAATTTGTAATTTGAAATGAAAATCAAATGTGAATGTAAATACAAGCAATGTTAAATGAAGAAAAAAATATGCAAATACCTTCAAATAAATACTCTTCATATATACCCCTTTTGTGTTTTCATTTAGGCTATAATGAATGTTCACATTATGTCAACGTGGCTTTATGCACAGCTGCACTACTTCCTGAACTTCAGCCAGCTGCTTTGTTTTCTTTTTGCCATTAATTGACAAACTGATTAATCCAGGTGTGTCTGACCTCACAGCAATGGTCAGACACACCTGGATTGATCAGTTTGTCCAATAATGGCACACAGGAAACAAAAGAGCTGGCTGAAGTTGCTGAACATGCTGGGAGCGTCCATGATAATGTAAGCAGTCTACGGGGGCGTATGGGGCGACGAAAAACACTGGCGACCAAAATTGCTAGCTGGCTACCAACTTCAAAAACCTGGTAGCCAAGGGCTACTTGGTGAAAATTCTAATTTTATGTCCTGGCATGTGCATCTTAGAACAACTTTTCCATTCATAGTGAGACATCGAACTTCGCCATCGTCTAGCAGCAACGCCCTTTGATAAAAAGTTAGTTTTCACACTCAGTCATATTCAATGTCTTAATACTGACAAGACTGGGTTTGAGGTGTGTTGACTCATCCCACTTGGACCAGGGATGCCTAATGCAAAACATGACATTTCTTGTTTCCAATAGGTGGCGCTATGATCATACTCATCCATTTTGGACCAGATTAAACAATGTTACAGCCCATTTCTCTTTCATGGTGAGTCTTTGAAACGACATCAAACTTTGCCACGTCACTACTGTCACGCCCTCTGGTACAAAGTTATAAGCTTCACAAAATTTCATCAGCCATGTGCCTAGATTTGAACAAAAAATGTTTGGAGTCAATCTGACCAAATTTCTGTGAGGAGCTCGTTATAGTACAAGGCCCGGAAATGGCCAAAATTCTGGAAAATGCATATTCTATTTATAATAGCAGACTTTTCCTGTGGGAGTTAGAGCATGGGTCCAAGAGACTTTGTTGTAGGTCTGATTCATCAGGCGCACAGCTTTCATCTCTGTAGGTGAAAGCATATGGTGGGCTCGTTGATAAACTGAAAGTAGTAGTTACTGAGCCCATTTTTGTGTACCCATGCCCAAAACCCAAGTAATATATACATTTGTCACACAACCAATGTGTGTGTGCAAAATTTCACAAGTTTTCAAGCATATTAAGACTAGGGATGCACCGAAAATTCGGCCACCGAAAATTTTCGGCCGAAAATGGCCCAAAAGTGCATTTTCGGTTTTCGGCCGAAAGACTTTTATCACGGCCGAAACAGGATGTTGTGATGACGAACAAAAACCGTGGCCAGCACGCGCTTGTCTGGGGCCAACATGTCTGTGGTGTGGACGTATTTCAATATATCTGAGAAAGACCCACGGATAGCGATTTGTAAAACATGTAACGCTGAAATTTCAAGAGGGGGTGAATCTGCAACGAGTTTCTCCACGTCGGGTTTGATTTATCACCTGAAATCCAAACACCATTCGCCATTCTGAATATGAGAAGGCAGCGGCACAGAAAAGGAAAATCCCTCCGAGCGCACCCACTCCGTCTGTGGCGGACGTATTTGAAAAGGCAAGAAAGTTTTCCAGTGATGGTGCCAAGGCAAAGGGCATTACACAAAAAATAATGGAATTCATTGCCTTAGATGATCAGCCGTTCTCTGTTGTAGAGGATGTGGGATTTCGTAGGCTGATCGAGCTCATTGAGCCCCGTTATTCCATACCGAGCAGACGTGTGTTTACCTGAGCCATAGTCGGAAATCCCGGGGGGGACACAGGGGACGTGTCCCCCCCTTCCACAAAGTTGTCCCCCCCAAAAAATCGTTGTAAGCACACAAAAACAATTGAATAATAATATAGTCATGTTCAATAAAAGTACAACACAAGCGCTGCAAATTATAAACGTAAAAACATTTTTTTTTTAATTGTTGAAACATTGCGACCCCCCTAATTCTCAAAGTGGTTTAGTCCACATGCTGTTTCTAACGGGCGGGGCTACCTGCAGCTCCGTGTGTCAGCGAGTGTGTCATTTAAACGTGGAGGGATTTTTAATTGTATTTTATTTTTGCATTTTTAAGTTGCCATATTTAATGGCGTAGTTGTAATATGTTGTTGTATTTTGTTTGTCAAAATACAACACTACAATATAATAATACCACCTAATACCATGTTTGATTTTTCAGTTTGAACATTGAAAAACCTGTATACGGGTAGAATATGCACTGATACACAACAATGCTACAACTACTATTATTACTTTTTCTAACATTCAACAGGCTGTGGGCTCAACCCTGCAAGGCAAGTTCCAAAGGAGCAGGAGAGAGAGAGAGAGAGAGCATTTTTTTTCATGTCCCCCCCAGGAATTACTCTCTGAAATTTTACTGTTTATTGTCCCCCCCAAATGAAATGGGATTTTCACCCCTGACCTGAGCTGTTTAATGTTGTTGCAGCTCACGTCCATGAGCTTATAGCTGCAGATATTTTTGTTGTAGTCCTACAGAGAATTTTTTTTAAATGCACTTGACTTAAATGCACTGTGTTTTTATGAGAGAACATTTTTACAATCTTTCAGCAGGCCAGTCAGCCTGTATTATTATTTAATGTACACCTGAGTGGGGTCAAGTTAAACATTTTATTTTGAATTTTGTTTTATATTGTGCATTGTTGTAATGTCAGTGCTAATAAATATTTTCATAATTTTGCAAATAATTTATTCTTTGTAGCATCAATATTAATTTATGCAATGGCAATGCCTTGATTTTAGTGAGGTTAGTACACAGTCATAGCCATGAATGCAATGGTACTAATAATTGGCATAATAATTTATTTCGGCGTTTCGGTTTTCGGCCTTGGTTTCTTCATTTTCGGTTTTCGGTTTCGGCCAAGAATTTTCATTTCGGTGCATCCCTAATTAAGACCCCCAAAAAGGTCATTCATTTAGGAGAATAATAACATGCAGTGAATATTACTATCCTCCTTGCAAAATACCTGCAGTTCAGGTGTCATGTCCCAGAGACAGATCTGTCCATCATGGCAACCAGTGATAATGGTGCTGAAATCATCCATCACCAGCAAGCTGCTGATGCAGTGGGTGGGAGCCGTACGGCTCCACAGAACTATGGGAAGTACCAGGTTATTCCCTGCCATAATGGTGATTTCTCTGGAAAGACAGGGAGAAAGGTAGATCTCAGTAAAACAGATGTGACATAAATCTTAGGACATTGTCCTGGTATTAGTGATTTATTGGAGGGTTTTAGGATTGGTAACGTGCTTGAGCTATTTTATGGAAAGTAACAGCTTGATGTGTTGCTTGGTGGAGTTTCGTAGTCAGCAAAGTAAACATATGTCGTACAATTTTGCCCATACAGCAACTGAAACTTCCAGTTACTGTAGACCAGGGATCGGCAACCTTTACTATCAAAAGAGCCATTTTTTTGTCCCTCTTGCCTTAATAAAATTATCTGGAGCCGCAAAAACTTATTTGACCCCTAAAATGAAGATTACACAGTGTATGAAGTTTTATATCTAGTTATACTGTATTCATTCAGAGGGATTTGAATCTATCCAAAAGCTTATTCCCAGTATGTTTGGCAGTTTTTAAAGTTTTTAATGCAAAAGGTGGTCATATAAGAAACAAATTAAAGTTTTATTTCCAATTTTTTGTCATCCACTATAAAACAAAAAAAAACTATAGTTTGTTGCATTTATGAAATTATAGAACAACAAATAGAAAACTGTTAACATTTTATTGCTGTTTTTTACCTGTTATAACAAAGGAAAACCTCAAACTAAAGACTGTATTTTGGCTGTTTCTGTACTGTATGTTTAGGAGCTGAACCAAGACAGATTCATATCAACTTGTTGACATGGGAAGTAAATAAATTAAATCTTGAATCTTTTGAATGAGGAGAAAAAAAACACTGGCATGTGTAGACACTACTTTGAAATTAAAACAATTTAAGTGTCGAGAATGACATTCATGTTTCAAAGACAAGTTTGTCGGGTTTGGAAGGTTTCCAATGTCGCTCCTTTTGTGTGATACACCACTACAACAAAACCGACGTGGCGCGGGAAATGTTTCTTTTATTTTTAACGGCGGTACATGAGAAACATTTAAAGATGTCCGGCGCTAGTCACCGAACGCACGTTCGCCTTTATTTTCTGTCCCAGAATGCAACACACAGATACACACAGATTCCTCGATTGCAGTAACTTGGCAGTATTTTGCGCTGAACACACTCATTCTGCCCCCTGCTGGTGAGAAACCTACATGGCACTCATGTGCTCCAGAGTGAGTTCGCCTTCTGACAAGTTTTTCCCCAAAGCTACAGCGAGCCACTGCAGAGAGGTGTATAAACAATGACATGTCTTTTTATTGTTTAAAAAGGCTGTACTACTTTATTTTTTGCGTTGGGAAAGTATATTGATATCTGAATACATAGTTTGACCTACCCTGGTGCATTTTGTAAAAGCGCTTTTCGGCAGTTACATGAGCTATAGATGATTTTACCCTCCCCTACATCACAAACATCACCAACCATATGCTCATACTTCAAGAATAGACTTCAAGCTTTATCTCGGCCATAATGCTAAAGACCCAGACGTTATACGAACCTAGATAATATAACATTCTTAAGTTAAATATTTCTTTTAATTGAGAAGACGTTTGGTGACCCTCACTATTTCGTGGCAATAGTTGTGTTGTGTCTGGCATAAATACATCGTCAATCAGTCACGAAGGTTTGCGCAGCAATACTCATATTAATGACAGAAATAAACAAAACAAACTGGGCACACTTTAACGAAAATTATTCAGCTGCTTGCAGTGAATCCATCGCATTGGGGTAGGTTGAAATCAAGCCTCATTTGTGTCGTCAATAAATGTATATGTTTAAGTCATGGTCGACCGCATTAGTTACCGACAATAAGGGGAAACCCAGCTATGAAAATCGCGTCAATATTTAACATAACAATTAGCTGTTACTGTTCATCGGTCGTTACAGGACAGGTTAGCTGTAATGACATCCATGAAGTGCTAACGCAACGGACCAACGACACCTGCAATATCGAGACCTCAAGGTTAGCAATGGAATCAAAATATTCTGCTGAAAACTGTCCAGACGTACCAGAGATTGCAATCCTATTCGAACATATCCGTCTGGCTGTTAATTTGAAGACAAATGCTTCCTCTTATGGCAAACGAAATCAGGAATAAACCTTTTCGTGCTTGTTTCCTTGCCTGCGCCACAGGCAGCCTCCGTTCGGTCAGCTGATTACCCGTCAACCAACAGTCACTTCCGGTCTGCTAAATAAATAAATACATACAAATGTAATCGCGACATTAAACGTTTTCATTTTGTCATTTACTCTGTCATTTTCTAAATGATAGAGTAGTGACAGATTGAATATATTACTTGTTTTTTTTTTCTTTTAAAATTTTACCAAATGTCAAGAATCACTGAAATGTATCATTATTTCTTTTATGCGTTTTTGTCATTGGTTTGGTGATGAAAAGCCTGCCATTCTAATTCTTAATAGTTAAAATGTTTAACTACCTGTAATTTGAAAAAAAAAAAGTAAATAAATTGATAAATAAATCTTTATTTGTGTGTGCATGCGTGCGTACGTAGTGACGTAGGGTAACCGGATGTTGTCATTTTTGTTATTTCCTTTGGACAGTGAACATGTGTGGGGACCCGTTTTGGATAAATTAACTTTTGTTTCCTTCATTTGTGATATACGTTGTTTATTTTTCAGTGCGTGGGCACAAGTGATAGCACTTTAAAATTTGTTTCATGATATTTCCTGCCGGAGGAACGTTTCATTGTTTTTGTCGGAAGAAGCACTAAATTAGCTACTCCATCGGACATCCCCACACTAAAACGTGGTTGATAAAAAAAATAATAATAAAACCTAGCAAATTTGAACACTCGATGCTTATTTTGATGCATTTATGACAAGAAAAATGGATTATCAGTTCCCCCAGCAACTTTTTCCTGCGTTTTACAACTGCTGTCCACCGAACTTGTCCGTCAGACACTGCGCTGGAAGCTGGGGCAGCTACGACAGAGTAATACCTCAGGTGGGTCACTTAACTCGGTATCAAACGCACGATAAATGGAAAATGACCTATGTTAGACTATTTTGAGCTTCCTGTTTAAGACTTTCTGGGTACATTGTCAAAGTTGTGAGCTCCTTCATCGAAGTTTTGACGTAAGACACGTCAATTTAGAAAGTTTTAGTGAGTATATTTACTTTGCTCAAGCTATAGGGACGATAAATGATTAAAAAATAATAATATGTAAGAGAATGTAATGTCAAACTGTCCCGACCCAAGGCTAATATAATTTGGAAAAGAAAGGGTGATTGTAGGTGGGATTAATGGAAAGTGCATTGAAGTTATGGAAACATGGTGCATTTTCTGCAGTACAGTGTGAATGGTCTTTTCACACCTTATGAGCAAAGTAAGTAAATAACAGTGAAATTTCAGAGAACAAAAGCTGCACCTTCATCTTTGGCTACATTTTGGTTTTAGAAGTCTAAAGCCACATTTACACCGCCATTGCTTCCCACAATTGGTACGTCTCTGTGGGGAAAATGAGTGCACTGTGAACTGACAATGCCAAAAGACATAACAGAGCCATAATGATGGCGGCCAACTCTGTGGATAAAATCAGTCCACCACACTGGTGAGACATTGACCATCTTGCAATGGTAGAAGTTCAGAGCCATGTGCCTAGATCAGAAGTTGACCAGCCTTTCCTCTCACTGAAGCTCTCTAATCCCTCTGTGGTACATCATAAACATGAGCAGCAGCTGGGAAACTAAGGACAGCACTGTTGTGTTTGTGTCTCATGGGAACAACCAGGCACAATCTATTTTTCTTTCTCTCAGCAATCTCTCTGGCACAATGGCATCTCCTGGCCAACTCCATTTCTATGGTTTCTAGAAAAACCTTTTTGCTCAGCAGTTAAAATACCATCTAATAGTCACAGCTTATCCATAATTCAACAGTAAAACACAATTGTCATATTTTAACTCTACACAACACTTTCATCTTAAAAGACAGGAGACTGTTGTAAAAGAAACATAACCGTACATTTAACTTCCACAGTTGTAAAAAATAAGAACAATTTTCACTTCACCTCTTGAATGTTTTATTGAACAGAAGGCACAGCATTAAATATCTGAATTAAGTCCTGGTCTCACTGAAAACAAATTTATCTTTGTCCATGTTTCTATTTTATTTATTAACTTTTACAATTCATTTTGGCAACAGATAACATCACCTCTACAGGGCATAAAATCGCGACTAACTGGTCGCCAAATGCGACCAAAATTTGACCATTTCGACCATTTTTCTAAATAGTTTAGAAACAAAGTTTATTTGGCGAAAAGTGGCCATGTTTAGGGTGCACATCCCATCACATCAAAATGCGCTTTCATGTGTTACCGTACGGCCTCTGGTCTCCAAACCTTAGTAGGGAAACTGCCGTACTGTGCTATTCCAGGCTCGTGACAAGCGGCTAACACGCCAGTGAAAACGAAAGAAAAAGTCCGGTTTTCTGTGCTTGGAACGGCACTTTATTCAGGAACTGACAACAATACACAGTCTGTATTTTTCGGCTCCTGTCAGTCAACGGAGGAAGCAAATCCATAACACTCAGCTGCTGCTCATGCTCACTTCCCTTGCTCCGTTCAGCCGTTATTATATTATATCATACCTTATTATATTGTAAGCCAGCCTGGCCCTTTACAACACATGCTTGTACATGCTTCTGAAATGTAGTGATAGTGGGCGATAATAGGGGTTTTTTTATATGTGATCTGTCAAAACTTTCCTATCTACATTATATAGATAGACCCACAAGCTATTCTTGATCATATTGACATTGATTAAAAAAAACATTTCAAATAAAACAATAGTGAACTGATGAAATTGCTTGAAATTGTTTAAAGTACTTTTTCCATATTTCGACATGTATTCAAGTGTTTAAGATAGTGGGACATTTTCCTTTTATCCTGAGCTGATACTGTTTAATTTACAGAAGTGGCCAAACTGTAAGCTGTGAATCAGTGACCACTGACTCAAGTAAGGGAATGTGTGCAACAAACCATTGCTGTTGTTTTCTTCACAACACACAGAAAGGCCTCTTCTGAAATTTTATATCATCCCCTTTTGTGAGGAAACCATGAACTACCAAGTCACTGCTGTTGCTCTAAAGCAGAGGTGTCAGACTCAATTTGACTGAGGGCCACATCAGCATCATGGTTGCCATCGAAGGGCCAGATTGGCAGCATGAACGTAACAAAATGCAATGTAAATCCAAATGAATTAAACTACACCTTATTATATTGTTAAATAAGTGTGTCTGTATTTATTATGTATTCAAGTTTCAAATATTTAAATCATATTAAACTCAGGGTTTGTGGTTGTAACCCTGCTCTCGCACAGGTGATGTTTACATCACTGAGTTTCCATCACCTTGTTTTTCTTGCGGGCTAAATTTAGCATACTTATCTCCGTGTTTGCTGTCAAAATGCTGACGTAGATTATACTCTTTCACGACTGACACCACCTCATAACACAAAAGACATACTGTTATTTCAGCTTGAGATACAAACTTGTATTCGTTTTCCCATTGTTCATGAAGCTGTCTTCCTTGTGCGTCATTTTTTCTTTTCTTGGACATGTCAGGGTTAGTTTGTAGTGGTTTTTCTCAAGTCCATCAGTTCTGAAAATCGTCTTGATGTCTTGCTCATGGTTATATACTGTTATCTTGTGGGTAACGATGAAATGCATTATGGGAGATGCAGTTTATTGTGAATATGCGCTTTAAAGTGGCGTAAGCTATTTTAAGTCTCAAAATATTGGTTTAAAATTTAAGCCAATGATGCACAAGCTCTCGAAGGCCACATACAATGATGTAGCGGGCCACATTTGGCCCACGGGCCTTGTGTTTGACACATGTGCCCTAAAGTAACACTCAAGTGGTTTAAAGGACTCAAATGTCTTTGAACAGGGTGGTCAAAGCTCAGACCTTGATGTTTTAAAGAATCTGTGGTCTGGCTTTTGATGAATACTAGTAGAACTGTCCAACCTTAGAGTCTGAGCTGTTCTAAATGTGCCTAACTATATATACCTCGGTAGACTTACAGTTGTATGTGATGCAGAAAGCAACTGTTATTTTTCTTTTCTTTTTTCTTGTATCTTGTTTTGTCTATTGAAGTCATGTGCTTCTGAAACGGTTGGATTAGTTAATCAATATAAATTGTTCTCTACAGTCTTCAATAATTGCCTGTTTCTGGGGGTTTTGGCAGGGTTTGGTATTGTCTTCTTATGTAGTCAAACTTTGCTTGATGTGGTTATTGTTTCAGGGCTCCTCAGGTCCTCTTGACAGTTGGAAATTTACTTCCAGATATCGACCAGGAGGGGATATGTGGTGTCATACGGAGCCCGTGCCAATTCCCCTCCTATCACCCAAAAACGGTGAGCTGCTACAGTGAAACACACTCAAGATCATTTTGAATGAAGATTAAAAATGTAGTTGCACAGACAATATTCAACATTTCATTTAACAGCATGGGTTTTGTTATTCAGAAAACAGAAAGTTGTTTTAAGTGAGAGTAATATATTAATGATCCATGAGCTACTTTTCAGGTATTTCAGTGTTGCAAAGTGATTACGCATTTTCCATATGAGACCTAATTAACATTTAAATATATCCAGAAATCTGATTTTGTAACTGTTTTATACTGCTGATGTTGGATGTAATGTAACACATGTCAGGATATCTCAGGGGTCTTTGACCCCGTTTTTAGGTAAGAGTACTCCCTAACTCTAACTGCAGTTGTATGATCTTTGGATCCAGCTAACACAGAGGCTTTATTTATTTAGCTTTATCCACAGCTTATATCATAATGGAGAAATTGCTGTAAAGGGTTTATGTCATCTTAAAAATACTGGTCACGCTCTTGAAATCTGTGTCCCGATGGGGTTGAGTTTATATGCATCTTTCTGTTTCTCGCTTTTATTGTTTTTCTTAAAGGTGGGGTTGGTGTTGTTTTTTTCCAACACTTTTTACAATATTGCCTGAAAACCTTTTCACATTCCCATTGCACCCACTGAAATAAAATGTTTGCAAAAAAACGAAACGTTTTGGTCCAGTCTAGAAGGTATAATCAGAGAAAAACTCTGACCAATCAAAAAAGTGATCATCACTATTTTGATTGGCTGCATAATACGTCCATCAAATATCAATGCACTCCCAACCACCCCTCCCCCCTCCCTGTGGTTCATGTAGTCATGAATCGTGTGAAGGCGTGGTTTCGAGGGGTGGGCTGAAGAGGAGGAGGCGGAGCCTTTGGGAGGAGGGAGGGAGTGTATATTTTCAAAATCTCACTTGAGTTGGATTGATGGAACCATTTTTCAAACAACACCTACTCCACCTTTAATTTGCTGTATTATTGTTTTGTATTTAACTTTTTTCCCAGCTTCCCTTGAGGCATTGATTCCTCCAGATCCACTGGACTTCACAGAACATGTAAGAAAACAAAACAATGAAAAAAAAAAATGAAAGGCAGTCTAAGATTTGAAAAAAGTGTGAAAAATAAGAAAAAAATATTAAAACAGTATCCCACTTGGACAGTACATTTCATGTTCATCGCATAGATCTTTTGTCTTTTTCTTATTTTACATTTAGATGCAGAACTTCTTCATAGATCACTGCCAAGATGCCTTTTGCTGCACAAGTGACCTACTGGGTGAACATTTCTACTTCAGATACAAAAAGAGAAAAGAGGTGATTTTCATTTTGAGAAAATAAACAAAATAACTATTAAGCCATGAGTTAATTTTTTACAGAGCAAGGAAAATAAACTGCTTAGAGAAATCAGAATCTGATTTTAAAACGGGGGCGGGGCAGTGTTTAGGTGCAAGTCAGAAGTTTTCTCTTTCTTTTTTTTTTTTTAAATCTCTGTGTTATGTTTTTTTTTCTTTGACAGAGATATCGGAAGGATTCTGTTAGCATGTGGAAGGTGAGATACTTCCTCGATCTCTTGAAGTATAAAATGTGAGTGAACCTAACTTTTGACTATGTAAGCAAGTATTGTATTTGCACAATTTGAAAAGTAATAAATTATCCATCTCTTCAATTCACTCTGTTATTGTCCCAGATGTCAACAGTCGTACAGCTCCAGCATGCTCACTGGGTACTGTCACCTCCTATCGGATGTAATCCACGGCATCCCCCCAGAGCTGCTGGGATCTCTGCTTTATGAGGAGCTGCTGGAGCAGAGGGAGCACATGCTGCTCTATGAAAAAGCCACCGGGGGCGCTCTGGTCTTCATCCCTTTCTCACAGAGCAGTAGCAACTCTCAGCACGGCTGTCTGGTTTATCCTGGAGGCCAGGGAATGGACCGCCTCAGTATCCTGCAAGTCATTTGAAAACTGTCAGCAGTTCTTTCAGCATCTATAAACTTTTGTCTGGGCTGAAACGTAGTGCTCAGATATCATTGATAATAATCTAACAAATTGTAATTTACTATTAATAGGAGTTCAAACCACTAAATGGAATTCAGCTGAAACAGAAATGTGCCAGTTTTAACGTGTCACAAACAAAGCAGTATTTTTTTATGACTATGATTGTTCTAATTCCTAATCAAGTATTTCAGACTTTCACAAAGTGGAGCTGCAGTACCGTGATGTGAGCTCCTGTTTGGATGCCATCAGCAGCAAGCCTGTTTGCTTCCAGCTCAAAGCCCCCGTTAGACAGATCAGCTACGCCTCCCAGTCTGATGACTGTAAGATTATTGAAAATATTTTAAAACGGGATTTCAGGAGTGGAGTTCAACTTTAGTTTCCTGTAGTCTGCGCTGACATTTCAACATCTTTCTGTGTTGCCTGCAGCTTGTGTTGCCATGCGGTCGGATCACTTTTGCGGAGTGTGGAGGTTCAGTGAAAGAAACGAACCACGTTTGCTCCAAGTTGTTAACTCTAAAGAAGTTGTAACCTGTGTTAATGTCAGGTGAGTGATTAATGCTGCTGCTGGTGAGGGCTCAGGTGCCTCTGCAGCTGTAGAGGCTGATGATTAGAAGGAAAGTTGTACTTCAGATACAGGAAGGGAAAAGGGATGATGTTATTCATAAACCACATCACGTCAGACTCATCAGCAGCAGCAAAAGCATTGAAAATGTTGAATCTGATTTAAGTGTGTTAAGCTAATATCTTCTCTGTTTTGTGTTGTCAGTCCTCATATTTTGGGTGAAGTCCTGGTGGCAAACGAGAGAGTAACAAACTTGTGGACCGTTGGCCAGGGGTAAGCAAGTTGTACTATGGTGTAGGGCTGCAGCTAATGATTTTTAGTTAACAATAATAACTTGTATGTAAATCTTTTTTTTTTTTTTTTTTTTTTTTGAGTAATCGATTAGTCAAGTATTTGTGTCGTTCCTTCCATATGCCCTGTTTTAGTGTTACCCCAAACTCTTGATGGCATCACACAAGCCTTTGAAAAACTGTATCTGGTGATGGAGATTAACTCCTCCCCTCCCCCCCTTCATCCTCATCATGTTCATATGTTCTTCAGAAGACTACATGCAGTCATCATAGCAGGCTATGCAAGCTATATTGCCCCCTGCACTTCTTGTAATGCATTATGATAACAAACATTTGGTAGGAAAGAGCATATTGTCCTAAAAATTAATGTGGCTTTATAACGTACACTGATGCTAAAAATTCCATGTCTTGATAATTGAAGTAATCGATTATGTTGACTAACTATTGCAGGCCTTCTGTGATGGTGGTTCTGATATCTCTTCTTAAAAGTTTGTCTTAATATTTGTAGCTGAAAATGAAAATGACAACCCCTTCCTGCAGTTTGCAGAAGGTTCGGATGGAGGATAGCAACTTGTACTTCAATGCCAAGTCATCATGGAGATGGTGCGAGTTCTCTGCTCATCCAAGAGTGATGCTTTACGCAGACAGGACAGGCGTGGAGCTCACAGATATGAGGGTGATTTCACAATTGGTTTCTTTCTCTCTCTCTCTCTCTCTCTCTCTCTCTCTCTCTCTCTCTCTCTCTCTCTCTCTCTCTCTCTCTCTCTCTCTCTCTCTCTCTCTCTCTCTCTCTCTCTCTCTCTCTCTCTCTCTCTCTCTCTCTATCCCCCCCCGGAGGCAGTATTAAGGGCCGCATATACTCTCGTGGCAATGTGTCGCAGAGATGCCGCACTCACTTTTGATTTATACTTAATTTTGAAGCACGCTCTGCTCTATGTTATTCCAAGCCACAACACAAGATGGACAATCACAAACTAGCTAAACTTACTAAACTTATCTCTTGCGTTTTTCCACTTCTTCACCGTCTCCACCGTATCCAGACCCACATTCATCACAATCTCCCTCCATGAATTACTAGAATATGTGCTGTCTTTGTAGTGTGGAGAACCAGAATTGTACAGATGTGGGTACTTCCTCATTTCTTCAATGACGCACTCTTTTCTACACAAATGTAGAATTGACCAATCAGAGGCCTCCTTTCTCTCCTCTCTGCAACACTCTCTGCGGCACTGTCTGCGTACACCTTTAATTCTGGGGAGGTGCACCGGAGTGTCTGGGTAGGGTGGGGGGGCATCTCTGTGTCGTGATGCAGACGACCTGATTTCCGAGTATAAATCAGGCTTTAGAAGAAGAAGTATTAGAAAAATATACCTGCCTCCTTTTTCACCTTTCTTCACAACCTCCACCACATTTTTTTGTCCTCTCTCTTGATATATTGCTGTAGTCACCTTCTCTTTGTTAATTCCCTTACATCTCCGTCTCATCCTTTCTTTCCTCCCTTCTTTTATCCTTCTAGGCAGCTCCGCCCTCTGGTCACACTCTGTTCTGTATCAGCAGCACCTCAGAGTGTCGGAGTGGAGAGAGACTCATCCTTTCTAGGTATCTGGGAGATAACCACTCTTTTCATCACCTCGTCACCACACAGGTACTCTGAGATTAACTTGATTAAAAAAAACCAAAAAAAAGTTACGTTAAAGCTACAGAATTTACTTTTAAATGCTAATAGGGGTTCTAAAGATTCAAAATTTGTCAGCAGAACTTTTGGATGAATTGTTGTGACAGGGGGGAAGATCTACATTTTTTTTATCCATTTGTAGCCAGGGATTTTTCAATGTGTTTATTTAAAGTTTCCATATCTCTCACTGTTTGTCTGTCAGTACTCAGCCTACATCATGGATGAGCGATTCCCGTGCGTGCCCATGCTCAAATGGGATCACTTGATGCAATCTCCACCCGTCTTTTGTTATGTTGCTCCCAAATCTGGTACCTTTGACTCCGTGGTGGGCGAGTCATGTAACACAAAGGTTCTGCTCGGTTCCCACAGTTCTCAGGAAATCACACTGCTTCAGTACTCAGGTCAGTAAACAGAACTCGCGTGCACCAAATTACATTGTATAATTGTATAATTTTTCATTTACAGTGATCCCTTGCCACTTGGCGGTTTGAGTACCACGGTTTTAGTGCTTCGTGGATTTTTTTTCAGAAATATATTATAATAAAAAAAATCAAGAAATAATCGCTGAAATTCGCCGGCCGACATTAACTGCGAAAACTAAGGGATCACTGTAGTTCTGTTCACTTGTTTTTCATTCTCTCTCCTCAAATGCTGTACCACAAGTCATGTGACAATGGTCAGTGCTCTTATTGGCCAATAGGAGTCTTAGCAGTGCATCATGGTTCCATGGCAACCTGCCTGAAGCAAAGAGCTGAAAAGCATATCATAGAAACTACACATTATTGACCTTTAGACAAGCTCAACAGCTTATAAACGAAGCACCTAGAAGTGCTTGCTTTCTTTTGTTGCTTTTACATGTACCTTAACAACCAACAATGCCTCTTTAGCTCAAACGTGTTGTACACCTCACGTCCAAGATCGTTGAGCTTTCGTTTCACAAATAAACCACATCAGCATTCGCTGATAGCCATACCAATACCTCTTTTTCAGAGTACTCTTGGTACGGCCATTTTGATGCGTATTGTATAGTGTTTACATTGACTCAAGTTAATCGCACTCATGACTAGGGATGCACGGTAACCGATACCAATAACCGATAACACACACATATACCTAAGATCATTACATCAATACTATGAACAAAATCAAAAATACTTTTGACTATTTAAATGAACAGATATTTATTTTTTCCAATGAAAAACTATTGGCAAGCCTCTCAAACATTTTCATAAAGCTATCAAACAAACCTATTTGATATCTCACATCAACTCAAATAAGGTTCATTACTGACTGATATAAAAAAAATAAAGGCTCCTTGAACTGATGGAAATAAATGCATCAGAATTACAAACTGAAAAAGTGCATTCCTTAATGACAAAAAAAATAATAATGCACAGGTCATAATGTACTGACACAAGTTAGACTTGTCCATGTTAACTAACTGAAAAAGTGCACTTCATAGTAACAAAAAATTATGTTTAAAGGATTTTGGCTTGTGGTTCCATTTAAATTAATACCTTTAATTGAAGTAAATGAGGTGCAGTAGGTTTTTTTTTTTTTTTTTTGTTTTTTTATCTCATGGAAGCTTGAGACGAGAGAGGGGAAGGGAGACTTGCTGCTGGCTTGCTCATGTTAGCGTTAGCTCACGTTAGCGCAATTTCAAAACTCCATGGAAGTGACGGTTATGTTTCAGGTGGCTAATCAGGTTTGACGTATTAAAGCTTGTGCTATTTTTCCCTTCTTCGCTTGGAGCATTTGTCACAAATAACCAGCAAACTATCTTCTGAAACTTTAACGAAGTCCCATACAATCGCCGTCATGTTGTTTGTTGTGATCAGTACGCTGTGGCACAAGCTCCATTCAAGGTGTAACGTAAATTCCCACATTCCCTCGTTTGCTAGTCGTTCTTTCATCCTTTTTTATTTTTTTCCATTTTTTTATGTGTAACGTGGGAAAATACTGCAAATATCAATTCAACTCAGCAATTACCAGAATTATGACTGAGTTCACAAGTTGTTTTCTGGCATGAGGGGGTATTCTTGATTTTCCTTATTGAGAAATTGTTTTTCTGATTATGCCGACGTCACTTGAACATAACATTCACTGCCGTGTTGACGAAAATATATATGTTATCTGGGCTATTTGTCGTGATATAGGACCGATAATTATCATGCACCTCTATTCATGACTAAAGCTTCTTTGGAACCGACCTAAGTAGTGTCAGTGTGAAAACTACCTCTTTTTTTCTCAGTTCTTTATTTCAGTGATTCAGGGTGTGGGTACAGGTTCTCTTGTGAGGACCATTCAGGTTTTCTTAAATCCATTTGTGTAACACTGTCACCTTGTGTGCGTGTGTTATTGTTTAGGAGGCAAGGTGGAGGCCTGTTTCAGTCAAGGTCCTCCTCAGGCTCTCCTCAGACCCAGAGAGAGTCTAAAACACCTCCCAGTCCAGATCCCTCACCGCCTGGACACTGCAGCCAACAGACTGTCCTCATCTGCCACCGGTAATACCAAACAATTAATGGACGTTATCCTGAAATCATTAATTATTTCATTTCATTTCAAAAGACGATATGTCATTAAAAATGTCTGCTTTAAGTTCTGGTCTTAAAGGGAACAGAAGAGCCGTGGTCTGTTGTTTTGTTTTGGTTTTTTTTTCTTCTTCTGGCGTCAACTCTCAGTGGGAGTATTTCTAAATTGAATTTGTGAGATTACAATTTTACCCAGTTTTTTAGAAAAAGTCAGAGTTTTGAGCAGCATTCATGATTCAGGAGCAGATTTTTAGTAAGCAGGTGCTTCATGTGTAAATCTACTCACATATTTACTAAGATTTCATGAATGAACCTCAACGATTACAGGGAGAATAGTGGTTGATAATCTGAAACTACCATTCTCATCTTTTTAACATAACATGCATGCAAAATAAATTGGCTTTTTTTGTTTGTTTGTTTGTTTTTTGGTCAGGTATGACGTGTATCCAGAAGAAAGCAGGAAGAGGGCCCGTTAGCAACGAGTGCATGTGCGTCCTGCAGCTGACTGAGGCAGGAGATATTTTTTATCAAGTCCTTGAGCATAAACTTCCAGATCATAGCACATATCAGAATCAAGCAGGAGTGAATCCAACTCAGGAAGCAGAACTCCTACAACCAATGTCAGGGAGAAACATGGAAGAGGACATAGTTGGGCCAACACAGGCTGAGACTGCACGTACGATTGTTGCTGCAACACCAGAACATGAGGAACAGATACAGAATCTGCATTATAATTCCTCCTCAGGATCAGAGGGCAGAAGTTGTGATGTGGAGGAAATGCAGCTGTATGTTTATGTCAATGAAGATCAAAACCAGAATCAAGTGGATTCAGGTATTAAAAGTAGAAATGTGGGTAAAATTTATAAAGTTGAAGATGCTAAGAAATATACCAACAAAGAGGACACTCTCAGTAGCTCCAGTACCGAGGGCCATGTTGGCGTCTCTCAGTGGTTCACTCCAGTAAACGTCAGTAGCAACACTCTTATCACCTGGAAACATTGGCTCCAGGTGTTAATGCAGAAAACTTGTGAAAAGAAGCCCCATCCTCAATCCTTGCAGCATTTTAAAATCAAATCTAAATATCTCTTGTATCTGCCTGACACTAATACAAGAGATGCATCTGAGAAGGGACACATGAAAAGCCTGGGGAAGCAGATAAAGTCATGCATGTCGAAATGCTCACTGCTACTTCAAAGCACTGCTTCCGGATCTCTTGGGGTTTCAGATGTAACGCCTGTGCCAAGCCAGGTAGAAACAGTTGTTTGGACAGATCCCCTTAGCCATCGACTTACCCTCACCTGGCAGGGAGAAAGTGCATGGCGGGCATGGTGGGAAGAGCAGCGTGGAATGAACAGGGAGAGTAAGTTGGAGGCTCTGAGGAGGAAGAGGAGAAAAGAGAAAGATGCAAAGAGAGCTGCAGGTCGTCGATTAGGCCTGAGCGGGAGCTTCACCTCATCTAGCTACCAGTCAGAACTGGACGATTTCTCCAGTTCAACAGGATGGTTGTCAGCAACAAGTCAAGGGGCGTGGTCAGACAGAGAAGGTGAGGGAGCATCGTCCCAATCGACAAGTTTATTGGAGTATGAGAATCAGAGAGCTACACCTCCCAGCACTCTAATGGACATTATAGCTCCCACCCCAACTACACCATCTAAAAGAGTGGAAAGAAGTGACCAACAGATCTCCAGGGGGCCCTGTGTTCTCTCCCCGTCCCAAAGAAAAAGCCTTGGGGCCACACCAACCAGTCCTAGAAAGACCAAACGCCCAGCAGGCAGCCTCAGCTCTTTGTTTTCATCACAGGTAAGAATATCTTGTTATTGTTCAGCTAACAACCATAACATCCGTCCTGTCCGGTTGACACAGAAGTTGATGTAGTTATTTTTCTTATCAAAAAACAGCTGAAATCTTGTCTCGTGCAGACATATATTATCCATCCCAGTCACTGTTTCTGTGGTTTGTTTGAATGCACCTACTTGGACTGCTGTATACAAGACTACATGTTGCAGCGTGTCTTGGTAACATTTAAGAGTTGAATCTGCAGCAGTGAATCATATTCTCTGAGATTCCAGGGTTTGGACATCATGAATGAAAACGCAGACAAAACAAAAATCAAAACAACATAAAATAAACAGAAGAATACGTGGTGAAGGGAACAATTGCTAGCATACTGCAGTGATTCCCAAAGTGTGGGCAGCGGCCCCCTGGTGGGCTGTCGTGGTACTGCAGGTGGGCCGTGAGAGGTCATGAAAAAAAAACAAATATGTTTTAAATCCTCAATTTTTTAAAATGTTTTGTTAATTACTGTTAAATATGTATTAGATGATTTAAAAATATTTAGAAATAACAAAACAAACCGATTTAGTGTTATTCTACTGTCATCTTAACTTAATATGACAAGTGACTCCTTATTTGTTGACCCCTTACATTAATATTGGAATGTAGCTTTTAGCCTTGCATGTTGATCAAAGATTAAAGGTTTGCATGGGCCGCAGAGATGTTTCACATTTCAAATTGGGCCTTGGTATTCTGAAGTTTGGGAATGGCTGGCATACTGTAAGTAATTGATAATATTTTATAATCGATAATATACCCAAGTTTTGTCACAGTGCTGCTTATTTAACTAGATAAGTCAGCCCATATTTTGTGGTTCTGCATAACCATATTGATGTAGCAATGTTTGAATATTAAAAAAATACAGCTGTCTATGAGTTTATTGAAAATGTATTTTCAATTTTATGTGATCTTGTAAATATGTAAATGAAAGATGCATAAAGCCATTTCTGATGCCAACATACCTTCTAAATGATCAGTTTTCAGTCTGTAGTCTAACAAAGGAAAATTCTAAATACAGTAGCTATTTCTAGAGTACACTCTCTTTAACTATATCACATGTCACTGATGCATTCTGGTAAAAGATGTGTAATGCTCATCACATTAACAAAGAAACAGCTTATCATAATACAGCCAAACTTTAAACAGCTTACTAGCAATATTTACAAAAGTGTATGAATGGGGTCACCACTAAGTCATACCTAATAAACCTGTAGTCTAACTGGCTGTAGTTGGTACTGAAGTGCTGCTCATGCTGTTTAACTGCAGATCATTTTTGGTGACGACTTTTTTTTTTTTTTTTTTTTTTTTTTGGCCAGGCAGCGTAAATTGAAATCCTCATGTCAAAAATGTATCTGTCCTGTTGTTGGTAATGATTGAATAAAACTATCATTCTCTTATCAAAACAAGCAGTGCAGGCTTATTTTCATCAAGGAATTAAGACATAGATTTTTTTTTTTTTTTTTTGTTATTTTTCTTAACTCACAATGACCGTATTTAATATTTCCAGGATGATTTACTGCCGAGGAGGAACGTGATGGACACACAACTTGTACATCCAGCCGGCTCCTCCAGTCAGTCACAGAGCCAGGTGCCAGGAGGTGCCAGGTTGACTCTGTCCTACTCCCAAAGTTCCCAGAGTTCCCAGGGTCGCCTGGGGTCGTCACAGGCATCACAACCCAAGAAGAAGTCTCGAATGGGATTTTGATTCATGTAATCATGACACAGAAGAGAATTGTTTTTTTGTTGTTGTTTTTTTGGGGTGGTGTTAGTGTCTTGTCTCATCTCTCCTGTCGTTAGTCACTCTTGTTCCTGTTTTACTCTAAAGGTCTGTCTTGTCTTCATAGTTTTCTGCGTTACTTCCCTCTGTGATTACCCTGAGTGTTTGTACCCGCCTCTCGTTTGTCCCTTTGTATAATTAGATTATGCCAGATCATACTGTTACTCTCGTCTGCTGCCACTTTTTTTTTTTAGTGTTTTTGGAGTTTTTGAGTTATTTTTGTGAACATAAATAAAAGGACTTTTTTGTTGGCAACGTCCCTCTACTTCATTTTTGCATCCGCCTTACCACCACCCCTACCCAACTTCATGACAGTGTGGGCTTCTATTTTATTCATTGGACTTTGATATTACAGCAGGCATAAAAGGTGTTGCAGACTGCAATAGAAAGATTTATAAATTAAAAATTTATAGTGCCTTGCGAAAGTATTCGGCCCCCTTGAAGTTTTCAAGCTTTGCCACATTTCAGGCTTCAAACAAAGATAGAAGATTTCAATTTTTTTTGTCAAGAATCGACAAGTGGGACGCAATCGTGAAGTGGATTGAAATTTATTGGATATTTTAAACTTTAACCTTTGAACCTTGTGTTGATACTCTGTAGCGCCACCTTTTGCTGCAATTACAGCTGCAGGTCTCTTGGGGTTTGTCTCTATCAGTCTCTATCAGAGACAAAATTCTGGTCCATTCTTCCTGTAAAACAGCTGGAGCTCAGTGAGGTTGGATGGAGAGCGTTTGTGAACAGCAGTCTTCAGCTCCCTCTTTCCACAGATTCTGGACTGGATTCAGGTCTGGACTTTGACTTGGCCGTTCTAACACCTGGATACGTTTATTTGTGAACCGTTCCATTGTAGATGTGTCTTTATGTTTTGGATCATTGTCCTGTTGGAAGATAAATCTCCGTCCCAGTCTCAGGTCTTTAGCAGACTCCAACAGGTTTTCTCCCAGAATGCTCCTGTATTTGGCTCCATCCATCTTCATCCATCATAAAAATTAGCTTTTTAGTTCAATAGCTTCCAGGTCATGTGATTAATTGACTCAAAATCAGTGTGGGATTATAATACTCCCCTGGCTGCATGAGATACCTTTTATTTCTGTATTTAAATTTTTTTTTTATTTTCAATATATTTTTATATGCCACAATTAGATTTTAGCTCATTAGGTTCCAGGTCATGTGATCAATTGACTGAAAATCAATTTTGGATTGTAGTACTCCACTGGCTGCATGAGATACGCCTCTTGTTTTTGCATTTAAAATCCGTTCACAATTTTCATTGATTTTTGTAAATAATAACTCAATAGCTGTTCAACAGCTTTAACACAGTATCTATGCTTTAATACCACATTTTATTTTGAAAAGCGGAAGTGTGGAAACGCTTCAGCCCCCCTCTTCTGTGTCCCTGTGTTTACTGTCAAGTCCCCAACAGGGTGCATCTGAAATGTTGGAGAGTCTCCCTGGCCCCTGAGCAAATGTCTGACAATATCAACTAACTTCCCTGCGGCGCGTTAATGCGTTAAAAAAAAAGAATATCGCGTTAATTCCAGAAACTTGGCGCCGATGACGCCATATTGCATGACGTCATAAAGAAACGGTAGGTATATTATCCCACCTAGTTCCTTTACATTCTCATTCTGACTGAAACATCACATTTAACAGACGTTTATTATTGAACACTAATACATTAATCAGAAAAATGAATCAAGCATCTCAACCACCTCAACTTTCACCAGCCAAATGTGAAAATGAAGGAAAGTCCATGGACCTGAAGAGCACTCCCGCTCATGAAAGAGAGAAAGATGAGATTTCCTATCTGAGAAAGCAGCTGTACGACATGAAAAACAGGCTACATAGAAAGAGCTTTCTCCTTTCTCAGGAAAGACAGGCAAACGAACGAGCACAAAATGGACAGCCTGATGAAAATGCCAAACGTTTAGCAGCTGCTTTGAAGAGAGAAGTGCAACTCAGACAAGAAGCTGAAAGACAGCTCGCTGCATGTCACAACATTGTTATTGATATGCAAGAGGACTTCACAAAGAAAAGAAAAAACAGGGAGAAGCAGTTTGGACGTAACCTGAAAAAGATTACAAAGAACTTAACGAAAAAGAAGCGAAATATTCTTCAAATGGCCTCAAAAATTGAAGAACAGGATCAAATTATAAAAAATCTTAATTGTAAAATAGCAGAACTGAGCAAAGAGCAGCCTGAGCTGAGTGGAAATGTGCAAACTAACAAACTGGCAACATGTACAAAAATGCACATTTCCAAACAATCTGAAGATTTGGAGCCTGAAAAGAAAGAACTTGATGTCTTCAGTGATGGTCCTGAATCTGACATTTTGATTCCAACCTGGATCTCTGTAGAGCCAGAAAAACCTGAGGGGGTCTCTGAGCTGGTGGAGGCGGTACCAGTAGAAAATGACTCCTTCCTAGAAGAATTATTACAGAAGAAAAAGAAAAAGCGTCGACGCAACAAGGAAGAAGAAATGCTCGCCATCGACAAGCAACTTGAAATCCTTGAAAAGTCCCCTGAACCACTGGAAGTCATTCCAATAGAGGACTTGACGAGACCAGAACCGGAGGATTCAGCTGCACAAACTGAGGTCCGACACGATAAAGAGGTCTCTGAGCTGGTGGAGGCCGTACCAGTAGAAAATAACTCCTTCCTAGAAGAATTATTACAGAAGAAAAAGAAAAAGCGTCGACGCAACAAGGAAGAAGAAATGCTCGCCATCGACAAGCAACTTGAGATCCTTGAAAAGTCCCCGGAACCACTGGAAGTCATTCCAACAGAGGACTTGACGAGACCAGAACCGGAGGATTCAGCTGCACAAACTGAGGTCCGACATGCAGAAGAGGTCTCCAAAACACCGGAGAAACCTTCTCTGCTGAGGCGATTCATCAGATTCCTGACTCCAAAGTGCCTGCGCCGACCCAAAAGTTCAAAGAAAAGACAACATTAGGACACAGAACCAGGACTGTAACGGGTCAAAGGTCAGCACAGAGGTTTATTATTCACACACAGAAACAGTTAAACGTCTGGACACACTTGTTCATTCATCATGAACTGAGTCTGTTCAGCCTTTTCACTGGTTCTGGATGTTTCCTCTGTGCTGGTGGGTTTTCTACAGGAGCTCTGAGTTTCTCCCACAAACTTTAATTTTTACAGAAAAAAACATTTTGACCTGATGCAAGTCCACTTTAAAATATAATTTACTTCCCTTCACAGAGAACAAGATCTGAAATTGGAAAAATCTAAATTATAATCATTACTGTTTAATAAAAATGTTCAATAAAAAGAGCAATCAGTATTTAAAATATAATTTACTTTTCTTCACAGAGAACAAGATCTGAAATTGGAAAACTCTAAATTATAATCATTACTGTTTAATAAAAATGTTCAATAAAAAGAACAATCAGTATTTCAGAACAAAGTCTTCTTTCATTCCTGAAGGTGCTGGTAGCGGTTCTTCTAATTTACTAGAACCAGGTTCCCCTCCTTGCAGTGTCGTTGTTTTTCAAAGCTCCACCAGAACACTTATTACCTCCACCAAGGAGGTTGTTTTTGCAGCGTTTATCTGTTTGTTTGTTTGTTTGTCTGTGTTCAAGATAACTCAAAAAGTCATGGATGAATTTTAATGAAATTTTTGCTGAAATGTGAAAAAAAGGAAAAACTGATTTTATTTTGGCTGTGATCCAGAAGAAATCCTGGATTCTGGATCACTTTCAAATTTTCAATAACATTGCAGTAAATGGGGCCAAAAAAATTTATTTCTCAATATCTCCGTTAATTATTGCTCAAAACTCAAATTTCACTCAGGGATTGACAATGAAAACCTTTATCAAATTTCAAAGGCTGATCTGGATCTGATCCAGAACACGGATTTTATTGCAATCTGTAAATCCCTGTATGGGGAAATGTTGGGCCTGGCGGAGGTCTGCGCTCTCAGAGTGCTTTTCTAGTTATTTAAAGGGCTGCCAAACAATTACAAATTTTAATCTAAATGATCACAAGGTTTCTTGAATTAATTTCGATTAATCACAATCCTAAATATTATTGAAAAATTCACATTTTCTGTGTACTGTTCTCAGAACAGAAAGATGGTTCCAGTCAAGCGAGGTCTCCACCAGTTGGTGTGGAATTGACCCCTAAGCGTTGGATAGGTCGAGCCACAGAACCACCAGGATGAGCTAGGTGCTCGATGCGTCCCGGTACCTTAAGAAGCCCTTTTAAGTTTTCTGCTTCACTTTAATACATGTATGGACCTCTTTATCATTAGCATTTTACTAGGGAGTCTTCACCATTTGCCGAAACTAATCTTCATTCAGCATGTTGCTCCCCTAACTGTGGCTAAATTCCACTACATTCAAATATTGTTCAGTTGAAAATTTTTGAAAAAATCATGCCCTTCAAATTTGAAAATGTTTGAGCAGAGTTCAGATAAAAAAAAAAAAAACAGCTAAATGCATTAACACCTGCATTTTTGCAGCAAATGCAATTTTTCTAGTTCATTTAATAGATTGTTTTTCAGTGATAATAGGAGAAAAAGGAAGCCAAAGTTAAAAATAGAATTTATTTTTTTCCTTCAATTTCTTATGACTACAAAAAATTAATAACTTAACATCTACAAACAAAAAAACTATGAACATTTTTTTTACATCATTTACAGTTTTACATATTTTTCTATTAACATTTTTGATATTTTTTTTAAACACTTGCTCACATTATTTGTTCATTATTCAACATTTTTCATTCAACATACAGTTTCAAAATATTTTTGACTTATTCATTTAAGCAACATTGTACAATTGGCAACTTTAAATTCAAACTAAGGTCATACATACACACATCCATAAACACACCGAGTACTATGTGATGTCAGTCCAGTTTTGCTCTACGGGAAAATATTATGAGACGTATGTTTTTCCTTCAGATATGAACAGAAACTTGCAGTTCAATCATTGAACACTTGAAAATTTGACTTACAGTTTTTTTGCAATAAAACGAACTGTGGCACCATGAAGTTCTCAAGCCTCTTTTCCAAATGACAGAGAATTCACTGTTGGTCACAACCTGTATTGCTAAGGAGAATTGTTAAAACTGTAAACACAATAGATTCATCAAAAACTGAATGTACAGTATTAATGCTGTCGTGCTCACATCAAGGTGTAGCTGTGGTTTCAGCTTGAAAACAAACTGAAATTAGATTCAAAATAACTACTGCTGCTCTAAGCTTCTGTCCACCAGGAAAAACTCTTTAAATAATAAGCATAAAAAGGAAAAAGTTCTATTATATAAACATGTCATGTTTGAGCCAAATATCTTGTGAACAGATTGAACTGTGTAGCCTGATCTGACATCTGAGAATTGAGGATTTAAAAAAAAGAAAGAAAAGAAGACAGATTGCAACATCTGCTAGGTTAGCACCTGAGAGATCAGAACAGGGTTTAATTAGTAACTCATATTAAATTAGTAACTTGTATCTCAAAAAGCTTGTATACTGGAATGTGACATCTCAACGTGCACCAAACAAGCCCCCAACCAAAAACCTATCAAATCTGCTAGGAGGACGACTCAGCTGCCTGTTGTTGTGTTTCTCCACCAGGATCAGAGCTTAGGCGTTAAGTTAGAGACAGCATGTTAGGACGTTGAGGGAAATCACGTAACTCGGCACAGGTCAGTCTAAGATTCAGGCGTGGAAGTACTGTTGCTTTTGGTGATGCAGATGCATTGGAAAGAAGGGTCCTTCAGCATCACTGCCCAGAGAACTGCTGAGAGACTCCTCCCCTGAGCTCATCATGTCCTCACACCAGTCCTCTCTGAAGTGGCACAAAACAAGGCTGTTAGTGCTTACAGTCATAAGGATGGTTTTAAAATCTACCAGTGCTAATGTCTTATTCCCAATCCTGATAATCTAAAGGAATTAAAAAAAAAAAAAAATGTACAGCTTGTTTCACATGTTTTGTGACTGGAAGGAAAAAAAATACTTATCACTATCCCCATCCCAGGTTACCGTTACAAGTTACCATTAATAAATTAATGTAGGGCCCTATGAAATCCGTTTTATTTTTTCTCAAATTCCGTTTTAATTTTTTTCATTTTCTGTGTTTTTCGGTTTTTAATTTTTGAGAATTCCGTTTTAAGTATTTTATGCATATTTAACCCCAAGACAGTATTAAAGTAATGAAATATAGACAATTTATGCAATTATAACTGTAAACTTTAATGTTTTTATACTTTTAAACATAGTGTCCAACAAACGCGACCTGACTCCAGAACAAGCGGGAGCTGATGGATGGATGGAAGTGATCCTCACACGTATCTTTTCCTGCCCATTCAACTGTGTGCTGGCTAAACTTGCAGAACATTGAATCGCCAGACACATAATAATCTCAGAGAAGCTGCTCTGCATGGTACCTGAGAGTAAACCGGTAGTTCCTTCACTTCTTCGCCGGTTTCTCAGGTGGCCGCTTCAATGGTTTTTTTTTTTTTGTTAATAAAGAAAGCGGGGCAGGAGGAGGCAGAGTAGATAGAGTGTCCCCACCTTTTAGTGACTCCTCTTGGAACATTTTCTCAAAAGAAAAGTTTCTTTTAGTCCGGGAGGAAAAAAAAAAAACAAACTTTAACGCAAATTGCCGTTTAGTTCTGTTATATTGCGCATTTAAAGTGAATTTCGTTTTTAATCTCCAATTCCGCGATTCCGTGATCACGGATTCCATAAGGCCCTATACTTGTGACATTTCCTCTGTGTAGTGCACAACCAGTTGATTAGAACAATCAGTTATCTTAAGAAGCAAGAAATATGAATTATACATTTATGAAATTAAACATCTTTCCTTCCAAATTTTTTGTGAAACGCCAGCCTGATTTTAGTTGAGACCGATCAGCTAATCACACAGTGACTTCTGACAGTTAAAGTCTGACTCAGTTCACTGTCAGTCTTATCGCCTGAAAAGACTTGAAATTTAACAAAGTATTTCAACAACTGTTGGTCAAACAGTTCATGCCCTTTGAACATTTTAGCAACTCAGGTGAACAAACTGTTATTTTGGATCAGTTATTGTTTTTTTTTTTTCTCGTTCATTTCTCGTCACACTGACTAACCCTCTGTGTTGCATAAAGGCGGGCACTCTGGCTACTTGTGATGTAATGGAAACATCTGTGTTGCGATGTGATCAGTGACTGGCACATGACTCAGATAGGAGAGGCCCAGAAAAGCTCAGTTAGTCAGACGGAGCTATACACCATGAGTGACGCATCATTACAACACCTCAGAAACATAGCTTTTGCTACACAGCTTGCTTCGTTAAAAAAAAAAAAAATACAAAAAGCTATCCACCTCTTAAAATGTAAATGTTAGTGTTTTTTTTTTTTTCATCTTTATGGGAAATCTTAGATTTTAATTAAAAATTGTACTGGTCAATTAATGTACATCAAAAGTATGAAACTGGGCCTGGTCATTGCTGTTAAACTGACTCATCTTATAATATACTCAGTGTTATGTTTCTATAGAAACAAAGTATTTGTGCGTGGTGAGACAGGGTGCATCTGTTTGTATTTTATTTTAATACACCTGTGTTGTAGATGCTTCTGTCAGGTGTGTTTGGTATTTAATCAGCTGTGGGCCATCACTGCTGAACTGAATCTAACAAATGATCATTTAATTAAGAGTACAAGAGCTAAAGTTTTGTGTTTGAAGCTCTGACCTTTCGTTCTCATCCCAGCAGCCTTCAGGGATGGTGGGCAGTTCAGGTACACTGCGGTGGCTCTGCAGGTTTTGGGCAGTTCGTCGTGACACGGTCCACTGGAGCTTCCTATGATTGGGTTTGCTGCATTCAGGGGAGGCATAGTCCAACAGACACCGAGCAACATGCTCACTCCAAAGCAACAGCTCACTGTCCGCAATCTAAAAGTACACCGCAGAGTAGTTCAGTAAAACAGTTTTTCACTATACTGTGACTAACATTAATATCTTTAATATGACATTTTATATTTAAAACAGTCCAATTACTTAATGTTTAACAGTGTGATTACTGAAGACTTTAGCTAAATGGAAACCTTGTTTTTTCCAAAGTTAAGAAGGTTAAAACAGCTTCAATTAAACTATGCTGAAACCTGATCTGCTGGTCAAGTAATACCTGAACTTTAAGGTGTAACACTAAGGCAATAAACTGTGAAGTTGCTTGACTGGTTTATAAAGTGGGATATTTGTGGAATTATGTAAGCATGACCCAAAATGTGTGCTTTTACCTGCAGGAAAATTTCACCTGATAGACAACTTTTATTATGAGCAACAACTAGATATTTGGAAAAATGTCACTTTAACTTATACCTTTAAATAGTTAGACTAAAAGCAGCCTCTAGATTTTCACAGGTGTTATTTATTTATTCATATCCTTTATTTAACCAGGTAAGAGTCTCATTGAGATTAAAATCTCTTTTTCAAGAGAGACCTGGCCAAGAATGGCAACGGTGTTACCCTCCCTTGTTGGGTGAGCTGTTGTGCTTAGGGAAGCTTACCTTCAGGTGTCTTTGGATGTGATAGGTTATCTCCAACATGTCCTTTGACTTTATGGCTTCAGTCTCTTGTCTTAGGAGTGATAAGGCCAGGACAGATGGCTGGATGGACACACAAGTACAAGAAATAAAGTAATGAGGACTTGGAGTGCACTCGTACTAGGCGATCCACAATCACAAATGACCCCTTGAAGTCTGAGTCCTTTAGCTAGTGTGGCTGTAAGTGTGACTGTTCAGCGCAATAACTGGCCTCTGTGAAAGTTGGGAATAATGTACTTGGGGATGTTGATGAGGTGTTTATGTTACAAATGCATGGTGTGTAGATGCAACAGTTCCTCATGAGAATCATTTAACATCATAGTAGCTTAATCCAGAAATGTTAAAAAAAAAAAAAAGGAAGAAAATGTGATGAGGCTGGATCTGTGCAGAACAACTCAAAATAAACCAAAAAGAAGAGGCATGCAGGTGTGTCATTTATCCCACATTGATGTATGTACGAGTCGCAGTTAAGCTCAAGCACAACTGCGACTCGAGTTATTTGAGTGCAAGCTAGGGAGGAAATCAGGAAGGAGGGTCAGCCGTGTCTGAGCACAGCACAGTATAACTCAACTAGTGAGTGTGCACTTAGTACTACTGCCCAAATGACAACAATCATTTTTCATTAATTTATTAGGCAACTAAGCTGAGCTGCTGGAATAAACTCTAAGAATTGGCCACTTCTGCAAAGTCCTACCTTTGCTTTAGAAAAGGAGATCCGGCACAGGCAGGCTTTGAGCTGAGCCTCCAGTTTCTCCAGGTTCAGAGTCCCCTTACTGTTTACACACACATTCAGTGGAGGAAAAAAAGAAAACAATATTATTATTATTTCCCTTGCATATTACTTTGTTTTATCTTACTTTCTTTGTTCTTACTTATTAATGCACATCAGTCACATCAGCTAAAAAAATTGATGTACTTTGTGAAAACAATGTATGTAAACAACTTGATAAACCACTGAAATAAGCTACTGACCCAGAAAATGTGACAGGCTTTTCATAATGCTACTAAAAATCCAAAGTAGTATTAACAGTATGTGTTATGAAATATTTCAGTAAAGAGCACCTGAGCAGAATTTAAAAAAGAAAATTTAAATTAAATGTAAGAAATTAACAAATCTAAAGTGTTTAAAGGACATCCTGTTGCACATTCCCAACTGCCTCACCTGTCAGTGGAGTGGGCAAGCGTGATCCGATGGTACAAGTGTAGAAATGTTAAGGCAGTAATGGCTTTGGATTTAAAACTCAGTTTCTCTGCAACAATCTTCTCCATGCGGTTGAGGTCGGACACAGTGAACCTGCACTGTCCAATACGAATGAGCTCATCAGTGGGAGTCAGATTGCACTCCTCTTCCGTCACTTTGGCCGCCATGTGAAGGCAGCTGAGGCTGACACAGGACAGATGCTTCAGCTGAATCTGATGAGGAAGAGAGATATGAGTAATTAACGAGGCCTCACACAGCAGCACCATGGCAGTGCTCAAAGATGGGTGCTTCTGACATGTCTTCATCATACCATTACCCCCAAACTTCTTTCCAGTCACTACACAAGTAAGCCATGCGCTAGTTAGCTCTGTCTCTAGCTGTGTACCCACAATTTCACTGGGTGACAATCAGTTTACAAAGCATGTAAAGGTGAAAATTCCCCAGCTTTTGATGGAATCAGCCTTGCCAATGTGACACATGGAGCCCACAATTCAGTTAAGGTCAATGCTTGACGTCACCCCATTTGAAATTAATGGAGAGTAATACTGAGGACACTACTGACACATACGAACAGTATGAGAATGACATTTGTTAAAAAAAAAAAAAAAAAAAGGTGCAAACTACATAAGTAGCCAACTGTGTCCCCAAACTCTATTGGAAACAAAAGTTTAAACTGTAGTACAGATAGAGGGTCATACCCTCATCATGGCCAGGAATCGATCCAGCAGGTTAACAGCCAGTACAAACGTCTGTGTGCTGTAACCAAAAAAGCTGGTAAGACTCCATAGATCCTCCACTTTGGCATCTCTGCACTTGGCTGAAATCCGACTGTCACCCTGGAAAGTAAAGAGACTGTTTTAGGACAATGGTAATGATGCATAAGTTCACTAATAGTAAGAGTACACAATACTGTAATAAAGTTGTCATAATGAGGTACAGTAAATAGTTCTTACCGGTAATGTGGATTCAATGAGGCTCAGCCCAGTTTCTTTGGGGAGATAATGAACCTCCTGCTCACAATTTAACCTGAGTTCTTTCATCAGTTTGAAGACGTCCATGTCTCGGCTTACGCTGAGCGAGGTTACCTAGGTTTCTCTCTCTCCCTCCCCTCAGTATGATCACTGCAAGAAAACAAAAGCTTGTGTTTGAATAAACATGTCTAAACAATGTATGCACTTTGGTGGATGATTCTTCTTTGGTGTGTTTCTAATGCAGTCCAGATAACTCCTTGAAACCCAACAGTAGTGAACACAAGAAAATGAAAATGTTTTGATGTCTTCTATGCCAACTCTGTTGTTCCATATTAATCTCCCCATAAAAATATTAAGATGAATGTGAATCCCTTGAAAGGACTGGAACCATCAAAACCAATTTAAGAAAATCAAGAACACTATGACAATCAACTTATTCTCTTTATGTAATTTGAAAAAAATTGTGGAATGTTATCTGGAAAAAAAAACAACACCAAAAGACATTATCTAAAACTTACCAGAGACTGTGATGGACTTTTTAAGTTTAACTGCTAAAACTGTTATTTTACAAGTTGTAAACACATTTTTTTTTAACATATAAACAAAATTTAGATATTTTTTAGGGGGCAAGTAGAATAAAACACAAGACAACACAAAAAAGTAGCTGTATGGGCTTGGATTTAAAAATCTATTTAAAATGTCTAACTGTTGGAAATATTATTTGATCTAAGACGTTAAAAAAGATGTGGATAAATAATTCAATTTCAACAGTTGGTTGAAACTGAATTATTTATCCAGGCTTGTTGTGAAGTTATAAATTTCCTATGTCTACTGTAAATGTAACTCTCAGCCCTGGGAGAGGGCTCAGCTGAGAGCCCCGCCCACTTCCGCCAGCTGGGCTCTCGGTGTAGGATTTCCTTTGGTAGACGCCTTCTATGTCCTCTGGTCAAAAAACAGTTGCTTTTTCAACGTTCCTTTAAGTGAATCAACGACCTAAAACTATATGAAATAACAAAAATAACAATGAAGACGACCAACATTGCCCAGCTTTATCGTTCCACTTGATTGCAACCGAAGAAGCTAGGCGCTTACGGTTGCTAGCTAACATTTTAAATCCTCTCTGTCAGAGAGGGGGATGGGGATGTAAATAATAATTTTTAAAACATTAAAAGGAGTAACAATTGCCGTCGATGTAACACGATTTCCTACCTGAAACATAATATTTATGTGTTTTCTAACACAGTATGGATGTATTTTTTTTTTATAACGTTTGTGTGTGAGAGAGAGAGAGAGACGTCTCGTATGAAATATTTTGGTTTTATCAAAGACGGCGGCGGGGGGTTGAAAAGACGACGAAGACGAAGATTATAAAACAAAACGTATAAAACATTTTCAAAAGACCCCGAGTTCTGTAGAGCCTGCGTGTTAAAACTACGTAAAAACGTTCAAATTACACATTTGGATGCATTTAACCTTTCTGAATCGATGTTATAGCTGAATTAACGGTAGATTGTTTATTGGCATTTTCACGATTTCCTCTGTCTGAATTAAGACTATAATGTAGGTTATCTTAAATACACGTAGTCAACGTAATATGTATTATATTTTAAAGGTTACGCTACCTGTTATTTGGAGTTAGATTTACACATCTGTTCCCGTTCAGCTTTCCAGTCTATCGCTTCTAGTTTTCGCTTTTTCTCTCTTTTGTTGATGTTCTGAACACTCACGCCCACAATTTGGTGTCACGAGGCAGCAGCCAATCAGAGGCTTGAATACAACACCAGCTATCGCTTCCTTTTGGACTCAACGGTACATGTAAAAGCTTGCAGAAATGGTTTCAGAGCTGATTTTTTTTTTCTTTTTGCCAAATCCTGTAACTTATATTGATCACCAACCTTAAATCTGTCGTTTAATGTCAATGCTGTGGAAAGAAAGCATATGTAATACATTCGGCAAAACACCTTAGATTGACATCATCATCAGCCAATCAGCAACCTGAAGTTTTTGTAAATTCAAATAGTCCGCCCAAAATATTATACTTTGATTGGTTAATAAATACATAGCCCCCTGATGGTTTTTTTTTTTTTTTTTTTTTACGAAGGGGGGGGTTTGACTTATTTATTCTATTGTCTCCATCCAGTTGTTTAAAATGCCATTTATAATATACGTCAATACTATAGTCGTTTTTAAGTTCAGCTGTCGTTTGTTGTTCAGTTGCTTAACCACATTGGGAAATGTAGTTAAATGATATAAAGCTGCGGAAGCGGTTTGAGAAGCTATAAAGCAGTCTGACCGTGTGATGAGCCTTGTGATGTCCGCATAGATGTATCTGACAAGGCACTGTAAACTAATTGTATTGTTTAATATTATAATAATAATTTTCAAAATAAACTGAACTAAGTAATTCCAACAAAAAAATAAGGAGTGTTTGTTTACACCTCTCTGTCGTTTTTTTGTTCCTACATGCTGGATACATTCTACATTATTCTCAAGTTAATCAAAGAAATTCAATCGGATAAGCACAAATGTTCAAACTTAATTCTAATAAAATAATTCCGAGCATTCTTTCATGCCCAGCATTTACTGATTTCACTGCTTGAATATGTGCGGTAAATGTGGTTTTTGTAAATCCATTTTGTGCTGTTTAATTTATCGTAAACTGAAGTCCATTATAAGTTTTTCTTTCTGTAGGACTCCATCGTGGATTTACTTGGATTCACCCTCATAAAGTCAGACATAGATGCTAAAGCTAGTGGCAAGAAGAAAGGAGGGGGACTGGCTTTATTTGTGAACCAGAGATGGTGTAATCCTGCACATGTAACTGTCAAGTAGAAGAAGTGTTATCCAGATATTGAATTATTGGCAGTTTGATTGAGACCATACTGTCTACCAAGAGTATTCATTCATTTAATAACAATACAGGTGAATTCCAATTCCTCCCTTAACCCTCAATCTCAACCCTTCGCCCTTAACCCTCAATTTTTGGCCCTCAATCTTAACCCTCGAAAGTAAGTGAGGGGCTATCTTGTGACTTAGAAATGGGACACCCCTCGAGTGCAGTTACGTCTTCAGACTGAAATGTGTCAGAGCCCGTGTTGTCTCTGTATTACCTGAATTGACACAGTGATAACATTGAAAAGAGCGCTGTATATTCTCTAAATAATATTAGCAAATTACACAATAGAGCAGTGATTCCCAAAGTGTGGGCCACGGCCCCCTGGTGGGCCGTAGTGGTACTGCAGGTGGGCCGTGAGAGGTTATTAAAATTAAACTAATTAGTTTAAATCCTTGATTTTTTTTAAATATGTTTTTAATTACTGTTAAATATTTATTACATGATTTAAAAAATAATTAGAAATAATAATAAAAAAACAATTGGATTATATTGGAATATATATTGGAATGTAGCTTTTAGTCTTGCATGTTGATCAAAGTGGCGTTAAAAGGTTTCCATGGGCCGCGTACATTTTTCACATTTCAAAATTGGGCCTTGGTATTCTGAAGTTTGGGGAATGGCTGCAATAGAGGATACATTATTCAGTCCTCCGTCGCTACACAACAAGGAATACAAGTAACGTGAAGCCGACCGGGGATCGCCAGCCGCCGACCGGGACCGAGACTGGGACCGCCGGTCGGTCCCGGTCGGGACCCCCGACAGATAGCCCTTACTCCCAAGGGTGGTGTCAGAACATAATAATAATAAATCTTTATGTGCAGAAGATGTGATGATCTGGCTTGACTAAACAGTGATGGAAAAGGGTGTGCCAAGGTTTCTGTGGTAAGGACCCACTGATCCGTGTTGGTATATTGAGGCAGACTAGCGCCATGAAGTGGGCCACAGCTGGCACTGCAGCAGACCAGGAGCAAAAGACATGTGAGGGATTTGGTCCCGTGGAAAATGGCTTGAGGGTTGCCTTGGTGACTCAGTACATGGTGACGCTGAAACGCTGAAAAGCCAACATAGCTTAAGGCTTTAAATTGGTGCATGAGGAACAAATGCTTCTGTGGACAAAAGAGGAAATTAACAAAAGGAATTGTAGGGAAAAAACACATGACAATAAAAACACAAAATACACGCTATAACTTGTTTTCTGTGTCAACAGCATCCTGCATCATGTAATATGTAAAAAAAAATTCCTCTCCCCACAGAGTTTATTAGATAAATGACGTATTTAGATTGACTTGAATAATTGCAGTTCTCACTGATAATTCCAGTTGTAAAATAAAAGCTGTGAGATAACCTAATAAATGACTAGAGGGCAAAATAATGATTATTTCGATTGGCGGTGTGTGCGTGGATGATTGTGGTGATATTTTGGGAGTTTTAAAAGGGTGGGCCACACTGCCAGAGGCGCACGTATGGGCGCTTGGCAACCCGCTATCCCCCTTGGCTGGCATGCACAGATGTGGCGCGCACAGGGGGACCGTCTACTAGACTAGAGCTGGGCCATACTGAGAATTCTGGTATCGATCCAATACCAAGTAAATACTGGGCCAGTATCGTCGATACCGATAATGATACCGATAACGATACTTTTTCATATAAAGCTCTCTGTCATGAAATTGCTGACCTTTTTGTTAAAACTTACAATAGAATTTCAGCAAACTTTATAGGTGACAGAAAATACTTCATCACAATTAACATTTGTTTTGAAACAATGGAACATTAATAAGCAAAGTTTTTCTTAACATTAGGAAATAAACATTTTTTTAAGGAGTATAAGGAAAAACCACAATACAAAATAGAATTGTTCTTCAGAAAAATACAAAAATAAGGAATTTTCTTCCTTTCAGAACAAAGTCTGAACTCCAAAACATTCAAAGTTTGAATGTTTTGGAGTTCAAAATTTGTTTTTTAAAGACTAAATTATTAATGTTGTTCTTTGATGGTTCTGCAGTTATTTACATCATTAATGCAGTTATTGAACTACAAGCTTGTTGCTTATTCACTGAGTCATAGTCTCAGATTTTAAGAGAATACAGTTTATTAAATAGTACTATACCTTAATCCTAAATAACATGGAAACCTGACACGTACCTTACCTCAAGTATGATACCATACTTCCTAAAAAAGATTGAATCATTTAAATGTTTAACACACAGTAAAATGTTCTCTGTGAGACTTTTTTCTATAAAAGTTGTTCAATAAAAAGTTGTTTTATGAATAACCGTATTGCCTTCATCATATTTCTATTTTTCCAAAATGATATGTAAAACATATGGTTGTCTTTTAATCAGAGTCATCCTATATTCAGGCCAATACAGTTACTTACTTGTGTAATTTTGTTGTTTGCACTGTGTGGACTTTCCTGTTGAGTGGTTGGGTCCGGGGGGAGGGGCCAGGCTGAGTACCTGAATGCTTGCAACCAGGTGATGGTCCCAGACGAGAAGGGAGGGGGTGCAGCAGTCAGTGCTTGTGGGAGAGAAAAAAAAAAGCTTGAGGATCGATCTTTTTACACAAGTATCATTTGATATCAATACCAGCGTTGGTATCGATATTATCGATCCGCCCACCTCTAGTTTTTAGTGACATTCCCAGATGGGGTACTATTAGTGAGAAGAGGAATGACTCTGTGGAAACCAAGACTTTTTATTTAATTAACCTTGTCAAAGTAGTGGTAGTATACTGCATTTATACATGATTTTAATTTTGCTTTATTTTGAAATACCACATCAGATTGGGCTGAAACTTTGATGTTACTAGAGTGGGTACGAATAATGAAAAGTGGAATGAGTCTGTGGAAATAAGGACTTAATTGTATAACCTTCTCAAAGTATTGTTAGTATATAGTGGTTAAACATGCTTTCTATTATGTATTATTTTGAAATACTACATCAGATTTGGCTGAAACCTTTTGGAGGATGTTACCAGAATAAGTACTATTAATGAGAAGTGGAATGAGTCTGTGGAAACCAGGACTTTTTATTTTATAACATTTTCAAACTAGTATTAGTATACTGCATCCTGTTACAATCCGCTTAAAAAAGTTTACTTCAAAAATAAAAGTGATACAGACATGTATTATCCACAAATAATAAAGAATAAAAGGATCAATTTGAATTAGGACCAAAAACTATGTGGTTCCACTCCACTTTCCCGAATGATTACTGTGGACATCCGCAACCCGAAATCCAAACTCTAATGAGCAATTAAATATGCAAATTTTAGAAAGCTTTAGTTCAGTCTTCAATATCACAAATCCTTACACATGAGAATTCGTAGCCTTTAAGTCTATAAGACACATATTTTTATGTTTACCCATGAACTTATTGTCATTGTTTGCAGAGGACTGAAGGACGACCAGAGAACAGGAGATCTCAAAAACAAAAAGGTTTATTAACAAAACACAAAAAGCCACTATCCGAAAACACAAAGTCCAAACTGCAAAAGTCCAAAATACAAAAATACAAAGACATAACTTAACTTATATTTCAAGGAGACGATGAGAGGAAAACAAGAAGGACTGCAAACATGTTACTCACGACGATGGACCCACAGAGAACAGGGGAAAATGACAGGACTTAAATACACAGAGGAATAAACGAGAGGCAGGTGCAGGGAATCAGGGTAATGAGGGGTAGGAAGCAAAGCAGAAAACAATAGAGACAAGACAGACCTTCAAAGTAAAGCAGGAAACACTAAAGACAGGGAGAGACGCCAACTTGACAGACACAGACACACACAGGGGCTGCCATGGGCCATGACAATTATCATGTGAATATTTGACCTGTTATTAGTACCTTATTGCAGCTGGTATATATATATATATATATATATATATATATATATATATATATATATATATATATATATATATATATATATATATATATATATATATATATATATATATATATATATATAAAATTTACTATTATTTTTTCATATGTTCCAATCATGTAATGTCTTAGCAAATACAGTTTAGCTTTATTTTTCACTATTACTTTTGTTCATTCACATTCATTCATAACCACTCTTATTTTGAAAACTAGCACAGCAATTACCATATTTTCAACAGTAAAATGGCACAAACATTTCAAAGCGGGCTGGCACGACAGTCGTTTGAGAAGAGAGCGCTGGCGTGACGTCAGTCGTTTTCTACTGCTGACTGAGCAGTTGTGCTCACGGAGGATCCAAAACGGAGCCTTTCATATCCGACGTGACTTTAATGACACCTGTTTGTAAACGTAAACTACAGACAGTGGATTTAGGCTGAAACTATGCTGCTGAAAGCCGATTAAAAAAAAAAAATTTAAATTTTACCTCCAAATGGATGTTAACGTGGAGAAATTTTCCTGATACTGCGACTTTAAAAACGAAAGTAAATTAAAGGAGGGAGGCATCAAGAGAAATGTCATTTTTTCACACAGTGCAGTGGGGCAGCTGGTCCCATTTACAGTTAAAACCAGAACACTTTATAAAAAGACACATGTTTTTCACTGTCTCAAATTAAATCAGACTAAACTTTTCAAGATACAAGATGTCATTGAGCCAGCGTCCCAGCACAATGGATTAGGTCAATTCAGATTGCCAAAATCATTTCTGTTTGCAAAATGCCAGAACAATGAGTTCTTTATTACTTTCTAAGAAGTCAGACGTTTACATAAAGGTCCTTAGTATTTGGTATTGTTGCCTTTAAACTGTATGCCTTCAAACGTTTTTGGTTTCCTTCCAGAAGCTTCTCTCAATAGTTTTCTGGTATATTGGTCCATTCTTCCAGACAGAACTGGTGAGACTCTGTGGCGGTTCTGGGGAGGGGCCAACAGGGGCCAGTGCCCCTGTAGCACTGATTACCAGATACCCCTGTGGCCCCCTCTCTCCGAACGTAGATTATACAGTAGCGCCGAGTCGCCGACGTCGAAGGTGGAACTAAAGTGCGTGGCTTAACATTCTAGTCGGACCCTTAAGTGCGCTGCACCACTGAAAAAAAACGAGCGCGAACATATGAAGCAGTGCAAAAATTACCACAACGACGAACGATCTTACACTGTCAAGGTACACTGTCTCTTATCAGCACTCAATTCAGTAATACTGTGACAATTAAACTGTTTTTCATTGTAACTAACGTTATGACTGCAATGGTTCAACAAGTTTTATGAAAATAAAAAGTCAAATAAGATTTTTGCCGCGGGTTTAATGTGCCCCTCTATTAGGGTTGCCAACTCCCTGAAAAATAAATAAGGAACACTGTTCAATATTGACTGTACAGGAATTAATTAATTATGCTCCAGTTTCTTGGAGAACTGGAGAAACCAAGAAACTGGACGTTAATTATTAAAAGTTCCTGTTCACCAAGTCAAACTGGAGTATGAATTATTGATGGCGACGAGGATGACGGTGGTCGACTTATAGTTAGATCTGAAAAGTATAGTTAGGTCGTCGGTAGAGATGGACAACCTGTTGCCGAAGTTTGACTGTTACTCCGAGCCTGCCACACTGGGTCCGTGGTGGACAAGATGGCTAACCGCGTTCGAGCTGTATGCGGACGGGAAGGGCTTGATTCTGGAGGACAACGCGGGACGAAGCTGAAGTTGGTTTCCAATTCCAGCTTCTGATTCGTGAAATGGCTAAAGGGCTATTACACTTAACTTTCGCTAAAATCAGATACTTTAATCTTCTCTGGTTAAGACACTACAACAGCTAGACACTTCAAACCTGGACTAGATTATTCTGCTCTAATAGCAGAATATTTAAAACCATGTCTGTGATTTGTGAAACCTTTCTCTGATTTGTGAAACTTCAATAAAGGGCCATTTCAGCACTTTTTGGACGAAGCTGAAGTTGGCATCCGATTCGCCAGCCTCCGATTCGCCAACCTCCTATTCAGCAGGCTCCAGGTCAAAAACCACTATACCTAGACTTCTCAAATCTGGACTAGATTAATCTACAGACCCTGGAGAATCATTATAACTCAGTGTCTGATCTGTGAAACATTTATTCGATTTGTGAAAATGTAATAAAGACGGACTTCGCCATTTTTTTCAGCATAAAGACCACGTTAGACCAGGTCATCATCAAAAACCATGATACCTAGACTTCTCAAATCTGGACTGGATTATCCTAAATAGGCTAAACATTCATTCAGACACAGTTTGTGATCTGTGAAACTTTTTTTCTAATTGTGAAATGCGATAAAGGCACTTTCATTTCACTGTTTTTTTTTCAGTATGTAGACCACATTAGACCTGGTCCACATCAAAAACCACAATACCTAGACTTCTGTGAAACTTTTATTCGATGTGTGAAAATGCAATAGAGGCAGGTTTCATCGTTTGTACAGTATATAGACCACATTAGACCAGGTCCTGTAATGGTTTAGTAAAAGGAACGCAAAGGAGAAAGAAAAAGCTTTTTTAAAGGTGAAGGAGTGAGAGGAAGGAGTGGTGCTGGTCCAAGTCGGGAGAGGAGTTGAGAGCTGGTCCGGGAAGGAATCACTGCTGGAGGAGATGGCTGGGCTGACAGGCAGGTCGTCCGGCGGGCCGGTGGCCGGGCAGGCGGGCGGCCGGGCAGGCAGGCAGGCGGGCAGGCAGGCAGACAGGCAGACAGACAGGATGAACAGAAGAAATTTTCACAAATAGAAAAAAGGTTTCACAGATCAGAAACTGTGTCTGAATGAATGTTTAGCCTCTCTAGGATAATCCAGTCCACATTTTGAGAATCCTAGGTATTGTGGTTTTTGATGTGGACCTGGTCTAATGTGGTCTACATACTAAAAAAACAATGAAATGTGCCTTTATTGCATTTTCACAAATAGAAAAAAGGTTTCACAGATCAAAAACTATGTTATAATGAATGTTTAGCCTCTTTAGGATAATCCAGTCCAGATTTGAGAAGTCTAGGTATAGTAGTTTTTTTACCTGGAGCCCCTTAAATCGGAGGCTGGCGAATCAGAGGCTGGACGCTGTTTTCATCTCCCCTTAACATTCTCTTTAAGTGCCGAATCGGAGGCTGGCGGTGAAGTCTGTCTTTATTGCATTTTCACAAATTGAATAAATGTTTCACAGATCAGACACTGTGTTATAATGATTCTCCAGGGTCTATAGATTAATCTAGTCCAGATTTGAGAAGTCTAGGTATAGTAGTTTTTGACCTGGAGCCTGCTGAATAGGAGGTTGGCGAATCGGAGGCTGACGAATGGGATGCCAACTTAGCGTTGTCCAAAAAGTGCTGAAATGCCGCTTTATTGAAGTTTCACATATCAGAGAAAGGTTTCACAAATCACAGACATGGTTTTAAATATTCTGCTATTAGAGCAGAATAATCTAGTGGAGGTTTCAAGTGTCTGGGTGTTGTAGTTTTGGAGCTGCACCAGTTCTAGTGTGATCCAGATGCCCAAAAAGTGCTGAAATGCCCCTTTATTGAAGTTTCACAAATTCCAAACATGGTTTTACATATTCTGCTATTAGAGCAGAATAATCTAGTCCAGGGTTTGAAGTGTCTGGGTGTTGTAGTGTCTTAACCAGAGAAAAAGATTAAAGTATCTGATTTTAGCGAAAGTTAAGTGTAATAGCCCTTTAGCCATTTCACGAATCGGAAGCTGGAATTAGAAACCAACTTCAGCTTCGTCAACGTGGGTGCTTCGGTGAAACAAAGACGACGGGCTTTGCTTCTACACCACGCCCGTACCGATGTACAGGATATATTCGCAGTTCTGCCTGCCACGGGAGGACCGACGGAGTATGACGCTGCTATCGCGGCATTGAACGCCATAGAACTGTTGCTCTGCAATACATTCATACCTCGCTCCCGCCTGTTGAACTTTCTTATAAACAGTTGTCTCTGGTTGATGACCTCATCAATACACGACATCCCCCCTTTTCTAAGAACTAAACTCAATTACTCTTTATCAATAACTGGAAACATTTTCCTATTAGAGTATTGTGCATAAACAGTCATTAATACCCACATCACAGACTATCTAACTTTATCTTCGCAGAACACATTTATTCTTGACAGAACTTTTTCCTTTTTTTTTTTTTTTTTTTTAACTATACATTCTTCTCCATCAAACAGCCTACGATTTGAATGAGAGGCACATTACTTTATGTTATAACAAACAAGTGAACATTACAATTCTCAACTTTTCCTCCTTAGCCCTGGGAGGCTCACTTGAGGACAGGCCAGCTGACAGTCTTGTCTGGGCCCGGGACAAGATAATGTTAGATGGGCCGCCGTTTTTTTTTTTGTCACTAAACATCCCCAGTTTTGTTTGATATATTGTGATGTGTAATGCATCAAATAAGGTATTGTATATGAGGAGAAAATCTTAGCTCTCCATGGCAGCTGAAGTTTTAGTTAAATATGAAAGGACCTGCTAATATATTAAGGATTATGCATACACATTTTCTAATTCTTATACATGCAGGAAAAATAGACCAGGGAAGAATACATTAGGCATTTTAATTTGAAGAATTTTCTCTTTGTCAACTGATAATACAGTAAATAAACATGTATATCAAACTTTAAATGTAAACTTGAATTGTCAGTTTTATATCTTCAAAACCAAATGAACATCTCCATCTCTTGAATTTAGGGCACTTGTTGACTTTTTTTTCTGCTTTAAAAGAGAACAACAAACACGGGAGGCAAAATAGGGCCTTTTATGAGCTGCTATATGTTAACCAGTCCCTATCTATTTTTTCCCGTCCATTGTGGGATGTGGAATATGTCAAATAGTTTGGAAATTATAGGCCAAACCATTTTTGTGTGGGGTGGGAGGGTTCATGATCAGTATTTCTCAAGGACAACTAGAAGAATACAAATAAAAAACTTATTGACTTATTACCTATTAAACGGATTGAAATAATAGTTTTCCACAAATATGACTATTCTGACATTTTTTTTTAAAATTCCACAATTTAATGAGGGCCCAGTTGTGGGCCCCCTTCTCCCTGGGCCCGGGACAGCAGACCCGTTCGTCCCCCCCTATCGACGGGCCTGCTTGAGGATAAAGTCAGTGAATGTTCTGTGGCATCTTAATTTGCCGGTGGGGTCTCTCCTGCTTGGGTTGTGAGAGGCTCAGTCCTGATCCCCTCACTGTGAGTCTGAGTTTTGTGACTCTGCAGCCTGTTCGTTTCCCTGCCCCTCATTCTCAGTCCATGTCATGTGTGTTTTGTCCCATTGTTTGTGGAGCAATGTCCTCCGTTGTAGTACTTTTTCACAAATGTGGTATTTCTTGAGTACGTGGCACCACTTGGTGATTTGAAAACCACATTGTTACCGTCCTTCTTGATTACCTTGTGTGGCATATTTGTTGAATGTAGTGGAGAATTTGTCCACCTTATCTTGTTTCAGTAGAACCTGATCTCCAACTGTCACATCCGAGTGTTTTGCTCTGTTCTTGTTGTCGGCGTAGATTTTTGATTTTCCTTTCCTTTCAGAATCTACATCTCTCGTCTCTAGATCTCTTTGTGGTGTTGTTCTGTCGGGGAGCTTTCCTCTTATTTTCCTTTTGAAGAGTAGCTCTGCTGGGCTCTTTCCAGTTGTCGAGTGGTCAATAGATCGGTAAATTGTGACGTGTCTCCGGAGTTCTCTCTTCCAGTCCAGTCCCTCAGACTGCGCAATGCGTATCCTCTTCATCAGTGAAGCGTTTTGCCTCGCCACCTCACCATTGGCTTGTGCCCACTTGGGTGTCATTTTCACATGCTGTATTCTGTTGTCCCCACAGTACGCCTGGAACTGTGAGGATATGAACTGTGGGCCACAATCAGATCTGATGGTGATCGGGAGGCCATGACGGCTGAAAATGTTATCTAAACTGTCTATCACCTTGTCTGTGGTGGTTTGGTGCAAGATCTCATATTCGTAATATCTGCTGTAATAATCTACAACTACTAGGATAGAATGTCCTGTTGGTAGTGGACCCAGTAGGTCAGTGGCAACATCTTGGGTCCATCTGGTAATGCTGTCGGGCGTAGTGGTTCAGGCACATCAGGCCGTGCGACCACCTGGCACCCATGGCAGGATTTCACATGTCTCTCTGCGGCCCGATCCATTCCCGGCCACCATACTTTACTCCCGAGGTGCTGCTTTGTGCCCACTATGCCCAAATGTACCTCATGAGCTAAAGCTAAAGCCCTGGCTCTCAGTGTGTGTGGTAAAACAATGCGTGTCCCTCTCAACACTAGATGTCTAATCACACACAGTTCATATGCTATTGGCGCATATGTCTGGCACCTGTCAAAACAGCCGCTCTGTACAGCATTTTTCACCTCTCTCAGTTCATCATCTTCTGCTGAAGCCTCCTCAACTTCTCTGGTAGTCAATGCTCTGGGAGTGGCGTTTGTGGCGACCAGCCTCACGTACTCCTCTGCTCCATGTTCATGAGTCTGTTTGGTGGTGCTTTTTCCTAGCAGCCGTGATAGTGGATCTGCGATATTGTCTTTTCCTGGAATATGAACCACTCTGAAATCATATGGTTGGAGTCTCAAAACCCACCGTTCAACACGTGCACATGGTTTTGACGTGGGGCTGTAGATTGCCTCCAACGCCTTGTGATCAGTCACCAAGTCGAACTTTTTTCTATATATATAGGGGTGCAGTCTCTCACAGGCCTAGACCAGTGCTAGCGCCTCACGCTCAGTTTGTGAATATCTCCTCTTACAGTCTGTAAGGCTCCTGCTCACATAGCATATTGGTACCATTTCTCTTTGTTGCTCTTGCACTAATACGGCTCCTATGCCGACTGGTCCTGCATCCGCTATGACTTTGGTGGGAGCATCTTTGTCAAAATATGCCAGAGTACCAGCCTCCACTAGTTTTTTCTTTAGCACCTGAAAAGCTTGCTTCTGCTCTGGCTCAAAATCAAACGGTGTCTCTTTTTTGGTGAGTCTGTGCAGCGGCTCTGATATGCTGCCAAACTGGGGTATGAACCGGCTACTGTAGCCAGCCAAACCGAGGAAGCTGCGTACCTCTGATGCATTTTCAGGTTCCCGTGCTTCTGCTACAGCTCTCACTCTTTCAGCGGTGGGGCCGATGCCCTTCTGTGATAGTAGTATGCCCATGAAGATCAGCTTATCCATATTAAATTGACATTTGTCTGCATTTAATGTCAGTCCGCACTTCTCCAGCCTTGATAGAACTGCATGCAACCGTCGATCATGAGTTTCTTGGTCGGGAGCATGGACGATGATGTCGTCAGATATATTCTCCAACCCCTCAATGCCAGTCAAGGCTGTTGCGATTTCGAGTTGGTATTGCTCACTTGCCGAGGAGACGCCAAATATGAGTCTTTTGTACCTGAATGTACCTGTGTGGACAGCAAACGTGGTGATACCTCTTGACTCTGGTGTGAGCTCCAGCTGGTGATATCCCCACTTTAAGTCCAGTTTGCTGAAGATGGTCGATCCATTCATCCCTTGTAGAAGCTCATCCACTGTAGGAATCGGATGCCTCTCTCTGATGATAGCTGCATTTGCTCTCCGCATGTCGAGGCACATCCTGATGTCGTCCTCTGCTGCTTTCGGGGCTACTACAACCGGGTTCACCCATCAATAATGTCCATTTCTAGCAGCTGATTTATTTTTTTGTCCACTGCCTCTCTTAGATGAAATGGCACATGTCTCAGGGGCTGCGCTACAGGAGTCACTTTTTCATCAATGTGTAACCGTACCTGCTTTGTATTTAGCTTTCCGACTCCCTGAAACAACTTTGGATACTGTCTCTGAATTTTCTGTTTTGATGTCTGTCACAGTGGCTATGTTCGCACCCACTCTCAGTACACCTAGTTTGATAGCTGGTTCCTTGCCAAGTAGTGGCTCTCCATGTCCTTGGATGACTGTGAACTCGGCCTCAGTGTTACGTTTTCCTATGCTTATTTGGCACTTGAACACACCTTTTACTGGTATAGGCATTTTGGAAGTGTAGGGGTACAGGGGCCTACCAGTTGCCTGGGAAGACACACACTTTATCATTTCACTCTTTAACATCTCCCATGTGCATTCATCCACTATGTTACTTGATGCACCTGAGTCAATCAACATGCGCAGAGAGTGTCATTTAATGTTGGTGGAGTAAATACTCCACCGATCTCTCATTACAAATGCATAATCTCTGTCCTGGTTCTCTGTTTCAACTCATCTCACAGTCTTTTTGTCATTACCTTTTGATTTGCACATTTTGGCAAAGTGGTCTCTTCCATTGCACTTCCTGCATGCTTGTCCTTTAGCTGGGCAGGCAGGATCGTTGGCAAAGTGACCTTCATGTCCACATCTGAAGCACATTTTCTCCCTTTTCGCTGTCTCATTTCCACAATCTTTTATTTTTTTCCGATGGAACTTTCCCTCTTTCTTGTAGACACGACGCACTGTCTCACCGCCCTCCGCGCCGACGTTGTCGTTCTCCTTCATGGCGGCCAGCTGCATCTCCACTCGTTCACACTGCGCCGCTATCTCCAGGACGCGGACCAGCGTCAGGTTGGCTTCCTCCAGCAACTTTCTCCTCACATAATCCGACGTGCATCTGCTCAGCACTGCATCTCTGATTTGGTTCTCCATGTCTGCAGCAAACGCACAGTCTCTAGCAGCCTGACATAATCTGGTTACAAACTGCTGTACCGTTTCTCCCGGTTTTCTGCGTTGTCTGGTACAATGACTGGCGAGCGAAAGCAATGTTCACCTGCGGCACGAAGTAGGCGTTCAATGCCGCGATATCAGCGTCATACTCCGTCGGTCCTCCCGTGGCAGGCAGAACTATGAATATATCCTGTACATTGGTACCGGCGTGGTTTAGAAGCAAAGCCCGTCATCTTTGTTTCACCGAAGCACCCGTGTTGTCCTCCAGAATCCTCCAGAATCAAGCCCTTCCCGTCCGCATACAGCTCGAACGCGGTTAGCCATCTTGTCCACCGCGGACCCAGTGTGGCAGGCTCGGAGTAACAGTCAGACTTTGGCAACAGGTTGTCCATCTCTACCGACGACCTTACTATACTTTTCAGATCTAACTATAAGTCGACCACCGTCATCCTCGTCGCCATTGTTCAATATTGACTGTACAGGAATTAATAATTATACTCCAGTTTCTTGGTGAACTTCACTTTTATTAGAACTGTTGCTCTGCAATACATTCATACCTCACTCCCTCCTGTTGAACTCTCTTTATAAATAGTTGTCTCTGGTTGATGACCTCATCAATACACGACAGACACCTCATCGGCAGGGCCGGCTGTCCTGATTGCCTTCACCCTTCCTGCCGTGCAGTGCACTTTATAAACGTTATCACACACCTTTTCCACCCAGGTGTTATCTTTTTTCCACTCCTCTCTGTACTTTTTCATCCTTCTCTTTTTTTTTCTCTCGGAGGAGTACCGCCCCGTAAGGTAGTGTCGGCATCTGTATCACTGTCACGCATGCTGCTTCTTCTTCTTCTTCTTCTTCTTCAATTCAATGGGGTTTTACAGCAGCCAGTCGCATGCTGCTTTGTTGTCTTCCGCTATCTTCTCTGCAAGCGACAGTACCACCTCGACCAATAGGATGAGCGTATTCCGTATCGTCATACTCGTGTGTGTGAATATGCTGTCAGCTCATTGGTCACAGAGCAGGAGAGGGCCTTGGACAAGTTTACCGTAAGTTTTCATATAAAGCGCCCTATTATTCATTTTCCATTGGCATTTTATGACTATTTTTTTGACTCTCACAGTAATACGGGACAAAGTGCGTCCTTTTTCAGCTCAAAACGGGACACGTACTTTAGCTTATAAATACGGGACGATTCCATTTTTCAAGGGACGGTTGGCAACCCTACCCTCTATCAAAACCCCTGGCCCCAGCCAGGCCCCCTCAGTGAAATTGGTCTAGAACTGCCCCTGGTGAGACTGAGTCAGAGATGAAGGTCTCCTTGATTTCACAAACCTTTTCAGCTCAGCCCAGTCCACGGTAAAATTGTCCAGCGTTGACCGGTCCGCAGTTACAAAAATGTTGGGGACCACTGTTCTACGTGACTGAGATCAGGCCTTTGTGATGACACTGCCTTTGTTGTAGTGATCGACCGATATGGGTTTTTCAGGACCGATACTGATACCGATTATTAGTAGTTAGAGGAGGCCGATAACCGATATTTGGAGCCGATATTCATTTGCAGTAAAAGTGTAAAAATTGGCCTAAAAAAAGTGAATAATGCAAACACTAAACTTCACTGAAATGCCTAAAGCATGCTCATTGAATCACACAAATAGAAAATAATAGCTCCAGAAGTGCCTGAATTTCCTACACTCAGAAACATCTCTCATAAAGTTGAATAAAAGGTTAAATAAATAGCTCTCTGAAATTACAGAAAATACAGTAAAATTTAAATATAACTACAATGACTTGTCTTTGTTTTAAGTTCAAACACAACAAAAATACAGGGAGTTCTCAGGCTCAGCAGCACCTCTTGTAACATTAAATAAAAAACTTAGATAATAGCTCCCTAAATTTTTTCACAATAAATAAAATAAAATTTCAGTATAACTGAAATAATTTAACTTTGTTTTAACTTGAAACAAAAACAAAAGTGCAGGAGTTTCTCAGGCTCTGCATTATCTCTAGTAAATGCAAATAAAAACTTGTTTCCAGAGATTTTTATAAAGTAGTAGTATATAAAACAGCAGCATTTAGGATGCCTTAAGTTGATTTAATTATCAAATGTTATATTTTACCATGCGATAGCAAGGACCCTGTCATTCAAAACGGTGTTGCTACATTATTAATGATTAATATGACAAAGGCTACATAGAAAAGTATAATAGTTGTTATGAGTGCAGTTAAACTCCTGACAGGACACAAACAGCCTTTCGGGTTTTAATGAGCTCACACAGTATTTAAAATGTTCCACCACTTTGTTCAGATGAATCATTTCTGAATTTTACTCTCTCATCTTCCCGTTCATTTTCAGATCATAGGACCAGAAAGCTCATAGTAACGTTAGGAGTTGTGAGTTGTAGAGTTTTTCACGTGACTTTAACTACATACTATTCTCCACGTTACATACCGTGATTTCCTATTGAGCGCACCTGAATGTTTTTTTTAATATTTATATATTCGGATCTGAAAATAAATACGTGCAGTAGCTCTGGTTACTTCTCTGACCGACAGATCGATTGCCTTTAACTTAAAAGCTAAATCATATGCACTCCTTCATGTGTCTTCCATGATGAGGGTGTGTGCATGAAGCACAAAATGACTGATCTGAAGAATTTAGTGTGAGTGTGTTTGATTTAATTGAACAGTTTCATTGTTCCACTGTGACCGGTTCGGTAATTTCATTCTGACGAGGATAAACGTACTGACGGCATGAAGCTGGCCCGTAGAAATCTAGACATTAGCCACATCGTTGTATAAGCTGTAGGGTTCGAATCGTGAGAAAAAGTAACGGCTTACTGTCCAGAAAGTTCGGTGTATTTTCCCCGTTGGTAATACATAGTCTGCAGAGCGTTTAGAGCCAGATGGACGAACTAATTTTATGGTAAAAGCTAAGCAGCCTCCACCTTAGCGCTCCCTAAAACAAGTGAACTGAGTTTTTTATGCGCTCTCTTAATCACACACACATGCTTTTCTATCATGGACTGTTTCCATGTCGATATTATCAGCAGTCTTCTTTTAAATAATTCACAGACATGTTGGGACATAATACGAGTTAGCAGAGCTGCTAAGGTTTACTCTGCTCTTACGTTATTCTGCTGCTCACTGTAACGTTAGTAGTAGCTGTGAGATGAAGAGTTCTGGGATGTTTATTACAATTTCGGAAGAGCTTTCTGCATTTACCTTTGACACGTGTTTTCTGTCCGGAGCTTCTCACACAAGAAAACTTTCCCTCTCACTCTCCCGTGTTTGTGATGACAGCTTCTTGTTCGGAGGCTCCGCCTCTGCCGCTCAACCAATCAGAGGACGAGGTGAATAATGCAGGAGACAGCAGGCAGGAGAGAGAGGCGCGGCGGCATCTTAGCCAGAATAACCCAGTTTTAAATTAATTTCTTCATATCGGCCGGTCGGATTAAAAAAAGGCCGATGCCGATATAAGTCAAATTTCCAAATATCGGCCCCGATAATCGGCCCGACCTATAATCGGTCGATCTCTACTTTGTTGACCTTAAGCCACTTTGTAACTAATTTGGTGGTATTGTGGTGTCTATTTTATCTTCCAAACACTTGTATATTAAAGGTAATAGAAATGCTTGTGTGTTGGAGGTAATAAACTGAGGCAATCCTATACCCTCTGTTATCTTTTACATCCCACTGCTGTGCAAAAGGTCATGTGATAGCCATAATGGGACATTTTTAGTGTACCCACCTCTGCTCTCATTTATAGAAATTACCAGAGTAAGTACCAGAGTAACCAAAATGTTTTTGAAAAAAGTATCTAATCAAAAGGGAGGTTCCATTGAAAACCCAGTTTGTTTAAAATGGCATAGGAGGGGTTAAATTGAACACCAATAAAATTGTACCAAGGATGTCTAAAAAACGAGAAAAGGGGCAGGATTAGACATGCCCCAGGTTGAACACTCCTATAATTTGCAGGTATGTTGCAAAAGTTGGGAAATTCAGTTGTTCTGCAGGATAAATCTGGTTTTGCACCTTTGTGCTGAAGAATAAAGCTCTCGGAAATTAACTTTGTCCGGACTCCAGTGCTTATTTGCATCAACTATACTTTCCAAAAAAGATCTGAATACTTGGAAAACTTTTTGAGAAAAGACTTTGAGTATGAGAGACTGTGTGTGGAGCATCGAGCAGGACCTGATCCAGACATCAACTGGCCCACGGCTGGGTCTGCAGACCAGCCTGAAAAATCCATAACATGACAAATTAATTACTGTTCATTTAGAACAGTGATTTTCAACCCTGGTCCTCGAGGCACACTATCCAGCAGGTTTTAGAGATTTCCCAGCTTCAACACACCTGATTTTAATTAATGGTCGTTATCAGGTTGTCCTCAAAGTCTGAACAAGTCTGTTGATGACACAGCCACTTGTATCACGGTGTGAAGAAGAAGGGGAAACATCTAAAACCTGCTGGATAGTGTGCCTCGAGGACCAGGGTTGAAAATCACTGATTTAGAAGACCCATTTGTGGCCAGGCTTTAACTTCCTGGTTTATGCCTTGAGATGTTGGTCCAGTATTTTGACATTATGTTCTTTCCTTGCCTTGTCATCTATTTTGTGAAATGCACCAGTTCTTCCTGCAGTAAAACACCTCCACAATGTGATGAGCTTCAAAAATGAAGGTCTTTGTAAACTGTAATCTGGTATTTATGTTGCTTTGGAGTAATGTCTAGTAATGACTAGACATTCCTATGATCTTTACACTTGTGTATAATTATTTGAACAGATGAACGTGGCTCCTTCAGACATCTGGAAATTGTACCCAAGGATGAACCAGACCGGTTCCACAATTCTCTTCCTGATATCTTGGCTGATTTCTTTTGACTCTCAGGATGTCACAAAAGGAAGCAGTGCATCTGAGGTGTTCCTTAAAGTACATCCACAGGTGTGTATCCAATTAACTAAGATGTTGCCAATTAACCTTTCAGAAGCTTCCAAAGCCATAACATCATGAAGTTGAAAATAGTTTTTTATTGATTTCACTTTTAGATACTTTTATTAACAGGTGTGCACTCTTTTTTCTTATTGTATAATTCTCTTTCCAATTAAACTCGCCTTACCTAGTTTTATACAGATCCTTGCTACTGAATTCACATCCACATCAGCTGTCGCACACCTTTTTAACCTTTATCTGCAGAGGAAACACATAATTGGTGCTGTTAAAAGATCATCTGCCCCTACAATGATTACCTCGTAAATTCTGATTCATATCAGTGTCAGGTGAATGAATCAGCTGCTGCTTCTGTCACGTCTATCCTCTATCTGACCACTGGAGGAGGTCATGGGACTGCGTTCCACCAGGTTTGATTCATGCATCAACATTTACTTTCAGTGACACACGATGGTCTTAAAGGGAAGCTTCACTGCTTTAGAGTTACACATATTCAGTCAGGTCAGCATTTGAAACATATATTGAACAATCATATTTAAGTTTCACACAAGATGTTGTTGAGGATCAGATGCCAGATGTTTTAACTGGAAAAAAAAACACGACAACAGATTTAGCAATTTATGAAGAGTCGAATTCAGACAAATGTCTCTGACATTAAGAAGCTTCTGCTTGCATTCATACAGATTCTTCACTGACTAGATTTGGCCTGCTTGGGGAAGACTATTGTTACTGTCCTTTACATCTTCTAATACAGTCTAAATTTTCATAAATGGTGACATTTCCTCCAGTTTAGACATTGGTGATGCACCAACTCAAATATAGCTTGTGAGCGTTGCTGTAAATTGCAGCTCCAGAAGCTGTGAGTGTAAATTCTTATGGTAACTTTCCAAGTGTATACATGCATCTGTTAATCACACACGCAGGTATGGAACAGACTTTAATTACAGTGGTACCTCTACTTATGAACGTCACTACATACGGAATTTTCAGATCACGACGTCTCATTGGGAAAAATATTGCTTCTTGTTACGAAAGAAATTCCAGGATACAAAAGGCAAAAATACAGTACGTGCTGCTACTTGCAGCTCCCAGAGTTTACCGAACGTAAAAATACTTGTAGCTGCTCTGCCACTGCTTATGAGTGGTTGGGTCCAGGGGGAGGGGCCAGGCTGTGTACCTGATTGCTTGCAACCAGGTGACGGTCCCAGACGAGAAGGGAGGGGGTGCAGCAGTCAGTGCTTGTGGGAGAGAAGAAAAGCTTGAGGATCGATCTTTTTACACCAGTATCATTTGATATCAATACCAGCGTTGGTATCGATATTATCGATATTTAGATCGATCCGCCCTCCTCTACTCGTGGGGCTTCCTTCTTTAAGTTTGCTTTATTTTTCTAGAGTCTCAGATGGATTTCTCCGTGTAAACGTTCATCTTAAGGTAGGCTAATGTAAGCAATTCTTAAATGATTTTTTTAATTAGCAGTTGTCAAGCAGCTTTGTTTCTGCACGCTGACGGACTGAACATTAATCTAGTGTAAATATAATGACTTGGAAGGTTCTCGTGTTTTCCATGTTTGATCCTCCGTCAGTCAGTTCTGTCAGTTCTGTTAACAGTCAGCCGTTAAACTCGGAGTCGTTGTTTTTGTCACTTTCAAATGATTAAAAGCAGCTTTTTCAGCCTGAATCAGTCTGAGGAGCCGGAGATGAGCCGCTTTCATATTTTACGTTGATTTTAAATGAAGTACCTGGTTACTTCAACGTGTGTTACGGAACGTCATTTTCTACTTGCGGGACACGAGAAAGTTGTATGGGTACCAGTGACCACAGAGTGAAGTTTGAATCTTTTCACTGTCTCTGATTTTTTACTCCCGGACACAGCGGCGGAACAAGTCACTGCCGGGCCGGGGGTGAGCACATGGCCGGGCCCTTTAAACCCAATAAAGCTTGTGATTAGATCATTTTACAACATACACATGCCTGCAACAGCGGGGCTTACAAGCATTACTACATTTTTGACACATAGCTCAAAGCATTTGATAGTAAGAGTTCAACAACACAAAGAGTGACCATGTCATTTTGAAATCAATCAAACCTGTAGTATTATGGCATAATATATTGTCTAAAATGTATTCGACGGTATGCAGTTGTGACGTCACACGGGAGACGCACCAGTTATTGTTGTAGTTGCTACCAGCATTCATTCATTCATTCATTCATTCATTCATTCATTCATTCATTTTGCTTGGTACTAAGTGCCGATTTGGTCTAATGTGTTTCCATTGCTGTTAATAAATACCAACTCCGAGGACATTGTTGTATAAGCCTTTTTTTGCAAGAGTAACCCGACAAAACCGACATGAAGTCTAACAAACCATGAGAACAACAAAAACATTAGGCTACCTGGCCCCTAATAACGTTAGGCGGTCGGGCTACTCTGATAACAACCACAACAACAGTTTATAACTAACTCACATATTGATTTCAGTGTCAGTGATTGTGAGAAATTTTACATGTGAATCCAGCTCCCTGACTGTGTTGCCAGTTTTGGTGGGCTTGACTTGCTGCCAACAATGTCAGGTTCATCTCCAGGAGGTTATGTATCCAGCTTTTATAGTTTAGTCTTTTCCTGCGCTCTTTTTTTCATTTTCTTTGTGTTTTGTTGCTCCACTTTTATGCTTGTATGAACTGCCACTCATGATTTAATTAATCCTACTCTGCACCACATAGACTCTGTTGACTAGTGACTGATAGACGGCTGTTGATGACAATTTTACCCAAAATACATTTGGAGATCTCACCGGCAATCCACTTGTAAATTTGCACATTGTAAAGTTAACTGTGAGAGTGAACATGAAGCAGCCATGCAGCACAACCTTTAATTCACTGTGTTGAAGAAACCCAAAAAATTAAAGTCAGTCTTAAATTTTTTTGACCAACCATGACTCATTCTGGCTGGGGAAACCTATATACACACGTGGACAAAATTGTTGGTACCCCTCAGTTAAAGAAGGAAAAACCCACAATTCTCACTGAAATCACTTGAAACTTAGAAAAGTAACAATAAATAAAAATTTATTGAAAATCAAATAATCAAAATCAGCCATCACTTTTGAATTGTTGATTAACATAATTATTTAAAAAAACAAACTAATGAAATAGGGCTGGACAAAAAATGATGGTACCCATAACTTAATATTTGTTTGCACAACCTTTTGAGGCAATCACTGCAATTAAACGATTTCTGTATTTGTCAATGAGCGTTCTGCAGCTGTCAACAGGTATTTTGGCCCACTCCTCATGAGCAAACTGCTCCAGTTGTCTCAGGTTTGATGGGTGTCTTCTCCAAATGGCATGTTTCAGCTCCTTCCACAGATGTTCAATGGGATTCAGATCTGGGCTCATGGAAGGCCACTTTAGAATAGTCCAACGCTTTTCTCTCAGCCATTCTTGGCTGTTTTTTGGCTGTGTGTTTTTGGATCGTTGTCCGTTGGAAGACCCATGACCTGCGACTGAGACCAAGCTTTCTGACACTAGGCAGCACATTTCTCTCCAGAATGCCTTGATAGTCTTCAGATTTCATTTTACCTTGCACACATTCAAGACACCCTGTGCCAGATGCAGCAAGCAGCCCAAAAACATTACTGAGCCTCCTCCATGTTTCACCGTAGGGACAGTGTTTCTTTTCTTCGTATGCTTGGTTTTTGAGTCTATGAACATAGAGTTGATGTGCCTTACCAAAAAGCTCCAGTTTGGTCTCATCTGTCCAAAGGACATTCTCCCAGAAGCTTTGTGGCTTGTCAACATGCATTTTTGCAAATTCCAGTCTCTCTTTTTTATGATTTTTTCAGCAGTGGTGTCGTCTCCCATGAAGTCCACTTTGGCTCAAACAACGACGAATGGTGCGATCTGACCTGATGTACCTTGGCCTTGGAGTTCACCTTAATTTCTTTGGAGGTTGTTCTGGGCTCTTTGGATACAATTCGAACGATCCGTCTCTTCAATTTGTCATCAATTTTCCTCTTGCGGCCACGTCCAGGGAGGTTGGCTACTGTCCCGTGGGTCTTGAACTTCTGAATAATATGAGCCACTGTTGTCACAGGAACTTCAAGCTGTTTAGAGATGGTCTTATAGCCTTTACCTTTAAAGATGTTGTCTATAATTTTTTTTTCGGATGTCCTGGGACAATTCTCTCCTTCGCTTTCTGTTGTCCATGTTCAGTGTGGTACACACCTTTTCACCAAACAGCAAAGTGACTACTTGTCTGCCTTTAAATAGGCAGACTGACTGATTATAAGTTTGGAAACACCTGTGATGTCAATTAAAGGACACACCTGAGTTAATCATGTCACTCTGGTCAAATAGTTTTCAATCTTTTATAGAGGTTTAGAGAGAGTATAGAGATTTTTGTCCAGCCCTATTTCATTAGTTTGTTTTTTTAAATAATTATGTTAATCAACAATTCAAAAGTAATGGCTGATTTTGATTATTTGATTTTCAATAAATTTTTATTTATTGTTACTTTTGTAAGTTTCAAGGGATTTCAGTGAGAATTGTGGGTTTTTCCTTCTTTAACTGAGGGGTACCAACAATTTTGTCCACGTGTGTATATAACCTCATACGTAAAGTATGTATGTGTCACAGAAGCTGATGTATCTAGTATTGCGCAAGGCGCGACTGACGCCTGAGGAGTGACCTGTTTCTTTGTCTTTCGTCGGGCCCTCCTGACGAATGAACGAGGATGAACCGTTCAGCCCTGTTATGTGACAGCTGGTAGAGGACAAGTGAATCATTACTCATCTTATTTTGACAGTTTCACAATTAAGTAAATAAGTAAGTAAGACAAAAGTAACAATAAGTTCCTTAAAATATTACATTGGTGCATTTATTGTGTCCTCTTTACATATGTATATATAACATATATAACTACATACACACACACACACATTATATATATACATATGTATATATGTATGTATATATATATGTATATATATATGTGTGTGTGTGTATATATATATATGTATATATATATATATATCTATATATATATATATATCTATATATATATATATATATCTATATCTATATATATATATATATAGTATATATAAATATGTGGTGTGTGTGTCATGTGGGAGCATGAGTCATGAGTCCTCATCAAAGGAAAAAAAAAAAAGTCCTGAGTGGAGGGGATAGCAGCAAGTAGCGAAGCATCCAGCATGTGGATGCTGGATGCTTCATTTCTATGCTGACGACACAGTGATTTATTGCTGTGGCTCCACCCTTGTTGAATCTCTAATGAAGTTACAGACTGCATTTAACCTATTAGAACATCAACTATTTGACCTAAGACTTGTTCTAAATGCTGAAAAAACTAAACTCATCATATTTTCTAATGGCAGAAAGACAACTGAACCTTCTCCTAGCATTTTATCTTTACAGGGGTGTGAAATTGAGCATGTCCCCTTCTTACAAGTATCTTGGAATTTTAATTGATGATGACCGATTGTCTTTTAAATTGCATGTACAAAACCTAGTAAAAGACTAGGTTAAAAGTTGGATTCTTTTTTCGTCACAGGTCGTGTTTTTCTTTTGCTGCCAGGAAAAAATTGGTTGCTGCTACCTTCTTGCCTGTACTTGATTACGGTGACCTTTTATACATGAACGCTCCTGCAAACTGTTTATGTTCATTAGATTCTGTATACCATAGTGCTTTAAGGTTTGTTACAGGTTGTAAAGCCCTCACTCACCACTGCACTCTATATGCTCGAGTAAAGTGGCCCTCTCTGGCAGCACGGCGCCTTTCACATTGGTATATTTTATCTACAAAGCAATTTTGGGACTACTGCCCCAGTACCTCAGTGAATATATTTCTAAAACTAATTGCAATACGGCCTGCGTTCCAATGATTTTTATTTACTAAAAGTGCCCAAAGTTCGCTCTGTGTTAGGGAAACACAGTTTCAAGTACTCTGCCCCTGCTTCCTGGAACTCTCTGCAGAACACGCTGCACTTGAAAGAACTTATCGGTCTTGGTACTTTTAAGAATTTTATAAGAAACCTTGAAGCTGCTTCACACCAAAATTGCACTTGTTTTAACTGAAAACCTTTAATTTTATTATTTTTACCATTTTATTGTATTTAATGCTCAAGTGGATTTGTATGTTTGTGTTTATTTGTCATTGTAACTGTTTTTGGCTGCTGTCTTGGCCAGGCTTCTCTTGGAAAAGAGGTCATTGTACCTCAATGGGACCGACCTGGTTAAATAAAGGCTTAAAAATGTGGAGGGCAGATGTTGGATGCCTCGCTTTATGCAATCCAGTGGTCATTTGCAATAGTTCATGTTTTTTTTTTTTTTTTTTTGCGTAACTATTAGATTTTTTTATCCTTTTTCTCTGACAAACTGATAATGTAACGACCCAGAATAAGTGGAAGACAAAGAGTTGGCCTGTCTCCTCCTCCCTCTGTCAGTCACCGGACTGCAGGTCACATTATTCAGGTGTGGGCCGGTGGTTGGCAGAGGGAGTGGGGAGTGGGCTGTGCTGTTAGCATGCTAGTCTCCCCTGCAGATGAGTGACAGAGCGAGGTGCAGGTGGTTGTTCACTCCTGACTGTACTGTCGAATATAAATCTATGTGTTTAATAAAGCAGAGTTCAACAAAGCCGGTATCAGACGTCTCCTTGAAGCCATTACAATGGTGTGCATATATTCATCTTGAAAAGGTAGACTCCTCTACATTCATAACATCCAATTTCCACTAACTGACCGCCGCAGACAACAGATATTAGATGATTATGGTTTTCTGGTTTTGTAATGTCTCGTGGTTTTGATGCAATCTTTTGAAAAGAGTTACTGAAATTGTAATTACTAATATATTACTGGTATTTTAATAGTAATGCACTACATTACTGCGTTACAGCAAAAAGTATTATATTACTGTAATATTATTACTTTTGTAATGCGTTACTCCCAACATTGCAAACCACACCAAAGGAGGTGCAGAGGTGCAAGTGAATGTTCACAGTAGGACCTTCTTTTCAAAGGTTGTTTCAGCAGCGACATTAGAAATTACAGCAGTCTGTTAAGACACAAAACAAGTTCTCTTTTAAATGTGGGTGATTATGCTCCATTAGTTCCTTTTCTACAGCTCAGAAGTCGAGAACGTGCTCAGCACAAAATAGCTGAAGTGATAACAGCAAGTTAGCTGTACGCGCCGCCAAGACCACACTCCCAATCAATGAAGAATTGACTCCTTTTGGAACCAAACACAAGTGGGTATTTGGAGAATTTTAGGTTAAGCAAGCCAGATGTAGCCCCTTAGTCCGAATGCTGAAGAACCCAGTACCTGATGGTAAAAGTATGGTTCCAGTTTGGACTCGGATTTGTCTGTACAATTGTATGTGAACAGCGTCAACAGCAGTGGTCTGAGAACGTAACCTTGTGGGACACCTGATAAGCTTTGATGTTTTTGTTGCTGATCTGCACTGACTCTGATCTTTGTGTCAGGAAGACTAGACTAGATTCCAGATGTGTGGGGGAGTGTGGAGACCCAGCAAGAGTTTCTTCACCAGCTGTTGGAGAATAATTGCATTGAATGCTGAAATGAAGTCAATTAACAACATATATCTTATATTAGTTTTTAACCACTTAGAGACTAAAACATCTAAGTTAGACTGAAAATGAATTTAGATAACAAGACTTGGCTATGACTGGAATACAGTAAATTTTTTGTCAATTTCCATCCAAAAGGGGTCATACCTTGCACCTCAACAGTTAATGCAGAATGACAAAGAATAGAAGTAATACAAGTGGTTTAAACAAGGCTAGAATATACTAGACAAAAGATATGAGAATAACAACTTGCAGGCGTCCATGAAGGCGACACGGGAGAAACCCAGACATGATAAAAGGATCATGGCCCGAACATAATGCAGAAATGATGCAGACGATGTTTACATTCCATTACACCAACGTATGTATGTGACCCTTTTACTTCCTCTGCAGATGAAGGTAGAAAGTGTGTGTGAGCTGATGTGGACGTGAATTCAGCAACATGGATCAGAGTGAAGACAGAGAGGAGAGAGTCACTTTCCCTAAATCCACTCTGAGTGGAGGACATGAGAGTTGGACCAAAGCTCAGAAGTGAGATGACCATCTTTGTCAGAGCTCAACACTTAGACCACTGCACCATTATTTAAGATGAGTTTTATCTGTATTTTTTGTATTCCAGTGTAGAACAGAAGTACAAACATCATTCTCCTCAACCTAGGCCCAGAGGGGTGTCCTCCAGTTCCACCTCAACGTGTCTGTCTTGGTGCTGCACTTTCTGGTAAGTTTACAATGTCTTTCTGTTGCTGTAACCAGTCTGCTCCAACAGGTTCTTCTGCTTCCTTATTATCAGACTTCAATGCTCAAAGGAAAAGAAAAAAAAAAGTGATTTTGAAGCAAATTCCAACATTCAAACTTTTGGCTGCAAATAGAGGAATCAGGAAAGGTGCAGTTCCTTGATTGACCACTAAGTAAGTCAGTTTCCATTGATTTCCACTTTGCAGCAGAAACATACACATTTACACATACACAGCCTGGTAGGAACCCCCCCCCCCCCCCCCCCCCATTCATCCCCCATTCATTTATAGGCTAATTAATCGAAAACCAGCAATTTAGAGTCAATAATCTACTTAGTCTTGCCCTTGTCAGTTATTTCAATTCTTAAGTTGTTATTCAGTATATCCCACTGTGTGTTCATGTACATCCATTTGTGTAAGTCACAAAGATATGTACTCTTTCATTAGAACAACATGCCACTTGAGCACTTGAGTATATTTATGTCAAAAATGTGATTGTTCTAAGGAGGGCAAATAATTAATCTAAACTAATTTAATAACTGGAATCCAGGTAAAATGTTCAGTTAACCAGGCTATTGATAAGACGTCATATCGCTGATGGATTTCACATCCTTAAAAATTTTACAAAGGCGTTCCAAGAGAAATAGGGCTGTCAAAGTTAAAGCATTAATAACGCGTTAACGCAAATTCTGTTTCACGCCACTATTTTTTTAACGTGAGATTAACGCACACACGTTTCTGTAAATATGACCCTCGACCAATAAGTGTATTTAGAGTCAACATGTGGGACAGACATGGAGACAGAAAAGGGTCTTATGAACTGCAAGTTTAGCTTTAAGGTGCAGCCAGATGGATCTGTTGACAAGAAATAGGTTATTAGTATTTACTGTTGCTGTGAATTTGAGTTACCTCCGCAGGGTGCGGCAAAGTTATTTTTACATCCGACATTCGCTTGTTTTTTTTCTCTTTAAACTTTAATAGCGTTATGAAAACGGCACCGATTTCATCCAGGTTGGTATCATTTTGTAGATATAAGTGCCAGACATTTCACAAATGTCATCAACCCTCCAAGCTCTGTGAGTGTGGCAAAAACACTAAGGAACAGCGCTGAATGTCCTTCTGAGTACCTCGCTGCTGCCTTGGAGTTTAGGGACCGTCAGCAAATTACTCCAGTCAAGCAGCAGCTCCAACAAAATACACTAAGAAGCTGATGAATTAAGACCACAGAAAGTATGGCAGCTTGGTGGACTTCTGGTTTTCAAACTAAACGTTAGAAAAAAACAAAAAAGCAGATCCCCGTGGCCCTGTATAGCAGTGGTCCCCAACCCCTGGTCCCCAGCCCGGTACTGGTCCGTGGGTCATTTGGTACCGGGCCGTAGAGAAAAAAATAAATCACTTCCATTATTACCGTTTGATTTATAATCCGAGTCTATATTATGTTTTATTTTTAAAAATGACCGGATTCTCTCCATTACATCAGTCTATGACTTATTCTTGACACATGACAAGACTTCAAGACCCGTGTCTCAGTCACGTGGCAAAACAAGTGAAAAACAAACGTCTTCAGAAAGTGTCTTTGCACTGAGAGGATGTTATCGATGTTCTGTTGTTGGCGAGATATTATGAGGATGCTTCTAATAAAGTTGCACGTGAATACAAAGCAGATTTACGTTCATTATAATATATAGAAAATACAACAGTTTTTTTTGTGAACGATTGTTTTATTAAGAACACAATTTCACATAACAAGGTCAGACAGTGCAAAGAAAATACCACAGTTTTAACGCCGGTCGTATCATTTTATTTTGTTGTATTTATCTACGACACATTTTACAGACCGGTCCGTGAAAAAATTGCCATTAAACCGGCATTAAAAACCAGTCCGTGGCACAAAAAAAAAAAGTTGGGGACCACTGCTGTATAGGACAAAACGGGTATAGATGATGCATGGATGGATGGATAAACAGAACATAAAAAAAATTATTTGTGCGATTGATCGCAAGTTAACTATGAAAATCTTTCGATTTATCGCGATTAAAAAATGTAAGAGAGGTGGTTTTTGTGAAAGATACCGGTTTTTGTGAAAGATACCGGGTTATGACTATGTCACGGGTGTCACTTGGAGTCATGTCGTTCAATTGGTGAGAGCCTGTGCCGGAGGTTTGGGGTTTGCTGACCCATCTAGACTCGGGTCACTTGGCGTGTGAGGTGAGTTGCTGCTTCTATGGCCCTGGTAGCTTCAGGAGCGGGTTCCCTAGTAATTCGCAAAACTGAACTGTTACGCAACATTACATGACTTGCACTCGCTGGTGCGTAATCCATATAATAACAGATGTGATTTCCTATACCCCCTATACGTCATTACGTCATGGTATCTATTAGGGCTGGGCCAAAAAAATTGATTTTTACATTAATCACGATTTTTTTCTGGGGATTTTTAAAAATCGATTCTCATACAAGAATCGATTTTTATTTATTTAATGGTGGGGTAAAGAGTTCGGGTGGCTCCGTGGAAATACTCCGCTCGCAGTCTCTTTTGTCATCTACACTTCTGGAAATAGAAGCACGTGTGTCACCATAGTTACCAGAATGCCGGCAAATTCACGCGACAAAATGGCGGAGTGCAGCGAGCGGAGTACTTTCATAGAGTCTGAACTCTTTCCCACACCGCCCCACTTCAAATCAAACGTATGGACTTTATTTGGTTTTTATAAAAAGCACGGGGCAGGAGAGCTCGATATGAGGAAAGCCATATGTAAGCTTTGTCGCAGTCAAATCTCTTACTGTGGTAACACCACGAACATGACGGCGCACATCCTTCGCCACCACCCAGAGAGGTCTGAGCTCTCTGACAGGCTGGGTCCGCGTTTACTCGAGAGTTAAAGATACTGGCGGTGGCAGCTAATGTCAGGACTCGGACAGTTAAATGATTATTCATTAACGTGGCGTGTTTGTCATGAAACAACCGTGTTGCCGTAGCGTGTTGTTACCGGTTTGTTTACCGGCAGCTGTAAAGCACAACGGATCGCCAACATGACAACACTGCATGAGAACATATTCACAGCACGTCCTGACCGGGTAGGCTGTTAGCGTTAGCAGTTGCTACCAATAGCATCTGTATCCGCAAAGAAAATAACGACGTGGATTTATTGTCGTTTCCATCACGAAGCCTATGTAGCAACTGAACCGGGTAGAAGAAGACAACTTTAGGTAAGAAAATCAAGTTTTATTCAACGCTAGACAACTTTTAAAATTAGCAACTATAGGCTGTATTGTCTCGGTTCTATTTGGGTAACTCGGTTCAGTTCGTGGTCGGAAACTAAAGACTCGGGTCCAAAAATTGCGGGTCCATTCAGGTTTGGACTCCTGAACTTATGATAATAGCTCGGGTCGGGTCGGGTCGGTTTCGGGTCGAATTTTCACGGCTCCATTCTGGTTCGGGTCCATGAAAGTGGACCCGTGAAGACCTCTAAACCAGAGGTCTTCAACCCTGGTCCTCGAGGCACCCTATCCAGCAGGTTTTAGAGGTTTCCCAGCTTCAACACACCTGATTTTAATTAATGGTCATTATCAGGTTGTCCTCAAAGTCTGTTGATGACACAGCCACTTGTATCACGGTGTGAAGAAGAAGAGGAAACATCTAAAACCTGCTGGATAGGTTGCCTGGAGGACCAGGGTTGAAGACCTCTGCTCTAAACTACAGAAATTGCACATTTTTTTTAAATATTAAAACTTATTTAATCTTTATATTTTTATTATTATTTCATGCTTAAAATAATAATACAATAATAATAAGAATATATTAATATTATATATAATAATAAATAATTACATATAATAAAATATAATAAATATAATATTTAATATTTATTATTTATTATTATATGATTTTTACATTTCAATAATTGATATATATAAAAATTGCAATACTTGGTAAAATCGAAATGCAATACTTGTTTAATCAGAATCGCAATATAAATTGAATCGGGACCCAAAAATCGTAGGAGAATCGAATCGGCACAAAAGTGTATCGGCCCAGCCCTAGTATCTATATATTTAAAGCAATCACACAACATTCTCCAGCAAGCACGTCCATTTGTTTCTACTCTGGAGTCTGCTGGGGCAGCTGCTGCTTTCATTGATCCTGGAACTGGTGGTTTAACTTGAGCAGTGTGAAAGGTTGTTACTGCTGGAACTTAAGAGATTGGAGCTGGAAGAGCGCCGGTCAAGGCTGAGTGGAGACTCGGACCCGTGACGGCCTTCTGGTGGAGGTCTTGATTTTGACGTGTGGTCTAATTTGCGTTCAGTTCTTCAGTCTTGTGAGCGGGACTCAGACACATTTTTCTCATTGTTTGAGCGGGTGGCGGAGACTAGAGGCTGGTCTGAACAGGAGAGGACACTACTGCTGCAGTGCGTGTTAACGCTCACCGTGAATGAAAGTCAGGTTTACACCACGGTTAAAAAATCTGTGTTGGACGCCGAGCTCGTGCCTGAAGCTTATCCGCAGAAATTTCAGTCTTGGGGAAGGCTGGGCAGTCAGACTTAAATCCAGTTTGTAGAGATTTAACCACTCATTTTCATCACTGGTGCACATCTCTCGGTGTTGACAGTTTCAAGTGTGTGATCTTGCTTCAGTGACGGCACATCATTTTGTTATTCCACCTTGATGTGGGTTTAAATCTTCCGTGGTTTCACCCAGTTCTGAAACCTCCTTTACAGGTGGAGCAGGAAGAAGATGGTGGCTCTGTGCATTCAGCATTTTCATTGTTTATATCTGATGGTCACGTGTCTATGTCTGGAAGTGTCATTCAGCTACCAGTTAAAATCTTAAGAAATACTGGAGCTGCTGAGTTTTTTTTACTGTGAACAACGTGCTTCCTTTTTCTGACAACAGTGACACTGGAAACCATATTCTGATGTGGGATAAGGGTATAAATGTGTTGCCCGTTCCGGTGCATAAGCTGCGTTTGGTCTGTGGCTTGGTTCAGGGAGATGTGGAAATGGGTGTGCGTCCCCTTCCGCCAATTCCTGGTGTTGACATTATTCTGGGAAATATCCTGGCTGGTAGCCGTGTGTGGACTGAATCACCTGTGGTAACTTTGTCTCCGTCTGTTTCAGTGTTACCTGGTGAGAGTGAACAGAGATTTCCTGGAGTTTTTGCGGCTGGTGCTGTGACTCGCGCTACGCATCGTGCGGATGCAGAGCGTCAGGTGCAGAGTGAGGTTAATGAGAAGGTGCCTCACAGTAAGTTGGCAGCGGAGCAGCGGGCTGATGTGTCATTGAGGGACCTGTTTAGTAAAGTGTTGTCGGTAGATGTTGAGAGGAGCGCTGCTAGTGGTTATATTCTGCAGGATATGGGGCTAGTGAGGAAATGGCTGGGTCATGGGGAAAGTTTTGTTGGTAGGCCGGTTTTCCGAGTTGGGGTTCTAGTTAGGTTTCGGGAGGAGGTGCTGAGATCCTCGCATGATCAGTCTGGACATTTGGGTGTGTGTAAGATATACAATTACATTCTGAAGTATGGAAATGGTATGGGTTCCTTGTCCTCTTCCTGTTGAGCTTCCTGATGGGAGCCTCTTTTTACTCCTCCACCTGTACGCCAGGTGGCGGTGTTTGTTGTCTTGGTTTCTTTCTGTTGCAGGTGGAGAGCCTTTTTGCTGCTGCCAGATTGCAGGTTGTCACAGTTCTGTGATCACTACTGGCATTTTGGGGTCTTCTGTAGGTCCAGTTGGCAGGACTGCAGCTGACAGACGGTTCGGCTGTTAGTGTTGTTGTGGTGCGGTCGTCTTTTTAAATAAACGTATACACTGTTTGTACTAGGGGTGCAACGGTACAGGTGACTCACGGTACGGTCCGTACCTCGGTTTTTGTGTCACAGTTTCGGTACAGATTTGGTACAGTTTTGATGTGTTTTGGGCATAAAGTGACAATTCATTTCTCTAAAATGATTTACAGTGGTACCTCTACTTACGAAATTAGTTGGTTCTGAAAGTAGTTTCATAACCTGAAAATTTCTTAAGTAGAGATGCGTTTTCCATGTAAATGCCCTAATCTGTTCCAAGCCCCCCCAAAATTCGAACGTAAATTTTTTATAAATTATGAATAATACATAATAATGACATAAAAACCTGTAAGAAATACATGTTAGAACTAGAAAAGCGCTCGGAGGACGCAGACCTCCACTAAGCGCAACAATTATCGAAAATTTGAAAGTGATCCAGAATCCAGGAGTTCTTCCAGATCACACCCAAAATTAAAACAGTTCTTACTTTTTCACATTTCTGACAACTCCTGAAGATTTCATCAAAATCCATCCATAACTTTTTGAGTTATCTTGAAGACAGACAGACAGACAGACGCTGGCAAAAACAAAACCTCCTTGGCGAAGGGAAAAATTGTTTATTTACCTGGGTTGCTGGGTTACGCTGGAGATGCTTGTCCGTATGGCTTGTGTTTCCGTTTGAGTGAGGGACATGTTTCAAGCAGCGTTTACAGACTGTGAAGTTTCTGTTAACTGTTTTCACTCCCTCGCCGGTGTATTCAACAGCAAAACCAAAATGCTCCCACACCAGCGATTTAAATTTCTCCGCTACCGCTGGCCATGCCTGCTTGTTTTTTTTTTTTTTTTTTTGTTTTTGTCTTTTCCCGCGTCCATGAGCTGCAGCCAACCGGACAAAGTGTGATCGGCTGGTCACTGTGAGTGAGCGCAGACGCGTGGACATTGACATGCAGTAACAGGCCTGTTGCCTAAAAGGCACGCACGCTCACGTGCAAGTCCAATGCAAAGTTATTGGAACATAAATCCCCCGCGGGACATAAAAGCGTGTTGTCCCGTGCAGGTCGTACCGAACGGTCCGGTATTTTACCGTTATTTTACCGTTTGTACCTTTGCATCCCTAGTTGGTACCGACTACCTTGTGCTGCCTCCCTCACTCTTGTCGTGGCCTTTGAGCCGGGTTGTGACAATTACTTTTTACTGTAACGCAGTAATGTAGCACATTACTATTAAAATACCAGTAAAATATTACTCGTTACAATTCCAGTAACGCACGTTACAATGTTTCCCCCCAAAATAATTTCAAAAGATTACATCAAAACTGCGAGACAGTCCAAAACCAGAAAACGACTTTTGCATAAATATCTGCCATCTGTGCTGGTCAGTTAGAGGAAGTTGGAGGATATGAACATGGAGAAGGAGTCCACCTTTTCAAAATGAATATATGTAGACTATTTTCAGTTTATCAGAGAAAAGGATAAAAATTGAATTGTCACGCAAATAAAAATGAACTGTCGCAAATGACCACTGGATTGCCTAAAGTTATTGTGGAAGCAATGAAAACTGGATTTTCTGCACTGATTGACTCCACAGAAGCTACCAGCTGCTGTGTCACTGCTCAGGTTCAGACGACACTGGGTCAAAGAAGAGCCTGCTGAGCTGATGCTGGACGCCTCGCTACCTGCTGCTGTCACCTCCTCTGAGGACTTTTTATTTTCCTTTGATGAGCCAATGAGCAGCTGATGCGCCTATGTCAGTGGAAACTCAGATAACTTATTATTTCAGTGCTGCACCAGCAATGCAAAGCTTTCGCCAATTCCCAATAATAATAATAATCTTAATAAAAACTGCACTCCACGATACACCTTTCAGTGCACCAGCAGAAAGACTTTTCAGTCTTGGGAGCCTTGTGCTCATCCCAAAACACAACCGTCTTGGCATTGAATGCTGTCAGCGCCTTCTCTTGATGCGCTTCAACAGATATTTCAGTAAAGAGGGAAGTAGAATCGGCAAAATTACTTTTGGTCCGATGTTGGATTTTGAGGGGTTTTTTAACTGTAACGGCTGACGTAATCCTTGAAGTCTAATTCTTTAAGAACTTGTTTAAATGACTGATTAAAAATAAAAGCTGCATCTGCCCAGTACATACCAACGTTGTGCTGTGAACGTGAATTTAAAGAGATTACAAGAACATAAAGAAAAGTAAATTGTTTGTTCTGACATGTCATCGGCTAAAGTGTTAAAAAAGTAACTCAAAAGTAGTGCAAAGGTAGTGTAATATATTACATTTCAAAGACAGTAATATTGTAATATAACTTATTACTTTCAAATAACAGTAACTAGTAAAATGTAATCTATTACCTTTTGGAAGCAACTTGCCCAACACTGCTAATGGACCACTCTGACCGGCTTTGGGTCGACCTCAGATGGTAAAGAGTCATTAAGCAGGGGGTAGCTTGTGGTAGCTGTACATTGTCTAGATGCAACAGTCATTTATGACATCACCAGACATTTGAGACGGGATATACCACTGCAAACATGACCAGGGATGTTGTGCTCTTCAAACACAGCTGGTCCTCTTCAAACCCAACTCCTTCCTCAAACAAAAACGGGTCCATCCTCTGAACTAAACGCCCAAACAGAAACTGAGTGGGATTGTAGATGCACTCCAGTGTGGAAAAGGTTGATTCAAACCTCAACTCTTAACACACCAGAATGACAATACTGTCAGTCAGTCACACCTACTCGTCTGTTCTTTGTATTCTCTTCATCTGTGCAGCATTCGGACTCACAGCCCTGACAACGTGACCTCTGAGGACCACGATGGATGCAGTGAAGTGAACTGCTTGACTGACTCACAGGTCAGAATATAAAACTATTTATGTTTCTTTTGTAATACTTTATCAGTTAATTGTTGTTATAGATATTATTGAGTTTGTTCACAATCTGTGATCTTTCTCTCTCAGCCATCCATTTGTTTAGATTTTATTGATGATCTTTTTTTTCTTTAAACAAGTCACAGCAAACATTGGGTTTGGAGAATTTAGACCCCAAGAACCAGGAGAACGCCCACTCTGACCTGCAGACTGCAGATGAATCAAAGGATGACTTCAAATCGATCCAAGAGAGTCATCTGGAGCAAGCGGACACAAACACCAGAGAGACGACAGAGAGGATCAACAGTGAGAAAGGTCTGTCTTTGGAAAAGAACATGAAAAACCTGCCATATAAATAACATTTTAAGATATTAAGCTGATCAGGCATCAGTTCAAGTTAACCAAGTGTTCAAGCTATAAACCAATGAAAGGCACTGAAATATTCTGAGCCAATGAAACACTTCAAAACATTTTGAAGCAATGAAGTGTGAAGTGAAGCAGTAATTGGTCATGTGACAGTAGTGTTTTGAATGAACCTCCAGTAGTCAGGGCTTAAAGTGTTCCAGCACCGTGCCGGATCTCCAGCTTTTGACTCTGATTCAGGAAAAAAAAACCACACACATACACAGACAGAAACATGTCATCTCTGAGTGGTCTTGAATGCAGGCAAGGCGAGCCGGCGGTTTTTTCTTCCGTAATCAGAAGAATGGAGGCAAAATTCAAGTGACGCTGGGTCTGGACAGAGGAAAGGGCGGGGACGGAGAGCCGTTTGAGAGCTGATGCCAGAAGCTCAGGGAGCCTGGTACCTGTTTTTGTGTGTTGTGCTCCAAGAAGCTAGTCTATGCAACTAATGGAAAAAAAGCTCTTCACCCTCACGAAGGAGACGCCGGGCATAAGGCAGCTGTCCGCGGGCTCCGACACACAACGAGCCTTTTACCGGAGCAACAGTCACAGCGGATGTAGGGGCCCAGATGGCCAATCGTATTTCCGACTTAAAATACTGTGGAACACGACTTATCATTAACGATAGCTCAACTGCTCGTAGATCCGTGTAAAAAAGTAGCGGTTGTTAAAAACGCTTTACATAACTGCCCGTTTCCAATCAGCAGGCCAGTTATATGAACACACATGTCATAGCTCCAGAATTCAAGAACCGTCTGTCTGATCAGCTCCAAGGATGGATGTTTTCTCTGAATGTTGATGAAGCAACCACCCAAAACATGGAAAAATACTGAATGGAATGGTTCACTTTTTAATGATGATGCATCCAGAGTAATAACATCTAATAATCTAATAACTGCCTCTGCAAATACATATGTTAAAGAGGAGACAAGTCAAGACCCAATGGAATGTATTTCCTATAACTTAATTTGCCATTGTTTTGAACAAAAATGATGGAAAAGTTGAAATTTATGTTTTGGTTTTTTTTTGTACAAACTGCCCTTTACTGAATTAAATAGTTGCTAAAGTAATCAGATTTCTTTGCTTGACTGAGTTTCACATGTTTTCACTTATAACTTAATAGCCTTTACTTTCTAGAATCACAATTAAATTGTAGGTCATCTTGTATATTACCAAGCACAATGCCAAAAAGTTGCCAATAATGTGTATGCGTTAAATCCACTGCAACCCCAGAAAAAAGTTCAGGCTCAGGATTTTTTTTTTTAATTTTAAGCCCTGAATAGTGTTTCGAATCACTTCACTTCAGGAAGAGTGACAAAAGCTCCGAAGCCTCAGTATCATTTGCTCATCAGTACCAGCCACCCAACTCAAACATTCATTTTAAATTTCTAAATGGGGCTCTCTAACCTCATGAAAACAGCCTCCCTCAGTACTGGAGGAAATGGCTGCCATGATCATTCAAGTCATTTTAAACACACATTATGATAAAATATGCACACGTAGTACATTAAACTAACACGAAATTCTTAATGCTTGAACCAATTATTTCATTTCTATTAGAAAAAAATGTAGTTCCACCATCAAGCTGCTTCAAAGAACGAGAATGCTCTTTGCTCCAGAAAACCAACAGCAGTTAAACAACATCAATGAAGGGCTGCTACCACGAGAGACACAACACCAGATGTCCATGTACGTCCTTTTTAAGCTAAATAGGGTTGGCCTATCGTGGCCCACATTTGGCCCAAAAGAAGGTGCTGAAAACCTGTCTATGTTTAGCCGTCCTGTCGTGGCCCACATTTGGCCCAAAAGAAGGTGCTGAAAACCAGTCTATGTTTAGCCGTCCTGTCGTAGCCCACATTTGGCCGAAGAGAATATGTGGAAAACCTGTCTCTGTTTCGCTATTCCCACCAAGCAAAGTTATGTTTAAAAGACGGGGAAAAAACGACTTTGTCAGGCGTCTAAAACAGGGGTTCCCAAACTTTTCAACCCACGACCCCCAAAATAACGGTGCCAGAGACTGGCGACCCCCACTATCCCCGGATGTGACTGAAAAAATAAAATGTGCGCACAGGCCATACGCACAAACACGGGCTTAACGACAACACAAAAGAACAGAGCAGCCTGTTATGATTTTACATATAGAAATTTACTGTTTGATAAAAGCAGAATACCTCAGTCAAAATAATATCTATGTAACATGAGTGCACAGTCTTACTGTCATGTGCAAACTTAACTTTAACATTACTTTAATGGTTAATGGTATTAAAGCATCCGCTTTGTGATGTTTACTGTGGAGCCGTAACCTGACACCTGCAAATGATGCTATGTTAATCTGTCTTAATCACCTCAGGAAGAAAATCTGTAGTTTTATTTTAATTTTAACTACCATGTTTCATAATTTTTACAACTATGGCTGAATTTTTCTGTATTTTATTTTTTTTTTAAATTTATTAGATTTATATATATATATATATTATATATATATATATATATATATAATATATAAAAAAAAAAAAAGATTTATGGAAATCATTTCGCGACCCACCCCACGGCGTCCCGCGACCCCCCGGGGGGTCCCGACCCCCACTTTGGGAACCACTGGTCTAAACAACGTCTTGATTTGGTTGAAAAGTGAAAGGTGAAAAGCCATCATTTCCATCCATCCATCCATCCATCCATCCATTATCTATACCCGTTTCATCCTCTGAAGGGTCACGGGGCCATCATTTCCAAGATGTTAAAAAAACGTCTACATGAAGACGTCCATTGACATTTAAATTTGGTTGAAAAGGTGAAAAGCTGTCACGTCTGATACGTTGAAAAGACGTCTACACAGAGTTGTCCATCTACATCTAAATTTGGTTGAAAAGTGAAAGGTGATAAAGGCTACACAAAGGGATTAAAATGGGATCTTAACTCCTGATTGGTCGGTACACAATGGAGGTGAACAATATTACCATTACACACACACCCCATCTTCCCCTCGCATCTGCCCCTCCCGTACCCCAACTTCCAGACATCCAAGCTTACCAGAGAATGGACATAGAACATGTCACCTGTTTACTGAACCAGTGGCTAACTATGCGGCTAAACGTTTTACTTAGCGCTGCGAGCGTGCATGTGTGCACATACGCACATAAGGTGTACATAAAGTTTAATTAACTGATCGACTGGATAACGTTAAGTCCATGTACCCACATTCCCCTTAAAATGTCACACGATCCTCACCGTACGTAGCTGCATGGAGCAGCTAGCCCAAGGTCCCGGTGTTCCAGACAACCGCCAACACAATAGCCCACTCAGTGTCATGTGCTAACAACGGCTACTCTTGTGTGTCGTAGGAGACCGCCATTATTTTAAAACAACATCCCCACACACTATGTTTTTCCCACATCCTAGCTGCTTCACCCGGATTCTCACAGACTGTCCATGACGTTTGTTGAGTCTTGAGAAAGCCAAGGCCTTTTAGTGAGCATCTCGGTGCTGGGAGTGCAACAGTTTGCTTCTAAATAGATAATTTAACCTCTCTCTCAAAAGAACTATTTTTTAACTCTCAAATCCAAATTCATACTTTACCCAAATGTATTCCCCACTTAGAAAATAATACTTCCATTGGGTATTATGCTTTAATAACCAGTACTTCTATCGGGTCTTATGTCCTCATCTTCGTCTAACCTCTGCAATCTTGTTTTGGGAACACGTGGATGTTTACTCTGCACTGTTCTCGCAGCGAGCCTTACTTCCTTCCTAAAATCATGTATTTCTTGTTACTAACTGATCAGTAGTCATTACAATAATTATTCATCACAATAATCATTACATTTCACAATTCATCATTGCTACACATCTGAATCTACTACGCTATGAGCACAATCTATTATAACCCACGTCTCTGTGTTCTGACATCTTTCACAGCCTGTTATCTTCTCCTATTGGGCTCAAACTTTACTCCGTGGGGTGATCCCAATTTATTTGACTGGGTTACTTGACAACCTTTCACTTTTCAACCAAATTTAGATGTCGATGGACGTCTTTGTGTAGACGTATTTTCAACGTCTCTGAAGTGACGGCTTTTCACCTTTCACTTTTCAACCAATCAAAACGTGGTTTAGCTGTCTTTTCAACGTCTTTGCAACGTAACTTTTCTTGGTGGGAGGACTCGAGGTAATTATGTATCTCCTTGACCAGTTTGTATTTCTGGTTGAAATGAAGAAGCCCTGAAACTGAGGATTAGCATCTTAACCAGACACTTTTCGGTTCGTTCTGATTGGATGATGCCTGCAGTAACCCACATGGTCTAATATTCTGTTGACTCTGATGGCTGTGACGATTTCAAACACTGGCTGGTGGCGGTAATCTGACACCATCTTCTGCACATACTGCCTCGAGTAAAGTAGTAGAATTGGTGCATTTAGTGACATTTTATCAAATGAAACATATTTTACAGTTTGTGTTAAGGGTTATACTACATAAATCCAAAGAGATATGATCTCTCAAAGTTGAAGATTGTGTCAGATTGAGAGGCTGGGGAGTTGATGTCTTGTGTCATCATTTACCCTGCCTGTGACCTTTTTGTTTAACCTTTATTTTGATACCTTTATTTTATTTTCAAGCAGGAATCTGAAAAGTAGGCCTCATGAGGAAGAAGGAATGGTTCAAGAACATTTACTGAGAAGACCACAGTCTGAGGGAGTATCATGTTTATGTCTCTTCCTGCTTCCTGTAGAGAGCCAGCTTCGCAGTATTCGGACTCAGTTTGTGAAGAGGGTGTCAGAGGAGATCCTCAACCAGCTCTTGGATGCCCTCATATCTGATGGAGTTTTAAATCATTTGGAAAAAGAGGAGATACTCCAGAAGAACCAAACCAGAGCAAATAAGGCACGTGACTTCATCGACTTTGTCATGAACAAAGGAGATGAAGCCAGCAGGAAGCTGATGATGCATCTACAAACCAAAGATCCAACTCTGTCTTCTCAGTTGGGTTTGTTCTCTGCTTCATCTGCTCTGAGAGGTAAGGCCACAAATAAACTCCATTTCCAGAAATATTTGTAGAAATAGTTTACTACAATAACACAATATTCATCATTGAGTTTGATTAATTTGATTGTCTGTTTAACAAACATGAGTACAACAGAAGGGATTTTCTGTGTCTTCACTAACCAACTTAAGTAAAGTCAGTAAATTATAACAGGTAGTCTTTGGTCAGAAGCCCAGTGCGACGGCTGTCGTCACACTGCTCACATTGTAGGACAAAGGATAGCTGATTTTGACAAAAGATATCACCACAATTCCTTAACGATGGTGATCTGTCATCTGCGACGGCCCAAATTCATGCAAAATGGAAGAAATCTGTATGGAGTCAAATTAGGGGTGCACGATAACTATCAGGCCAATAACAGGAAATTATGACGTCATTCTAATAAGTCATCATGACGAATATCGCAGATAACATATATTTTTGTGAACACGGAAGTGCCTCGCTCCCTCTGAGCCTTGAATGATCTGCAGTGAATGTTATGTTCAGTGACATCGCATGATCAGAAAAACGATTTCTCAATGAGGAAAATCAAGTATACCCCCTAATGCCAGAAAACAACTTGTTAACTCGGTCATAATTTTGGTAGTTTCTTACTTGAATTGATATTTTCAGTATTTTCCCTCATGTTACACGTAAAAAAAAGAAAAAAGTAGACCTGGCTAAAAGAATGACTAGCAAATGAGGGAACGTGGGAATTTAGGTTACACGTTGAATGCAGCATGTAGCACAGCGTGCTGATCACAACAAACATGGCGGCAATTGTATGGAACTTAATTCAAGTTTCAGAAGAAGATAGTTGGCTGATTATTTGTGACGAAAGCTCCAAGCGAATTCCACGAGGGAAGCACAAGCACAAGCTTTAATACATCAAACCTGATCAGCCACCTAAAACATAACCATCGCTTCCATGGAGTTTTGAAATCACGCTAATGTGAGCTAGAATGAGCTAATGCTAAGGTGAGCAAGCCAGCAGCAAGTCTCCCCTCCCCTCTCCTCTCCTCTCCCTCATCTCTCTCATATAAAGTTTCCATGAGATTAAAAAAAAAACAAAAAAAAAACTACTGAACCTCATTTACTTTAATTAAAGGTATTAATTTAATTGGAACCACAATCAAAAATCCTTTAAACATAAATATTTTTCAGTTAATAATTCTGATGCATGTATTTCTATCAGTTCAAGGATTCTTTATTTTTTTTATATCAGTAAGTAATGCACCTCCCCAGTTGATGTAAGATATCAAATAAGTTTGTTTGATAGCTTTGCAAAAATGTTTGAGAGGCTTGCCAAAAGTTTTTATTAGAAAAAATAAATATCTGTTCATTTAAAGAGTCAAAAATATTTTTGATTTTGTTCATAGTATTGATGTAATGATCTTAAGTATATGTGTGTGTTATCGGTATTGGCCTTTAGGAGCTGAAAGTTATCAGTTCTGGGTATCGGATTTAAAAAACAGTTATCGTGCATCCCTAAATCAAACACTTTTTCACAGCAGTGTACTTCCTTTATGTAGCTCAACAATAGCAGGGCAGCATATATAAGGAACTATACTTTGGTGGACCAACACCAATCGGGTAACACAGATCAGAGTTTGAGAAGTCATTCAAGCCTACAAGCTCACCAAGCTTATAGTTTAAAATCAGGCTGTGATCCGGAAAAAATCCTGGATTCTGGGTCTCTTTCAAATTTTCGATAACGTTGCAATCAATGGGGTCAAAGATTTTGTTTCTTAACATCTCCGTTAATTATTGCCCAAAACTCATGAAATCTATCAAATTTCAAAGGCTGATCCGGATCTGATCCAGAAGGCGGATTTTATCGCAATCTGTAAATCGCTATATGGGGGAATTGTTGCGCTTGGCGGAGGTCTGCGCTCTCTGAGTGCTTTTCTAGTTCAAATATCATTTTGGGAAAATAAAAATATGATGCAGACAATAAGGTAATTTATAAAACAACTTTTTATTCTACTAGTATTATAGAAAAGCTGATAACATTCTGGTGTATTGTAAAACATTTAAATTATTTCATCTTATTTAGGAAGTATGGTACCATTCTTAAGGTAAGGTACATGTCATGTTTCCAGGTTTTTTTTTAAGATCAAGGTATAGTACTATTTAATAAACTTCATTGTCTTAAAATCTAAGACAATGACTCAGTGAATAGGCAGCAACCATTTAGTTAAATAACTGCATTAATGATGTCAAAAACTGCATAACCATCAACCAAGTTGAGTTATATTCAGTTCAAAGAACAACGTTAATAATTTATTCTTTAAAAAAAAAATTCTTAACTGCAACAAAACTTCCGAGCCCCTTTGTTCAGCACAATCATGTGATTCCTCCATTCTACATCAGGTCCTGCTTGCATGCTTCACTGTGTTAGATCCTCCAGGTGCGGTTCAGCCTCTGACTAGCAAAGTCTGTCACCGGGACCAGCTCTCCATCTTTTCGGATCAGAAGTTGCGGTCTAGGGGGGTTCACCTCGCTAGATTTCCTTCAACTTATTTAAGCTGGTGTCGAGGAGATACGCCTAGCACTCACTGCATACTTTCATCCAAATGCCGACCCTGCTTACTCCAATAACTGACCTAAGAGGAATAGCCTGGTGGCTCAAAGTCCAGCTATCGGTCACATTTGTTAACTGCAGCTCTCCTCTTATGATCTGGGCTCTTGTTACCGACTAGGTTAAGTTTTAGTGGCTTGGACAGCAAGCCCCAAGGATCTGTGACAATATCGGGCTAGAGTAACCAATAAGAATCTGAAGTTGTTGTTTATGCGACGTATACCCATTCTTTACAATTGTGGAGACAGTTCCAATATCAACCACAACATCTTGTGTTCATTTTATATATTTATTAAGCAGGTTAGTAGGGTTAAGCGACAGCAATCATTAGTTATACACTGATTAAATACTGATTGGATTGGAAATTGGAAATACTGATTGGAAACTGGAGAGACAAACTTTAATTATATTCTAAAATAAAGCTATGGCTTACAACTCCGTTCTTCTGTGTTGATCCAGGTCGTGGCATGTAATTCCAATTATTTCCATGGAATCCAGGCTGAATGGGAAGTACGGTAGCTTGTAATTCCAATTCCATTCATTTGAATTGATTCATCTGGTTGATTCAAGGACGGTTGGGGGTAGGCAAATTGCCAGTTTGCGCTTTCCGAGGCTACTGAGGAGCGAGGTAGACGAGGGGTGGTCTTTCCAAGGTCAGAGTGGGTGCTCCTGGAGACTCTGGTATCCGGCTTCTCCTCCTCTTCAGCAGTGAGCTAGGGTAAAATCCAAAAAGCTCCAAATATATTACTCAAGAGTTGGAAAAATGGTTAATCCGTTCTTGCGTCTTCTTTGTTCTTGAAGAATAAATCCTTCAGATATTTCCCTCAGACGGTTGGTTAGCTCCCTCTGTCCTAAGCCAGTCCTGTTCCTTCGAAGATGCCCCACGGAAGAATGCAGAATTCTTCTTCCCCTCAGGTTTTATGCTCTCTCTCAACCAGCCTGCCTCAGCCCCAAGAAGTCCTTGTTCGGTCTTCCTCAGCATCCACAACTCTCGATTGGTTGACGCACATTTGCGAAGGCGTACATAATTTCCCAAAACTCACATAACAATTCATGATTGGCTTATCCACCTCTGCATAGGTGTACATAATTACCCAAAATTTTACATAACCCTTCTTGTTTGGTCACACAACAATTCATGATTAGTTTCACATACAGTCGTTCATGCATAATTCACAGAAAGAGTCACATAGTCACTCTGATAGGTTCAGACATCTCAGCAGAGGCGTATGTAATTATCATGACATACACAACCCTTCTGATTGGTTTATGCTCAACAGAGGCGTACATAATTTAACCACAAAACTCCTCCCAGGTTCCAAGGTTACCCTGTTTACTTGGTCAAATAGCTCGCTAAGCTGAAGCTAATCAGCTAAAGCTAACTCTTATCTAACGATTTATGTACCAATATATATCACAAAGTGTACCCAAAGCTTCATTAAGTGATTGATTGGTTAATACCCAGAATATGTGCTCATTCGCCATGATTCTGCACAAAGCCTGCAGCTCGATTCTGCTCGAAGCTCCTCCAAGGTTGCCCTGAGCTGCTACCCCTGACCCAGTGCTAGCTACGGGTATGCTTGTGTGTATTGCAGAAGAAATTATTGTTTTTGATAACAACCTCCTTCCCTTCTCTTAGTTGTGTCTCTGGTAGCTCTGAGCTGGCACTTGGTAGCCTGACACATTTGTTGTGAAAACACACAGATTTGTTGGCGTTCCACGGCGGTACACAGCGCTCTGCTGTTCTCGGCTCAGCATAAACAACATTTTGCATGTTCAGATCAAAATTCAACCACTTCTTACTGATTTTCTGCATTACTAAAATTTAACATTGGTCTTACGGTTATTGATTAGAGATCACAAATCACAATAATCACCACATTTCTGTTACTCCACTACACTATGAACATAATCAGATTATAATTTGCATTCTGCAATCACCCAGATGCGACATTTTCTCTTCTTCATAGCTCAGCCTTAGAAAAAAATCTCTTCAACAGAGCTGAGATGATTCCAACTTTCTCCGGGTCACTTGACAACTGTGATGCTCCATTCTTACTGGTTACTTTGGTGCAGCTCCATCTATTGGTGCAGATGTGTAATGACAATAGAAAAGTCTTGACTTTGATTATAAGACGAAGCCCATTTTTGAGAATATGATTTCTAGAATAAAATCTCATCCTATATTTGGGCCAATATGGTGATTTAAAATCAAAGCCTGTATTTCATCCTCTATGTATTCTTGCTGGAAAAGACATGGATTGGTGCACCCAGTTCGTGGCATTTCACTTAAATGACAATATAGTTCTTTGTATGTATCTGTTTATAAGATTGCTGCATCTCACGTTCCTTATTTATTCATTAGACTAAAGTACAAGGAGATTTACCTCATAGCAGCGATCACGTAAAGTGGTGGGGGGGTTGTGATTTATGTTTCTCACAACCAAAAAGGTGTCGGCACTTTGAAGGCATGAAGTTGAGCATGGATTCCTCTGGATCCCAAATTACTCAAGAGCTCTTAGAATTGAAAGATGATGTACTGTATTTATTTTATATGACAGCATGTGAGGGAATGGTTTAAAGGTATTTTGAGATTTTTGAGACATAAGGCCCGATCTTCGGCCAGATCTGTTAAAGCCGCTATTTGATAGCGGGTAGTGGGAGGGGCATTCCAGCGCAAAAAACACAATCTTCCACCCTTGCTAAACCTGCTATCCCACCTGTGCTACCCACTACATTATGCATAGAAGTGATTCAGGCGTTTCACCTGTTAAACCAAACCAGTCAGTGCGTCAGTAGCCATTGCTGTTAAGAGCAGGTTGTGCTATCCGCAAACCACTACCCGCAAACCCCTATGGAGCATCTTTTCATCCAGACCTGAGCAGCTCTTGTGCAAACCTTGGACCTGCTGGGCAAGTCGGGGAGTTTGTGCGTGTCCACATGTGACCAGGTGGACGTGCATTGGAACCATTTGGACGCGCTCTTGTACTTGCCGACATGCAGGTTGCGGGTAGCGGGTGGTCAGACCACCCGCTACCCGCAACCCCAAACCCACGATGGCAAGATACCGAGTTTGCGGAAAGGGCAAAAGACACTTTGTAGGTGTGGCTATTGCCACACCTACAAAGTGAGTAAGGGAGTCAGCATAATGGGTAGTGGCTTTAGCGGGTTGAAGATTGCATTTGCAGAGGTTCCTTTACCTGCAATTTTCAGGTAGCGGCTAATGGTGATGGGTAAGGGGAAGTGTACGATCGGGTCATACTGTTTTTCTTTAAGCCCTCTCTCTTTCGAAGGCCATCACTTAAAGCTGGACCTTGAAATGTTCAAAAACAAAGTTTCTGTTTGCTGTCAGGTTGTAATGGCAGCCTTTGCATACTTTGGAGACACCAGGTTGTTGTTTTGGGCCTTCTTCCAATTACTGTGCCTCTATTTTCACCATGACATTATCAGTTTCAGTGCAATATGTTTCATGACTATATGATAGTAAGCACAGGCCCAATTTGGACTTGCGTGATTAATGCATGGACCTGTCACTTTCAAGATTTTTGTGTTATTGATGGATCTTAATTACTATACACTTTATTTTTCTTCAATGTTTATAATGTCTTTTGTTTTTGTCATTTAGTGCCCCCTGGAAAATGTCAGTCCATACTCAGATTTAATTTGATAGAGAGGTTTCAGTTTGTGTTTGAGGGCATCGCTAAAGCAGGAAACTCAACCCTTCTGAACCAGATCTACACGGAGCTCTACATAACTGAAGGAGGGACTGGAGACATCAACTGTGAACATGAAGTCAGACAGATAGAAATGGCATCCAGGAGACCAGATGGAACAGAAACAACAATTAGACAAGAAGACATCTTCAAACCGCCACCTGGAAGAAAGGGACCGATCAGAAGAGTCATGACGAAGGGAGAGTAGCTGGCATTGGAAAAACAGTCTTGACACAGAAGTTCACTCTGGACTGGGCTGAAGGCAGAACCAACCAGGACATCCAGTTAATGTTTCCATTTACCTTCAGAGAGCTGAATGGGTGGAAAGATGACCTCTTGAGCTTGGTGGAACTTGTTCATGAATTCTTTAATGAAACTAAAGAAATCTGTGATCTTGAAAAGTTCCAGGTCATGTTTATCTTAGACGGTCTGGATGAGTGTCGACTTCCTCTGGACTTCAGTAACACTAAAGTCATGACTGACCCTAACAAGCCCACCTCAGTAGGAGATCTGCTAGCAAACCTCATCAGGGGAAAAACTGCTTCCTTCTGCTCGTGTCTGGATAACCACACGACCTGCAGCAGCCAATCAGATTCCTCCTGAGTGTATCCAGGTGGTGACGGAAATCAGAGGGTTCACTGACCCACAGAAGGAGGAGTACTTCAGGAAGAGGTTGAGAGATGAGAACCAGTACAGCAGGATCATCTCCCACATCAGGACATCACGAAGCCTCCACATCATGTGTCACATTCCAGTCTTCTGCTGGATCACTGCTACAGTTCTGGAGGAAGTCCTGAAGACCAGAGAGAGAGGAGAGCTGCCCAAGACCCTGACTGAGATGTACATCCACTTTCTGGTGGTTCAGGCCAAAGTGAAGAAGGTCAAGTATGATGGAGGAGCTGAGACAGATCCACACTGGAGTTCAGAGAGCAGGGAGATGATTGAGTCTCTGGGAAAACTGGCTTTTGAGCAGCTGCAGAAAGGAAACCTGATCTTCTATGAGGACGATCTGGCAGAGTGTGGCATCAATATCACAGAAGCCTCAGTGTACTCAGGAGTGTTCACACAGATCTTTAGAGAGGAGAGCAGGCTCTACCAAGACAAGGTGTTCTGTTTCATCCACCTGAGTGTTCAGGAGTTTCTGGCTGCTCTTCATGTCCATCTGACCTTCATCAACTCTGGTGCCAATCTACTGGAAGCACAAACAGATACACTCAAAAGGTTTGGAACAGGTGATGAGAATAGCTTCTACCAGACTGCTGTAGACCAGGCCTTACAGAGTCCAAATGGACACCTGGACTTGTTCCTCCGGTTCCTCCTGGGTCTTTCATGGGCGACCAATCAAATTCTCTTAAGAGGTCTGTTGAGACCGAAAGGAAAAAATGTGCCACACATTCGGACAACAGTCCAGTACATCAAGGAGAAGATCAACGAGAATCTGTCTGCAGAGAAAAGCATCAATCTGCTCCACTGTCTGAATGAACTGAATGATCGTTCTCTAGTAAAGGAGATCCATCTGTACCTGAGAACAGGATGTCTCTCCACAGATCAACTGTCTCCTGCTCAGTGGTCAGCTCTGGTCTTCATCTTACTGTCATCAGAGAAAGATCTGGACGAGTTTGACCTGAAGAAATACTCTGCTTCAGAGGAGGCTCTACTGAGGCTGCTGCCAGTGGTCAAAGCCTCCAAGAAAGCTTTGTAAGTCTTCATTGACTGATCATTATCTAAATACACCTCTTCTTCTTCTCAACTATAAAGAAAATAAATATTATTTTCTATCTTGGTCATTTTCTCTTCAGACTGGGTAACTGCAACCTCTCAGAGAGAAGCTGTGGAGCTCTGTCCTCAGTTCTGAGCTCTCAGTCCTGTAAACTGAGAAAGCTGGACCTAAGTAACAACAACCTGATGGATTCAGGAGTGAAGCTGTTGTCTGCTGGAATAAAGAGTCATCTATTGTAAACTGGAAACTCTCAGGTCAGGATTCCTCTATCTATTAAACTGATGACCCTTTATGATGCTTTGCTTTGCTTTTTTTAATATACAGGGTCAACTTTTTAAAAGTTGAGTAAAGAAGTTAAATTCAAATTTCTACTAATGATAATTGCATGTGCCCTGTGATGGACTGGCAACCTGTTCAGGGTGTAACCCTGCGTTTAGCCCAAAGACAGCTTGCATAGGCTCCAGCAGATCCTGACCCTACATAAGACTAAATGGGTATGGATAAAGGATGGATAATTTTATATTAATGGGCCCGTTAAACAGTCATTTATATCAGGATCTTTCACGTGAAGGGAAACCCAGCAATAATTTTAACCTTTAATGATTTTTTAAAAATTTTATGCACTTCTTAATTTATTTAAATTCTCTGTAAAGTTGCTAGGGAAACACGAAAAACCCAAGGCTTCTCAAAAATGTCCATGGCAGCACAGGTTCAGTTTGCATGTTACGTGTGACCAAATTGTAGGGCATCTGGAACAATGTTTTGGACAGATGAGACCAGAGTTGAGAGGTTTCGTCAGGTTGTACACCACCATTTATGGAGAAAACCAGACAGACAGAGTACAAGCAGAATTACTGTATTGGCCCCAATATATGACAATGTTTTATTCTAGAAAACATATTCTCAAAAATGGGGGTCGTTTTATAATCGAGGTCTAATATTTTCTATTGTCATTACACATCTGCGGTGCCTGATGGGGCTCAAAAGTTTTGTTGCAGTCTAGATTTTTTTTTTTTTTTACAGACTGAATTGTTAATGTTGGTCTTGAAACCAAATATAACTCAAATTTGATGGTTATGCAGTTATGGACATTATAAATGCAGTTATTGAACTACATTGTTTTTGCTAATTCATTGAGTCATAGTCTCAGATTTTAAAAGAATAATTTATTAAATAGTACTATACCTTTATCTTCAATAACATGGAAACCTGACACGTACCTGTACCTTAAGTATGGTACCATACTTCCTAAAAAAGATGTTATCTAAAAATGTTATCTCTGATTTTTTCTATAATAATTGCACAATAAAAAGTTGTTTTATGAATAACCTTATTGTCTTCAACATATTTTTATTTTCCCAAAATGATATTTGAATAATAGGGGTCCTCTTATAATCAGAGTTGTCCTATATTCAGGCCAATACGGTACTACATTTTATGTAATAGCACCTTTCAAGATACGCAGGGACACCTCCAGATAATCCTTCACACCAGCTGTCAAGTACAGTGGTGGAGGGGTGAGGATTTGGGTTTCTTTTGTCGTCACATATACACATTATTTTTCTTCCTTTGCTGCTGGTACACTTAAGTTTCCCACCGTGTGATCAGTAAAGTCTCATCTCAATCTATGGATGAGTAATTTAATTCTTTTCCTGTTATCTTCCTCTTCAGACTGAGTGGCTGTAATCTCTCAAAGGGAAGCTGTGAAGCTCTGTCCTTGGTTCTCAGTTCTCAGTCCTCTGGTTTGACAGAACTGGACCTGAGCAACAACAACCTGCAGGATTCAGGAGTGACGTCTCTGTCTCCTGGACTTCAGAGCTCACCTTGTAAACTGGAAACTCTCAGGTCAGGATTCCTCTATCTATTAAACTGATGACCCTTTATGATGCTTTGCTTTGCTTTTTTTAATATACAGGGTCAACTTTTTAAAAGTTGAGTAAAGAAGTTAAATTCAAGTTTCTACTAATGATAATTGCATGTGCCCTGTGATGGACTGGCAACCTGTTCAGGGTGTACCCCTGCGTTTAGCCCAAAGACAGCTTGCATAGGCTCCAGCAGATCCTGACCCTACATAAGACTAAATGGGTATGGATAAAGGATGGATAATTTTATGTTAATGGACCCGTTAAACAGTCATTTATATCAGGATCTTTCACGTGAAGGGAAACCCAGCAATAATTTTAACCTTTAATAATTTTTTTAAATTTTATACACTTCTTAATTTATTTAAATTTTCTGTAAAGTTGCTAGGGAAACACGAAAAACCCAAGGCTTTAAAAAATGTCCATGGCAGCACAGGTTCAGTTTACATGTTACGTGAGACCAAATTGTAGGGCATCTGGAACAATGTTATTTGGACAGATGAGACCAGAGTTGAGAGGTTTCGTCAGGTTGTAGGGGCTTCTCACTCAATTTATTGATAATTCAGTGATACCAGGGGTGCCACCTTCTTTTTATTAAAAAAAGAAGGAAAAATTAGTACACTGTCTGGTGAGACTTTCCGCTACGGGGGTTCTTGTTTCCACGTATTGGCTGGGAAAAGTTAATCATCAGAGTCGCCAACAAGTTTTAACAACATTTATTTAGACACAGACATGAAACACAAACTTATAAGGCAGTCATATCATATATAGATCGAAAAATAGCAGTTCATCACTTGTGAATTGGAACTCTGCGATTGGCTGGAACGCACAGAAGGAGGTTACGACAGCGGAAGAGGAAGGAGAGAGAGGGAAAGTCAAAACAGACAGGGGTGTCTATATTTTACTGGGCTAAAAGAACCTCTTTATCGTGAACTGGGAGAGGCTTCTAAACCACTAAACAGATAAAGGAAAATAAAACAAAAGTCTAGACCTAACTAACTGCTGGATAATGATCGCTAGGCCGGGTCAGCTATGATAGATGCCAGAAAAGTTTAGTTGCGGTCTAGATTTTTTCTTTTTTTTTTTTTTTAACAGACTGAATTGTTAATGTTGGTCTTGAAACCAAATATAACTCGAATTTGATGGTTATGCAGTTATGGACATTATAAAGGCAGTTATTGAACTACATTGTTTTTGCTTATTCACTGAGTCATAGTCTCAGATTTTAAAAGAATAATTTATTAAATAGTACTATACCTTTATCTTCAATAACATGGAAACCTGACACGTACCTGTACCTTAAGTATGGTACCATACTTCCTAAAAAAAGATGTTATCTAAAAATGTTATCTCTGATTTTTTTCTATAGTAATTACACAATAAAAAGTTGTTTTATGAATAACCTTATTGTCTTCAACATATTTTTATTTTCCCAAAATGATATTTGAATAATAGGGGTCGTCTTATAATCAGAGTTGTCCTATATTCGGGCCAATACGGTACTACATTTTATGTAATAGCACCTTTCAAGATACGCAGGGACACTTTCCAGATAATCCTTCACACCAGCTGTCAAGTACAGTGGTGGAGGGGTGATGATTTGGGTTTCTTTTGTCGTCACATATACACATTATTTTTTTTCCTTTGCTGCTGGTACACTTAAGTTTCCCGCCGTGTGATCAGTAAAGTCTCATCTCAATCTATGGATGAGTAATTTAATTCTTTTCCTGTTATCTTCCTCTTCAGACTGAGTGGCTGTAATCTCTCAAAGGGAAGCTGTGAAGCTCTGTCCTCGGTTCTCAGTTCTCAGTCCTCTGGTTTGACAGAACTGGACCTGAGCAACAACAACCTGCAGGATTCAGGAGTGACGTCTCTGTCTCCTGGACTTCAGAGCTCACCTTGTAAACTGGAAACTCTCAGGTCAGAAATCATCATTCCAGTCTTCAAATCACATGGAACCAGGCTACTTTTAATTCCATGTTGTTAAGTAGAAAGTCTATTTTATTTTTACAAAACTAAAATTTACCAGCACTATGGACTGAGACTTGACTATATTGTCCATTTGTAATGGTCATGCATAATTTTAATAGGGACTTCTCTTTTTCTTGTTTTTCTATCTCTTCAGGTTGAATATCTGTAACCTCTCAGAGAGAAGCTGTGAAGCTCTGTCTTCACTTCTCAGCTCTCAGTCCTCCGGTCTGACAGAACTGGACCTGAGTAACAACGACCTGCTGGATTCAGGAGTGAAGCTGCTCTCTGCTGGGATAAAGAGTCCACACTGTAAACTGGAAACTTTCAGGTCAGGATTTGTCAACCTATTAAGTATTAATTTTAACTGTGAAGAATCAGCTAGAAATTCTGCTAACAGCTACAGCTAACAGCTGCGAACAGCTAACACCATAGAGGACCATGGAGGAGCCAGTTTTCAATCCTCAATTGTCAACCGATGAGGGTGCAGCTGCTTCCAGGCTTTAAATGCAGGTTACTTTGATTGCAAAGCCCTCACATGAAATGTCTCTTGTTGGGACCCTCCTATCAGCCCAACACCCACAGGATGGACCATATGAGTCTGGTGGGATGGGCAATGGGCAAAGGCAGGGGCTTGAGTTTCCAGACTCTCAGTCATTAAAGCTAGAGCTGGGCGATACCGAGAATTTTGGTATTGATCCGATACCAAGTAAATACAGGGCCAGTATCATCAATACCGATACTTTTTCATATTAAGCTCTATCTGTCATGATATTGCTGACCTTTTTGTTAAAACTTACGATAGAATTTCAGCAAACTTTATGGGTGACAGCAAAATACTTTATTGTCGCAATTAACATTTGTTTTGAAACAATGGAACAGTAATAAGTAAAGTTTTTCTTAAAATTAGGAAATAAACATTTTTTTAAGGAATAAAAGGAAAAACCACAATACAAAATAGAAATGTGCTTCAGAAAAATACAAAAATGCACCTTGAAGCTGAAATGGAAATTACAGTTTTACATGGGCTGTCCCTTCAATGCTAATGTGAACCCTGGTTAGTTAAGGGTTCAGAATTGGACCAAAAGTTTTCGACAGTTAAAATGGATAAAATAATTGCTGTTTGTGGCGGGGTAGTATATGGGCAGTGGCCATCATTTTGACAAATAATTGCTTGCAGCAACATTAAAAAAGAAATTTTTAAAAAGGAACTAAAAATGAACTATTTAGTTAATTTTTTGAAATGGTGAACTGAACTAGTTCATTTTAATTTCTGTGAACTATGAACTGAACTAGTTGCCCGACACTGTGTGTGCGTGTTTGGTGCCTCCTGCAGATCACTGAAACACAGTGTGGGTGAACAGAGCTCCATATTTTGTTTGGTTGTATAGTGTACCCGAAGTATTTCCTCCGCACCACCAATGCCCCCCTCCACAATGCCCTGTGGAAAGTATTTGGCCCCCTTGAACTTTTCAACCTTTTGCCACATTTCAGGCTTCAGACATAAAGATATAAAATTTCAATTTTTTGTCAAGAATCAACAACAAGTGGGACACAATCATGAAGTGGAATGAAATTTATTGGATATTTAAAACTTTTTTTTTTTAACAAATAACAAATGATTTAGAAAATGAAAAGTAGGGCGTGTAATATTATTTGGCTCCCTTGTGTTAATACTTTGTAGCGCCACCTTTTGCTGCAATTACAGCTGCCAGTCTCTTTGGGTTTGTCTCTGTCAGTTTAACACATCCAGAGACTGAAATTCTTGTCCGTTCTTCCTGTAAAACAGCTGGAGCTCAGTGAGGTTGGATGGAGAGCGTTTGTGAACAGCAGTCTTCAGCTCTTTCCACAGATTCTCGATTGGATTCAGGTCTGGACTTTGACTTAGTGACCGTTCTAACACCTGGATACATTTATTTGTGAACCGTTCCATTGTAGATTTGTCTTCATGTTTTGGATCATTGTCCTGTTGGAAGATAAATCTCCGTCTTAGTCTCAGGTCTTCTGCAGACTCCAACAGGTTTTCTCCCAGAATGCTCCTGTATTTGGCTCCATCCATCTTCCCATCAATTTTAACCAGCTTCTGTCCCAGCTGAAGAAAAGCAGGCCCAGACCATGATGCTGCCACCACCATGTTTGACAGTGGGGATGGGTGTTCAGGGTGATGAGCTGTGTTGCTTTTACTTTTTTACTTTTTTTTTTTTTAATTAGAATCAGGTGTGTTGAAGCTGGGAAAACTCTAAAACATGCTGGAAGGGGCTCTCGAGGACCAGGATTGGGCACCCCTGGCTTAGAGGGACAGCTGAGTCTTGGTAGATCTGCAGTGGTCTGATACTCCTTCCATTTCAATATGATTGCTTGCACAATGCTCCTTGAGATGTTTAAAGCTTGGGAACACTTTTTATGTCCACATTCGGCTTTAAACTTCTCCACAACAGTATCTGGGACCTGCCTGCTGTGTTCCTTGGTCTCCATGATGCTCTCTGCGCTTTAAAGGGCTGCTGAATGAATGAATGAATGAAATGAAAAATACTTTAATAATCCCCGAGGGGAAATTGGCTCGTTGCAGCATATACAAAAATATACATAAATAGACAGGACATTAAATCAACATTAAATAGGCAATAAATAGACAAAAAACAGTGTGCAGAAACAGAACAATAAATAGACTAAAAACAGTGTGCAGAAACAGAACAATAAATAGACTAAAAACAGTGCGCAAAACAAGACACTAAATAAAAAGTAAGTAGACAAAAACAGTGTGCAAAACAGACAAAAACAGTGTGCAAAACCAGTAATAATAAAACTGTAATAATAAAACTGTAATAATGTAATAAAGTGATAATGCGGCAGTAACAGAAGGCATTGGCAGAAGTAATCAGCAGCGATTATTCCCTGACAACCAGGAGTTATAGATTTTGATTGCACTAGGAAGGAACGACCTCCTGTGTCGTTCCTTTGAGCAGCGGGGTTAAAGGAGTCTGCCGCTGAAGCTGCTCTTCAACTTGTCCAGGATTTTGTGGAGGGGATGAGAGAGGTTGTCAAGGATTGCCAGCAGTTTTGCTAGCATCCTCTCTTTCACCACCTCCTCCAGTGGGACCAGTTTAGAGCCAACAGCAGACTCAGCTTTTTAGATGAGTTTATTCAGTCTGTTGGCGTCCTTAGCCCTGATGCCTGCCCCCCAAGACACCACAGCAAAGAAGAGGACGTTCACCACAACAGACCGATAAAACATCTGCAGCATTTTGTTGCACACATTGAAGGACCTGAGCCTCCTCAGGAAGTAGAGTCGGCTCTGGACCTTCTTGTAGGCAACCTCAGTGTTGGCAGACCAGTCCAGTTTGTTGTCTAGTGTCACACCAAGGTACTTGTATGTGTCCACTAGCTCAACATCCCTCCCACTGATGCTGACAGGGGAAGGTGGGGGCTTGTTCCTCCTGAAGTCCACCACCATCTCCCTGGTCTTACTCACGTTCAGCTGCAGGTGGTTCTCCCCACACCAATCCACAAAGTGGCTGATCAGGTCCCTGTACTCAGCCTCCCTCCCTCCCTCCACACACCCCACAATGGCCGTGTCATCAGAGAATTTCTGCAGATGACACGACTCAGTGCGGTACTGAAAGTCAGATGTGTATGTGGTGAAGAGGAAGGGCGACAGGGCTGACACCAAAAATGAACTAAAATAAGCTTTGATTGAATAACTATAAGTATTCCTGATAGCTTTGATGATATGAATGATCATCAACGCTAAACTATTCGTGGTTTATCTCGGTGCGATGTTACATTAATCAATCCGCCGCTATCGGCGACCGCCATATTGGCTATGACATCACAGGGAGAACATCCTCATCAGGCAAGTACATTATGGCGAGTCACCAGAATGATGTGAGAGAGCGATTTTCGGATTGTTCCGACCATTCCTCGGTCACTGAGGCTATTTTCAAAATAGACAGCGTGCAAGGTGTGTCAGAGGAACTCGGGGGCGGCATTTTACCGTATCGTTTTGAGCCATATCTGGACGAATTGCCCCCAGAAACAGAGGTCTCCGACTCTCCCTCAGAGCCAGAGACAGATGAGGAGGGACCCGAAGAACCCATCCCAGAAGATATCGGGAGACTTCAAAACACGGAATGGTAAAAATCATCCTGTCCCTCTTATTCCTCAGGCTGACAAACTTGAATTATTATTATACAGTTAACCCTTTAAACGACAAAGTCGCAATATTGCGACAAGCAACATTGCTGAATAAAACGGGCTGTATCTATAAATGTGAAGCCAAATCTTATTATTTTCACCAGGAGATGGTGGACATGTGTGCCTGTAATCTGAGAACCATTTTTGGTGGTGGCGCTATTCAAAGCATAAAATGAGTTCAAAAGAACACCCTCCGGCACAGAGATGGGCGGTGCAGCAGACGGAGAATGCAGAGTAGAGAGAGCAGAGCGAAAGAGTGTTTTTTTTTCATTTACTCATGATGCTAAGAGGTTGGTTTACCTTCCACGAAGTAATTTGTCAGGTTCTGGCTAACTCTGATTCCGTCCAGTGAAGCAGAAACTGACGTTAGTAGTGACGGCAAGTTCGCGTGCCGTAATCCACAATCAGCACATAGTATATCGGCTGCTTCGCCTCAGCGTGGCCGGGATGGAAGCATTCTGCAATCACCAAGCAGGTTGAGGTGTCAGGGGGGCTCATAACACCGCAAATATGGAAAAATGTAGCGGGGATGAAAGCAGTTCTGGCAACGAGGGAGAAGCCGGGGAAAAAACACAGCTAATGGTGCACCAGAAATCACGGTGGTGTCGGTGGCGGCTGAGAGTTCCTGAGAGAAGAGGAAGAGTATCAAGAGTGGAGCCCAAATTTTGATGAGCCCGTTGAGTTTTGTGGAGACAATCTGACAAATTCTGAGCCCATTGATTTCATCCCTTTTCCAAATGATGAATTCATTCACTTGTCCCTCATCCTCTGGACTTGCTGAACCCACTGCTACCGTTGAACTGGGTCTTTTGTAAATGTGTACAGACTGCATCCACCTTCCCTGGTATTAGAACAAAACCCTGCCACACATTGAGCCGGCATATTGCAAAAAATGAAGGAGTTTTGTTCGGAAAAAGTCGTCCACATGCACAGTTTACCAGTGCGCTGGCAGTGCAAATGGCTGCAACACAAGCCTTGCGGGTTCTCCTTGTGACGTCATATCCGCCTTCTTCCCCGGCTGCTTGAGGGCTGGCCGTTCAATCGATTTTTGTCGATGGCGCGTGATTCAAAACATGTTTTCGTCAACGTTCTGACATTCAATGTTGCAATGTTATACATCATTTTATTCGGGAGAGTGCGCCCAAATTCTTGATTTTAACATCATTTTTGGTGTCAGGAGCCCTTTAAACAGAACCCTGAGACTATCACAGAGCAGGTGCATTTATACAGAGACTTGATTAGATTAGATTAGATTAGATTAGATTAGATTCAACTTTATTGCCATTGCACATGTCAAAGTACAGGGCAACGAAATGCAGTTAGCATCTAACCAGAAGTGCTTTTGCAGTGAAATAAATACAATGTACAGCATACACAGATATATACACGTGTGCATGTATGTGTGTGTGTGTATGTATGTATATATATATATTTAACTATATAAATATGTATGTACATAGCGCAAAATAATAAATAACTATTTTTGTAAAGTGCAGGTCAGATTTGGATGAATAATATATATTATGAGGAGAGATGTGATTATAAGATTTACACAGATTTGAACAGTATTTACATGATTATGACAGTATTTACAGGAGTGTGAGGAGGTAGTTGTTAAAAAAAAGAGTCCAGTGCAATTATATTATTTACATTTGTGTGGATGAGTGCAAAGACTTAGTGGGTACTAGCCCCGTTCATTTCCTGGTGGGGTGGGGGGGTTGGCGTGTGTGTGAGTGAACGTCCATAATCTGTTTGTTATTGATGATGCAAAGTCGTAATTCGTCCATTATATTGACCAGAGATCGGACATTGGCGATGCTGGGTAAAGGGAGCCGAGGCGGTGTTAGCTTTAGCCTAGCTCGTAGTCCTCTGCGCTTACCCCGCCTTTGTTTACGATCTCGACGCCGTCTGCGAGAACTTCCACCCGGCCGGGAAGAGTGAGGAGCCTCCGGTGTTCTGGAGACCTCCGGGATGAGTCGGAGATTGGCAATTAAACTGTCCAAGTTGTATAGTTTTATATCCAAAAGCTCCTGTCTGCTGTACATTGTTAAAGCAGTGCTGTTCTGGAAGAAAAGGCCAGTTAGGACAAGGTAAATCACTGTATATTTGCAAAATCTGGAGAGACGCTGAGCCTCGCATTGTTCACGCGCCGCCATCTTGGTCTATTATGATTACACACAGGTAGATTCTATTGATCACCATCAGTCATTTAGGACAACATTGGATCATTCAGAGACCCTCACTGGACTTCTGGAGTCAGTTTGCTGCACTGAAAGTAAAGGGGCCGAATAATATTGCATGCCCCACTTTACAGTTTTTTATTTGTTAAAAAAGTTTAAAATATGCAATAAATTTCGTTCCACTTCACGATTGTGTCCAGCTTGTTGATTCTTGACAAAAAAATTAACATTTTAAATCTTTATGTTTGAAGCTTGAAATGTGGCAAAATGTTGAAAAGTTCAAGGCAGCCGAATACGCAAGGCACTGTATATGCATCTCCCTCGGCTGGTATGGGAACGCCTTGGTCTCTGGGTCTCTTTGCTTGGGCAGCTGCCTCTGTGACCCAAATTTGAATGAATGGAAGATAATGAATTGATGGAAGGATGGATGGATGTTACAATGCTCATGCACTTCAAGGAGATTTCGCAGAGTATCCTCCATGATTGTACTGTTGTATTTCTGCAGGCTGTCAGGTTGTCTGATCACAGGGGCAGGCTGTGCTTGTCTGTTCGCAGCTCTGAGCTGCAACCCCACCCATCTGAGAGTGCTGGACCTGAGCTACAATCATCCAGGAAAGGTAGCAGCGAAGTGTCTGTCAGCTGGACAGGAGGATCCAAACTGGAGACTAGAAACTCTCAGGTATTAAGACAGCTGCTACAGATACACTTAAGGTCTAATAGATTTGATTCTGTTTCACTAGGTCTCTATTCAGTTCTATTTTATGATTGGGAGTACAAGCTTGCAGCTGCTAACAACATCAAGAAAACTAATCTAATCTATGAACAATTTTAGCACATTTTTAAAATCTCGGATCACATACAATAATCTTTTTGGACTCACATTGACAAATAAAAGAAACATCACTTTAAAATTTTGTGTAAAATTTTCAATACACGTTTGAGCATTGCCAGGATTGGTGTATGGAGGACCCAGATGTTGGAATAATATCCTGCAGCCAAGAAAAACCACACTGTCAGGCGGCTGATGATCAGCTAGTGCAGCAGTGGGGCTTGGCTAAAGGAGCCAGGAACCACGTCAAAATATTTTAGAACTTTTCGTACCTGTAGTCAGTTATCCTGGCTACCAGCCTTTGCAGCTGCTAACAGCAGCAGTCGTTTCTTTGTGGTGGTCTGTCAGTACACTTAACAACACACGAGCATAAGAAAACATGTTCTCTTTAAAATTATTACCATGATCTGTTTTTATTCACAGCTCAGAAATCAATACAATGCTAGGTTGCTAAACAATGATAGCAGTGGCTCACTGTCATAGTAGAGTAGTTGTTAGCAATGGCAGAGCCAATGGGTCAAATGACATTCCGCCATTTGATCAGCTTTATTGTATTTTACCTGATGTGGTACAAAAAAAAAAAACTTCCAGTTGTCATGGATGTCAAATCCAACCCTGGAGACAAAAACTGTCTTTATACCAGGCTGTAAATATATTTAATTGTACTGCAAATTTGGACATTTTAACATGAAAGTCAATAGGGGAGACCTGAGTCCTGCAAAAATGGTATCCACTGGGTGGCAGCACCAGTTGAAACTGGTCATTACCACTGCATTTGGCACTTTTGCAAGCCATGTAAACTTCCTGTTTTGAGAGTGGCTATGCAAACTCTCACTGATTTGGAGGTTGTTGATTTAGCGCAAGGGTGAGGACAAAATGGGTAAAAATATTGATGTGCTGACACATAAGAAATTCCAGGCTATGTGCCTGTCAGTTCGGCAAAGACCAGGTCAACACCAACTGCGAGACAAGTGGTGATGCTGTCTACAATGCCTCGAATAACAAGAGAAACCCATAGTGGAATGGGTGTGTGTCTACAAAGCCTTGGAAAATGTGAGTTCTTCTCCGCAGTTATTGGGTAGCCTCTCTTGTGATTTGCTCTGTTTTGGGGCCAGCACCTAGTAGTCAGTAGAGGAACTGCAGCAAAACCTAGTTCCTGGTTGGGTTTCGACCCAGAATTGGCATGGTTGCCTCTTGGCTGGAACATGACAACCACACTTTAGAGATGCTGCATTCAAGTGCATCTCAGAGGACTGTTGGAGTGTCCTATCAGTGCAGAAGAATATGCGTCTGAGAGACATGTAAAGCCCATGTTTTCATGCTGAAAGAGCCTGTACTGGTCTGACCTCCCTTTTTCTTTCAGGATGGAGCCTGCTGGAGAACGGTGGTTGACACCAGGTCTGAGGAAGTGTAAGTGTGATTTTCCTTCATGAAAACAAAGCAGCACACATTCAACTTTCTTCACACAGGACCTGTTTAAACCTGGTTTTGAAATTCATCTTGAGTGATCAGGTCACAAGTGGACAGCTAAGCATGTCTTGTCTAACACATGACATCAGTGTGTTTCGTCACATGTTTTTGCTTTAAAAGCTTCAGCCTATTGGCATCATGGCATTTCTCAGTACAAGGCAAAGCAGTGAGGACTCGAGCAGCAGCGTTCTGGACTAACTGCAGCTGTCTGATGGTCTTTTTAGGGAGACCTCTAAGGACAGCGTTACAGTGGTCTAGTCTACTGAAGATAAATGCATGCATGGACAAGTTTTTCTAAATCCTGCAGAGACATCAATCCTTTAATCCTTGCTATGTTCTTTAAGTGATAATAGGCCAACTTCACGGCTATCTTAATGTGACTACTGAAGTTCAGGTCTGAGTCCATGACTACACCCAGATTTCTGACTTTGTTTTTGGTTTCTAACTTAGCTCTTTGCAGCTGAGTGCTGACTTTTAATCTTTCTTCCTTGGCTCCAAAAAGTATTATTTCAGTTTTGTCTTCATTTAACTGAAGAAAATTCTGGCAAATCCAATCTCTAATTTGGTCAATGCATCTGGTCAGTGTGGGATTCAGCATCATGGTTGTCATCAGCATGGTTGTGGTGACATATTTTGTTGTTTTTCATAATTTAAACCATTGGGAGCATGTCGATGTTTAACAGCAATGACCCCAAGATGGAGCCTTGGGGAACTCCACAAGTTACTTTAGTTTGCTCAGATTTACAGTTACCTATAGATACAAAGTAGTCCTTGTCTTTTAGATAGGACTTAAACCAATTTATTGCAGTGCCGGAAAGTCTTACCCAGTTCTTCAGCTGGTCAAGTAAGATGTTATGGTCAGCCGTGTTGAATGCAGCACAGATCGAGTAGTACCAGGACTAGACATGCCCACCAAGCAAAGTTACGTTGAAAAGCAACAACGTTTTTATTTGGTTGAAAAGTGAAAGGTGAAAAGTCGTCATTCCATGACGTTGAAAAGACGTCGACACGAAGATGTCCATCGATATCCGGATTTGGTTGTAAAGTGAAAGTTGAAAAGACATCTAAACAAAGACGTCCTTCGACATCTAAATTTGGTTGAAAGCCGTCTCTTCAGAGACATTGAAAAGACATCTAAACAAAGACGTCCATCGACATCTAAATTTGGTTGAAAGTGAAAGGTGATAAAAGCTACACAAAGGGATAAAAGCTGTCATTTTGAAGATGTTACAGAAGCCAGAAGTTTACATACACTGTGCAATAACACACTTTTTTATTTTTTGTCTCACTGTCTGAAGTCAGATCAGACTAAACCTCTCCTGTTTCAGGTCCGTCACGATTACCAAAGTTATTTAATTTTGTTAAATGTCACAATAATAAGAGAGAAAAGTTAAAATTATTTTCTTGAAGTTAAAAAGTTTACATACATTTCCTTAGTATCGAGTAGCATTTCCTTTGAATTGCATGACTTGGGTCAAATGTATTGGGGAACCGTCCACAAGCTTCTGAAAGTGCTGGAATTCTGGTCCATTCCTCCTGACAGAACTGGAGGAACTGAGTCAGGTTTGTTAGTTTCCTTGCTCACACGTGCCTTTTCAGATCTGCCCACAAATTTTCGATGGGATTCAGATCAGGGCTTTTTGATGACCACTCCAAAACACTGACTTTGTTATCCTCAAGCCACTTTTTAATCCATTTTGGCAGTGTGCCTAGAGTCATTATCCATTTGGAAGACCCATTTGTGCCCAAGTTTTAGCTTCCTGCCAATTTGTTTTGACTTTCCCATGATTTCAAACAAGGAAGCAGATTGTTTAAGGCGTGGCCTTGATTACATCCCCAGGTGTGCCGTCAATTAACTCACATATTGTCATTTAACCTATCAAGAGCTTCCAAAGCCATGACCTCATCATCTGGGCTTCCCTACGTTGTTTAACGACTTAGTACTTTTTGTGTATGTAAACTTTTGACCTTGAAGAAAATAATATAAAATTCTCTTTGAAATCCTCTCTCTCATTATCGGGCATTTAAAAAGCCAGCTTTTCTTTGGGGCCAACGTCTTCTTTTGGGCTAAATGTGGACCACGACAGGGACGGGTTTTCAAAGTCCTCTTTTGGGCTAAATACGATTCGAATTGATTTAATTAAGCCATGGATCGCAATGTGGCCTCCAGGCCAGCAGAGGGTGGATTTGAGATAAACTACGATCTTGTTCATCATCACTATATCCGGCGCTACATGTGACGTAGCGCTGCTCCATCTACAACCCAAAGGCGGGGTGTACAGCGTGCCTATGCAGATTACAAACGGAGAGAGAAAAAAAAGAAAAGTGAGTCAGTGGAGGTCGAACTCCAAAGCAAGGTAAATTGGAAAAATTGGTATTCATTTTTGTTCAGACAAAAATAAATGTCTGGCTTATCTACCTCAGGAATTTAAAAAAAAAAAAAGCATTTTCTGATGCAGTATTGATTTGGAAAGACTGTAAGAAAAGACCAGTTTTGTTATGTTTGTACAGTGCCTTAGTTTTAGGCTTAAAGTAGAGTTGACTTGTTATGTACTAAAGGAAAAAAAATCTTGATACTGTACTGATTTATTGAAAAGAGGGCAGTAGGACTATTGTTTAAAAAAAAAAAGGAAAAAAAAAACAGGATTTGACAGATTTGAGAGTTGATATAAACAATGTCCACTTTCCAGTTATTTGCTATGCAGGTATAAAGAGGATAAGAAAAAAAAAAACAGTATTAAAAAAAAAGAATAAGAGAACTGATGCTAGTTCTCATCTACTGTATTGAAAAGAGCGGAAGGGAAAACACTACAGTATTGTTAAAAAGGAAAAGGCTGGATTTGTCTAAGAGAAATAATAATGAAAAATTTTAAAAAATCAGTAATTTGCCTGTAAATTAATTTTGTGTTGTACATGATTCGAATCGTGATCGGAATTGTATCGTGAATCCTGAATCGTGATTCGAATTGTATCATGAGTTGAGTGAATAGTGGCATGCCTAACTAGGACTGAAATGTTTCCGCTATCCGGTTCAAGTGGATGTCATTATAAACCTTAACAATGCTGTGATGTCCATGACTGGCCATGGTTTCTTTTCAGTCCGCCAGAAAAATAAAACAGGCTCCAGGGTCCTCCACTTCAACCTTGAAAAATCTTTTATGTAGTGGTGGCTTTCCTGAAATACAAATTACTGCTCCATGGGTTTGTTTTTGGGATTATCCAGTATATACTGCCTTAAGCTGTCGACTTCATCCAACCTTCTCCCCCTCCTAGGAAACATTTTCCTAATTATCCTAATGTATTTACCTCCACCCCTCACCTGTGTGGAATGCCCAGGTGAGAGTATTGAGGAACAGAGGGTAACCCTTCAAAATAAAATCGCTCAATTAGGACAATTAGTATTTTTTTCCACAAAAAGAATGTGGTCACATGAGGCCCAGACCACCTCTGAATGTGGTCTGAGTGATCAGATCTCTGTGAGTTCTTCAATGCATCCTGGGTGGGTTAAAGCCTTTTCTTCAGGCTCTCCAGATGTAATCGGATCATTCAAGATGGATGTTAATACCAGGTGTCAAGAGGGTCAGTCTCACATCATTTCTTCATGAGTCTTCATCAGAGTCCATCAATGAACACTTGAATTAACAATAATAACTGTAGCTGTGTTGTGTTCATTTTCTCCATTAGATTCCAGTGAACTCATCATTGACACAAACACAGTAAACAAAAACATCAAACTGTCCAACCGCAGCAGAACAATGACATTTGTGGAGAAGGTTCAGCCGTATCCGGATCATCGAGACAGATTTGATGAGTGTCATCAGCTGCTGTGTATAGGTGGTCTGCTTAATCGCTGTTACTGGGAGGTTGAGTGGAGAGGAAATGTTTCTCTGTCAGTGAGTTACAAACAAATCAGCAAGAGAGGAGACAAGAATGACTGTGTGTTTGAAAGGAACGATCTGTCCTGGAGTTTGGACTGCTATGATGGTGGTATGTACATTGCCTGTCACAATGACGGTAAATGGTCACTCTCCTCCTCCTCCATCTCTGACAGAATAGCAGTGTATGTGGACCATCCTGCCGGGACTTTGACATACTACAAAATCATCTCTGACAGCCTGATCCACCTCCACACCTTCAATGCCATGTTCTTTAAACCTCTGTATGCTGGATTTCGAGTCTGGCCTAATTCTTCAGTCTCTGTGTTGAGTTTGACACACTAGCAGAGCTGGACTGCCAGCCCTGGCAGTCCTGGAGCATCCCCCCCCACCCCCACCCAGCAATCGCTGTTGAACATCACCCACAACACCTCATCTGCAGTCTCCTAAAATTTTCAGTCTGTCATGGACAAGTGTAGCAGTAAACTCATTTGGTGCTGAATGACTTCCTGATATATTTAATTGAACTGACTTAAATTATCAGTATCAGTGACAGTCATGTAGCGGGATGAGTGTGTATAATCCATACTGAAGAGGATGAATGAGGAACTAAAGCCAACTGACAATTGATAAGCATTCAATAGCAATTTAAATACTCAGAAAAGTCATCCTGTTATGCAAGTAATGCACATCATAGCAACATATAACAAAACTAACATGATGAAACTGGAGGATTCCTTGATGTCATGTAATTGACCTATTATGCTATTTAACAACATCTAATAAAATTGTGTGTGTCTATACATATATATATATATATATATATGTATTAGGGCTGTCAATTTCTCAAAAATAATTAATCGCATGACTGTCAATAGTTTATCATGATTAATCACAAATTAATCACATATTTTTATCTGTTCTAAATCTACCTTATACAGATCTTTTTCAAGTTGTATTACTCTTATTAATACGAGTCCTGACTAGAACCAGGAAATACGACCATATTAGTCCAGTCCTGAGGTCTCTGGCTTCCTGTCACTCAGAGAATAGACTTTAAAACAGCTCTACTTGTGTTCAAGTCTCTTCATGGCCCCAAAGTCCATCTCTGACATGTTAGATCCATATGAACCAACCTGGACTCTGAGAACCTCAGGTAGTGGTCTCCTGCTGGTGTCCAGAGTCAGGACTAAACAAGGTGAAGCTGCATTTCAGTTTTATGCTCCTAAAATCTGGACCAGTCTTCCAGAAGATGTGAGACAGACCTGAACTCTGACAATGTTCAGATCCAGACTGAAAACAGTTCTGTTTAGATGTGAAGATGATGACTGGAAGGATTTTATCTGCACTCTTCATTTTTAATTTAATTAATTAATTTTTTTGTTAATTAATTTTATTTATTATTGATTATTTTTATGCTTGTATGGAATGATTCTATTTGCCTTCTTGTGAGTTTATGCATCTATAAAGCACTTTGAATTGCCTTGTGTATGAATTGTGCTCTACAAATAAAGTTGCCTTGCCTAATATGAGAGTACACAAATGCTTGCCTTAAGCAAAAATGCATGTTTATTTTTTGCTACAATGCCAAATCCATTATATATTATATATATATACTCAATATTTTCTCTTATGTTCTTCATAGTTGTGAGAGGAAAATTTATTGAGATTTCTGTCAAACTAAACAAACAGAGGATGCAAAGGGAAAAACAATTTGAAGTGAAAGGAATAAAAGATTAGGACATGAACACAAAGTCACCAGAAATGAAAATGTATGGAGCAATTGCAGGATTGTAGATCACTTGGGATGAACTTCTCACAGGAAAAGCTGAGGGAGCACTGCGATACACAAGACAAAGATATTATGAGATGGGAAATCGAGCAAGCAGGCTACTTGCCTTTCAGTTGAGAAAAGAGCAGTCAAACCGCATCATACCTAAGATTAGACACCCAACATCTTCAATCGAGGTCTCACACCCGGAAGACGTAGCTGAAGCATTTCAAATTTTCTATAAAAAGCTTTATGATGCACAAGAAGAAACACAAAACAAAACAAAATTGGAGGCTATGTTCAAAAATCTTAATCTAGTGAAACTTTCTCCATCTGAGGCGGAAGAATTAGTAGCTCCTGTACTAGAAAGTGAGGTACAGGACATTATCAATCATTGAAAAACAGCAAGTCCCCTGGAACAGACTGTCTACCAGGTGAATTTTATAATTTTTATAATTTTATAGGGGAGCTTGTGCCAAAACTTTGTCAGGTTTTTAATTATGCCTTACAGGAAAATGACCCACCAAAGAGCTGGTCAGAGGCCGTAATAACAGTTTTGCAGTTAATTCGTCATCCAGCTGTGCCAGACTTTCTTTAATACAATTTAAAGTATTCCACAGACTACACTACAGTAAAGAAAAACTGTCAAAACTCTACCCGGACAGATTTGATGACAAATGCAATAGATGTTCTCAGACTCCATGCAACCTCACCCACATGTTCTGGGCTTGTCCCAGGTTGTCTGAATTTTGGCGACGATTTTTCAAAATAATTTCAGATATTTAGGCATAAACTTACTCCAACCTCACATATTGCTATATTTGGCAGACCTTCAGACAACCTGACCACAGGTATCCAAACAACGTTATTGCCTTGCTTCTCTTATCGCTCGCAAAAGAATTTTGTGCTATGGAAATCACCTCAGCCACCATCAATCAAAGCTGGTTACATGATATTCTCGCTCTCTGAGGTTGGAGAAGATCAAGTTCTCCCTCAGAGGGTCTTCCGATAGGTTTCTATACTCATTGGAAAACCATTACTTAAATACCTAGACGAACTGCCAGCTCAGGAACTCTCTTCATAGAAGTCCATTTACGACCACTCATAGACTTATTTATTAATGCCAGCGGCGGCGCCCCCCCCTAAAGGACTATTTATCTTTATTCATTTTTCCAGCTTGACGAATTTTTTTTTTTTTAAGACTGAGGAGCAAGCAACTACTAATATGAATACATAATATTTAGCACTGGCACTTTATTTTTGTGTTTTAATCCATTCAATTTATTTATTTATTATTTTTTGTTGTTCTTTAAATTCTTTGTTTACTTAGTTGGTATATCCTCTTATGTTATTACATTTTGTTTTTATTTACTTATTATCCTTATTATCCTTTATCAAACTTTGGATTCATTCATAATTTGTTTTTACGCTTTTTGTTAGGCTTATGTTCGCAAGAGAGTGGGGGTCATTCCAACTAACGGTGACATATTTTTCTTTAAAATTACCAGGGTGGTGAGGGTGGTGGGGTGGGGGGATGTTCATACATTTAGATGTTCACTTTTGGTTCATGATCTTTGATTGTTTAAAAAAAAGAAAAAGAAATAACATACTCTGTACCAATGCATTTTACAACTGTTTGATTATTGATAAATAAAAGTTAAAAAAAAAAAAAATAACAGTTTTGCGTAAGGAAGGGAAAGACCCGGTAGATTGTGGTGCCTACAGGCCTATCAGCTTGCTGGGGAATGATTTAAAAATTATTAGTGCTATACTAGCAAACAGGATGCAGAAGTACTTGCGTAAATTGATCAACCCAGACCAGACTGGTTTTATACCGGGTCGTCAGGGGGCAAATAATATAAGAAGAGCTTTGAATGTACAATCAGTTGCAAGACATTTTCCCCATCCATCAATGCTTCTGAGTCTTGATGCGGAGAAGGCATTTGATAGGGTAGACTGGTCATACTTAAATTACACTATGGAACAAATGGGATTCAATCTGACATTCACAAAATGGATTAATACACTTAATAAAGACCCAATATCAAGGGTTAGGGTTAACGGGTACTGCTCCAAATTTTTTGATCTTAAAAAGGGTGTGAGGCAGGGTAATCCAGTTTCTCCTATTCTGTTTGCACTGAGTATTGAACCGCTTGCTGAGTTAATAAGAGGAAATGAACTGATTGAAGGAATAGCTGATGAGGGAGGCGAGATGCATAAAATTTCTCTATTTGCGGATGACGTTCTGTTATTTATAAGAAATCCACAGTCATCTATACCAGCTCTAATGCAATGCCTGAGGGAGTATGGGGAAGTTTCAGGGTACAAAGTTAATGAGGGGAAATCAGAAGCAATGATGATAACGGGGTGTTGGCCTACGTGCTTGGACAGACAGGTGAAATTCAGGTGGTCAAAAGGGGGCTTTCGGTATTTGGGAGTCATTCTGACCCATGCCTCGAATCAGTTATATAAAGCAAATTATGATTAACTTATTTCTCAAATTAAAAATGACTTGGAAAGATGGGAGATGCTTCCTTTGTCTTTAGTTGGGAGAGTAAAAACTATCAGGATGAATATCCTGCCAAGATTGTTATTTCTTTTTAATGCGTTACCTGTTACTGTTCCTGTATCGACTTTTACATTTCTGGAGAAGCTTATTTCCAAATTTATATGGCAGAACAAGAGACCTAGAGTGAGACTCAAAGTCCTTTGTGCACGCAAGGATACGGGTGGATTAGCCTTACCGCATTTCAGAAGTTACTACCGGGCAGCACAACTTGGAAAACTGGTTTCATGGATGAGATTAGACATGGACACAAAATGGGTACAAATAGAACAAGGTTCAGTAAAAAATGTATCACTCTCAACCCTTCCCTTTCTAAATTCAAAAGTGAGGCATAAATTTAAGATAAAAAAAAATGAATGGGTTAATCTTACATTAAAGGTTTGGGAGAAGACAAGACGATTGTTGAAATTACCTTTATCTTTATCAAGGGCAGCAAAAATAACTGAGGCCTGTGACTTCCTGCCAGCAAAAATGGACAGTGGTTTCAAAAGATGGGCAGAGAAGGGCCTCATAACAATTAATCAGTTATTCGAAGGAATGACTCTCAGGTCTTTCTCACAACTTCAGACAAAGTATAACGCTGACTCCAAGGATTTGTTTAGATATTTTCAAATTAGGCATTATCTGATGACACATAAAGAATGGGACAAAATTAAGGAAATTCCATCCAATTTCAAACAATATTGGATTGAGATAATGGAGAATAAAATTAATATTAAAAACACAATATCATGCATATATGGCAGGATCCTTATGGATACGACAGGAGATACACTCGATGTGAAAGCTAAATGGGAATTGGAAGCCAATACAGTGATTTCTGATGAGGAGTGGGAAGGTTCATGGGTGCCCTGGCAGAAATGTTTAAGCAGCCCAATTTGGAGGGAATTTGTCTGGAAGTTGAGAGTAAGATATTTTAAAACTCCTTTAGTAATAGCTAGTTATGATAATAACTGTTCCCCCCTGTGCTGGAGGGGCTGTGGGATGATAGGAGATTTCTCTCATATCTTCTGGGACTGCCCTAAATTGCAAAAATTCTGGGAGAATGTGAAGCGACAAATATGTGGGATTTTGAAATTAAATAGACCAATTGAACCTCAGCAACTAATTTTGGGTACTGTGGTGTTAACAGATCTAGGGCTCTTTTATTGATTGCACATAAAATTATTACAGTAAATTGGCTTAAGGCCCATCTGCCCACACTAGAACAGAGGTCTCGAAGACTTGAGGGTGTAAATTGCATGGAACACATAACAGCAAAACTTCAACTCAAGACGGACTTGTATCTTGAAAGATGTATGCCTGTTATTACGTATTTGGAACAGTGAAATTATTGTATCTTTGCAACTTGTCTAGAGGGTGTATTTATTATTGCTGTTATTTTTTCATTATCATTTTTACTTTCATAGAATTATTACTACTGTGGAAATAAGTTGACTTGCAAAGAACATTTATTTACCTCTTTGCTTTTTGACTGTCTTTGAATTTTATATTTTGTCAATTGTATACTAATATGGGTATTTATACTTGTCAATGTGTGAAACTCTGTCAAGGAACCTATTCTAATAAACGTTCTAAAAAAAATTGGCGTCACTCCCTGTCTCTCGTCTGCTCTGTTTCCTGTTTTACTTTGAAGCTACTTCCTGCTCTCGGTGGAGGCAGTCGCATTTCTGTGAGCTCCCATCTATCTGTCCCTGCTGCTTCTCTTTTGTCTTGTCTGAGCTTTTTTTGGAGCCTCACTCGGCATAATATTCAAATCTCTAATTATGGATCTGATCAGCTGGTTTCTCAATGCAATTAATCAATTTTTCTCGAAGAGAAAACAGGACACAGGAGAGTCCTCCGGTCCCGATGGAATACTGGCTGGATACATCAAGGATTTTGGATGGAATCTGGGATGTCTGCCCCCCTTGTTCATTGTGGACACCAAAGTGTACCTATTGGGATTTATGATCACAGGATTTCTGCTGTTTGGAGTTGGCGGATACCTGCTGTATCGGAAAATTTACACGGCAGCTGCCATCCTGGACACCGTCAACCTGCCTGCCGTGTGTGTGGGAATGAGTCGCGCTGTGAACACTCAGACTGATACTCTTGGTGAGCTGAACCGGAAACTGGAAGTGATTCTAGTGACGGTTTTGAACTCTGGCGAAATGGATTCGATCCTGGAGAAGTTCAAGCGCCGCTCAGGGAGAATTGACCTGTAATTCGGACAATTGGAGTTATTCCCGCCGAGATGAACCAGCAAGAACTTTGAAGGCAGACAGAATTTATGTCAGCCTGACCGAAAACATTCTTCTCTTATCTGAATCTGGCTCCCCTGACGAAGCTCGCCTCAAGGCCGGCCTTCTGACCTAATCTCTCCTGAATATTATGACTTTCTGACGCTCCTTCCCGACCCCTCCCCTTTCCAAACAACACCTGTGGCTCCAGGGCTCACTGGCTTACGCACACACATACACATGTACACACACACACTTTCCCCCCCCCTGCCCAACTGCCTCCGCTGGCTCCTGGATGTTTTTACCCTCCCACGCTGGACGGACTGGGCACTCGCGCACAGACTGTTTAGCTGGACACTCCCCCTCCCCCCACCTCTTTCCTGACCCATATGATGTCTTCGTAATAAGTTTGTTATGCTTGTGCTGAGGTTTTTTTCGTGAATCCCACAACATGTGCCTCTGATCAAGGACATGTGGTGTGAGACACCTCTTTTTTATCCTCTCCCCCCCCATCCCCTATGTGATCATATTTTCTTCTGCTAAAAGTGCCCTGGCCGGAGGGTGGTGTACTTGGGCATGTGCTTGAGTGTACTACTCTCTGACACGGTAGAAGCGCTCTTATAGCGCTGACCCAAGCACCGTTGACTCCTGTCCATATGTTGTTGTTGTTGTTTCTGTATGTTTCTCTTGGACGGTGTACTGGGAAGACAAATTTCACTGTGTTGGGACGCTGGCTCAGTGACAATAATAAATCTGATTCTGATTCTGATTCTGAGGTCTGTCTTGTGTGGAGGAAATTTTGTATTTGGTTTATTCCATCTTGTAATTTTGTTAACAATATGTTTAAAAGTGATGCCTTTCTTAACAAGACCAATACACATAGTCAACAAAGACCAAATGTCTGACAAAAGGCAAAGCCGGGGGTCGGCTGTGGTTCATTGATCTGTGAGACACAGCATAGGAAGAGCTGTAACTTCCTAAATTCAATTAGCATCAACTCTACAACTTCTTGATCAAGGAAGAACTGTAACTTCCTTAAATTCATTTAGCATCACCTCTACAACTTCTTGATCAAGGAAGAACCGTGACTTCCTAAATTCAATCAGTCTGTCTTGAGACAAATGTCTTTTTGTCTTAACCACCACCTGCTGTGTCTACTCTGTATGCAAAACCTGTAAGCACAATCAACATCTTCTGTCTTGGTATAAATATCAGCCCTATCTCTGTTGAGGGAGGGCTCTCATTCAGAATTATCCGTAATGCTGACTGACTGCTCTCCTTATGCTGCATAAGTTTGTTTCTTTTCTCTAATAAATTCTGATTTGATTTTCTTATCAAGATCAGATCTTATTGATATTATTTTTTTCCACAACAATTTGGTGCTGCAAAGTAGGGTCCCTCGCTTGGTCGTCTGGACGGAGTGACGAAGAGACCGATCATCCTGGAATATTTAACTTCCAGCCTCCAACCTCAAAACAGCTGTTGAGACGGGAGAGCTGACTCACTACGTTCTGGCTACCAACGCTGGGATCCAACGGACTCAAGTTCTACAGTCTGATCTGGTGAGAGATTCATTTTCAAAAACACATTTGGTCTCAAAGGTTCAGATCTGAGGTGGTTCAGCATTCTCCATAGCATTTGGGGAAGTTCAGTCTGCAGGAGTAACTGCGACTGGTTAGTTTCTGAGATCTGTTCTGAAACGCTCCTTCTGTAAAGTACTCAGAGGGTTAGGCTTTAACTGTTTGGGGCAGGCAAACAGACTCTGCAAAGACGTTTGCAGTTTTAGCAAGAGTGTGCACACTGACCCATAAAGAAATGGGTTCTGATAAATCCAAACCTCTTTCTGTTCCTGAGAGTTCCAATGTAGAATGTATGAGAGAAAAGTACGGCCGTGAGAGTGTTGAATGTGTGGCTCTCTGGACTGAAAAATATGGGTTCCCAGCGGGCGGGTCGTTGAGTTTGAATGAGTTGAAAAAATTGAACGAGAAATTGACTGAAAGAGAAAAAAAACTAAGAAACAAAAAAAAGATTTGTGTGAAAGATTTGGAAGAATGCGAAAAACATAGGAGATGCTTCAATGCTTGGGAAGCAGAAGCACAAAGAAAAGAGAGAAAGAGAGAAAACAGAGAGCCAAGGAGCTCCCTGGAAGTAAAGATAAAACTCAGGATGTTGTAGGAAGAACTGAAAATGCATCTTTACATATGAACAAACCACCACCATATACTGGCACCTCCTCTGTTTATTCTGTTCCAGAGCTCAGCGCACTCAGGATGGACCCTGACCTCGATGCCTGCCCCCCACCAAGTGCTCCTCCTTCAACAAGCCGTAATCAACAGACTGATCCATCTACACCAGTTGTCGTGGCCCAACCCACTCCAGTGAGAAGGTCTCATGCTAATCTCGGTGCCTCATCCCCCATGCACACAAGACTGCAGACACAACTCCAGCAGAGAGGAATAAACATCTCCGTGTCCAACTGTGGTGATGAGGAGGCGGCCCAGACTGAACTGTTTGTTAACGCTCCCATGGTTGAAGTTGCAGGTCCGGCTGGTACCATTTTGGTTCATCGCCCCTGGGCAGATTCAGATGTTGCCAGTGCTGCAGAACTTTTACCAGATCCAGTCGCCTCAGGACTCAAACTCAGTGAGGCCCTTGATGCATTCTGCAAGGAGTTCAGACCCACTGGAGCAGAAATAAGACGCCTCCTTGCTAAAAAATTTAAAGCCAGTGATCTCCAGAAAATAAACGACAAGTTACCCCAGCCACATCTCCGCCCCGTCAACTGTGCCTGGAATGATGCTCAGAACAATGACTATAATGTAGCCCTTACGACACTCGTTGCTACTATAAAAGAAAAGTTTCCCCCCCGAGTGGACATGCACGCTGTCAATACCTGTAAGCAGAGACCTGGTGAGCTTACTGACGACTACATCCATCGTCTGATCCAGGTTTTCACACACACAGTGGACATGAACAACCAGCTTTGCTGGGAGAGAGACCTGGGACTTGGGAGAGCCAGCTGTGTGATATCATTTTTAAAAGACTTCTCCCTGACATTTCAGCTAAAGTCAAAACCAAATACGTAGGATGGGCTGAACAAGCAAGATTAGATGATGTGCAACGACATGCACGCCATGCCCAGCAACTGGTAGAGCAAGACATAAGGACAAAAGAGAACAAGGCATCCAGAGACATTCATACAGCAGCTCTAACAATGTTTTCAGCAGTTTCTGGCCAACATTCCACCTATGGCCAGTTTCTGGCCAAGGGAAAAGGTAGAGGGAGAGGATACCCACACATCAGAGGCAGACGTGAACAAAGATACAACAGAGACGTGTGCTTCAAGTGCGGCAAGACTGGGCACTGGAGAGATGACTGCCCTGAACGTCAGACCACAGACAACATTGAGCATGCGGACTGACATGGGGTGGCCATGAGGAACAGGGGACAACTGTCTGCGCTGACATCTGAACAGGGAGGTAACACACCCACACCACACACACATAAACATACAGATCACACAATGAAACAAATGGTTGCAACTGAACTTCATGACTCAATTCAACAAGCCATCACTCATTTAGAAGCAAAAAGCAGAATGAATCCTTCCCAGTGTTGCGGTACCTATACCCATTATGAATCTACCACTTATAAAGAGTTCCCTCACTTTGATTTAAAAATAGGAGGAGTGAATGTGTCTTTTATGGTTGATTCTGGTGCTACTAACTCTGTGGTTATGACCAAAACGTTTCCTGAAAAACCTAAAATGAGCGGAAATCATATTTATTCTATGTCTGCATCTGGCCAAGTTGTAAAGGAAAATGTCACAGCACCCTTAAGGTGCCACACACCAGCTGGACACATATTTAAACATGGTTTTCTTTTATCTGATTTGTGTCCAGTGAATCTCATGGGGCGTGACCTCATGTGTAAACTTGGTATTGTGTTAACTTCATCCCCAGAAGGAATTAAAGTTTCCTCTGCAGAAACACTTACTGCTGTACAGCTGAATTGTGCCACACTGACATACGAATATGTCTGGCAATTTCCCACATCTTTTATAACCACGCACCTCACACATTTAGTTCATGATCTCATTTCTACAGATGACACTGATTTTATGACACCCATGACCTCCACTGCACTGCTCATGTATCTTTTGGGCCAGACCAGTCATACGAAGAAAGGTGGTTCACCGCAACTCGGGAGGTTTTGAATTTAACTTTTTTGTTTTACAACTCTGACATGGCTGCAGCAGCCGTATCTCTGACCCCTGCGCAACAATATTTTTTTTCTGTTCAAGGATCCTTTCCTCATTTGCCTTTGGCCAAGGCATGCGATTTACAGTGGTGGAATCTAGATCCTTTTGTAAAAAAATGCCATGATGCTACGGACTGGCAACCAACCTCTGATTCTAAAGTTTGTTTTTCTCCCTCCGTAAAAGTGTACAGACAACAACTATCCAGTACTGTACATGCATGCAGATCAGTGAAACCGGTTTCCATGGCTGCTGTCAGTCCTTCTCAGTGCTTCCTGTCTGAGGAACAGGCAGCAGCCATCCCCTCTTTACGGGACGTCCCCTCAGATCTCTGGGCCCAGAGTAAATATGATGTTGGTCTAATAAAAAACTGTGACCCCGTTATTATTACCCCAAAATCTGATTACAGACCTTGCCAACGCCAATATCCTCTTAAACCTGAGGCTGTAACTGGCATCAAACCAGTGTTTGACTCCCTGGTTAAAGCAGGAGTCATCGTTCCTTGTGACAGATCGCCTGTTCGTTCACCTTTGTTTCCTGTTAAGAAAATCAGAGACAAAGGTCAACCTGATGAATGGCGTTTTGTTCAGGATCTGCAAAGTGTTAATGCAGCGGTTCAACCAAGGGCTCCGATTGTCCCAAATCCCCATACAATCTTATCTCAGGTACCATCAGATGCAAAATACTTTTCTGTGGTGGATCTTTCAAATGCATTTTTCTCAGTTCCTGTTCACCCCGATAGTCAATATTGGTTTGCTTTTACTTTTGAGGAAAAGACTTGGACTTTCACACGACTCGGTCAGGGTTATTGTGAAAGCCCCACAATTTATAATGCTGCTCTCAAGCAAAGTCTTGACTCCCTAAATTTGACCCCTGGCACTGCTCTCCTCCAGTACGTTGATGACTTGATGATCTGCAGTCCGACCCGTGAGCAATGTGAATCTGACACCATTGCCTTGCTGAAACATCTCCATACATATGGCCATAAAGCCAGTCTGTCTAAACTGCAGTTTGTGCTAGAAAAAGTCACCTTTCTGGGTCATGTGATCACAGCTGAGGGCAAATCCCTCTCACCCAAACGCATTACAGCAATCCAATCTTTGCCAAAACCTTGCACAAAAAAAACAACTTATGTCATTCCTGGGGATGTGTTCATATTGTCGTAACTTTGTACCAAATTTTTCTGTTCTTGAAGCCCCCTTATCCGCTCTTATCCATGGGAAAAGTCTGCAGCCTTCAGACCTTGTTACATGGACCCCTGAAGGAGAGACAACTTTTAATGAACTGAAAATTGCCCTTCAAACAGCTCCTACTTTAGGCCTTCCTGATCCGGGTAAACCTTTCATTCAGACTGTGGATGAAAAACATGGTTGCATGACTTCTGTTCTTCTCCAAGACCATGGCAGATGTCTGAGGCCTGTGGGCTATTTCTCCTCCAAACTTGACCGAGTCGCTGCTGGAATGCCTCGATGTCTAAAAGCTGTGGCCGCGGCAGAAAAGGCGGTCCTAGCATCACGTGACATCGTGGGCTATGCTGACCTCACTCTCCTTGTTCCTCATGCTGTCTCTCTCATTCTTCTTGAGCAGAAAACTTCTCATCTCTCAACAGCCAGGTGGCTCAGGTACAACTCCATTCTTCTTGAAATGCCAAACATCACTGTAAAACGTTGCACCATTTTAAATCCTGCAACACTGTTACCTACCCCTGACGATGGTGAGGAACACAACTGTGTGGCAGCCTTAGAACAAGTGTGTACCCCCAGGCCTGACCTTTCTGACACTCCAATCCCAAATCCTGACCTGATCCTTTTTGTAGACGGTTCTGCATCTAGAGATCCTAACACTGGAAAAAAATCGTGTGGGCTTTGCAGTTTGTTCCTCTCATGATGTTTTATCTTCAGGACCACTCCCCAACCATTATTCTGCTCAGACCGCAGAACTCATTGCATTGACCGAGGCATGCAAACTAGCTGCAGGTAAATCTGTAATCATCTATACAGACTCCAGATATGCATTTGGTGTCGTTCATGACTTTGGAGCACTGTGGAAACACAGAAACTTCTTGAAATCTGATGGCAAACCCATTTTAAATGCACAACACGTTTTGTCTCTTCTTGAAGCCATTCTGCTTCCATCTACCATTGCTGTGTGTAAATGTCAGGCCCACACTTCCTCTTCTGACCCTGTTAGCCAAGGCAACAGTAGAGCTGATGCAACTGCCAAGGCTGCAGCCCAAAGGAACCTTCTTGTGTCCCAACATTTTCTTTCAGCCCCTGCTGCTGAAATTCCTTCTTCCCTGCCTGAGCTCCAGTCGTTCGCAACCCCTGCAGAAAAACGACTCTGGAGCAAAGCAGGAGGCACGCATAATAATGGACTGTGGCTTGGCCCAGACAGCAAGCCCTGTCTCCCAAAACATTTCTTTCATCACTATGCAAAATTGACACATGGAAAAGATCACGTGTCAAAAGGAGGGATGCTAACAACACTGACAACACACTGGTTCACAAAAGGTTTTTCAACCTATGCACAAAAATTTTGCCAATCTTGTTTGATTTGTGCCACCCATAATGTCAGAAAGGTTTCCCCTGCCTTTCAGGCAGCACATCCCCCTCCACAGAGACCATTTGAGCATCTAATGATGGACTTTATTGAACTTACCCCAGCAGAAGGTAAGAAACATGCACTTGTTATTGTGGACATGTGGTCCAAGTGGATAGAAGTTTTTCCTACCAAACATGCTAATAGCCATACCGTTGCTAAAGCACTGCTGACCGAAATAATTCCAAGGTGGGGAATTCCAGACAAAATTAGTAGTGATAACGGTCCTCATTTTGTGAGCGATGCCTTAACTCAAGTGGGAACGTTTCTAGGCATTGACTTAAAAAAACACTGTGCTTACCATCCTCAAAGTGCTGGTGCAGTGGAAAGAGAAAATGCTACCATTAAGGCTAAGTTAGCTAAGTGTTGTGAAGATACTGGCCTTTCATGGGTTAAAGCACACTTCCACTTGTACTCACACATGCCAGAATGCGAAAGCGAGCTCGAGTAAAACATGAGCCCTTTTGAAATCCTGTTTGGAAGACCCCCCAGTCTTGGAGTGGGCCCGGTAAACCGGCCACTCCCCTCCACTTCCACGTGTGATGATGCCATGTTATCATATTGCAAAACCCTCTCTGACATGCTTTCTGATGTTTCAAAGCAGGTAAAAGCAGCTCTTCCTGAACCAGCGGACAGCCCACTCCATTCACTCAAACCGGGAGACTGGGTGGTGATAAAGGATTTCAGAAGGAGACACTGGAACTCCAGGAGGTGGCGAGGGCCATTCCAGGTACTCCTAACCACCCATACGGCAGTAAAGGTTGCAGAGAGAGCCACTTGGATCCATGCCAGCCACTGCAAGAAGGTGCCAGGACCAACTGATGACCTCCCTATAAATCACCCAGCATCAGAGTAGACGGCGAAGTTAAGCGCTCTACTCCACCTATCACCAGGCAGAAGTCACGTCCTCACCAACTGAGGGGACATCTCAGCTGAAGGGGAGGAGTGCTGATCGGCCTCTGGCCGCACTCCGAGCTACACGCTGCTCAACACAGTTGCTTCCCTCTGCTTGGTGAGTGACTTTGGCTGAACCTGTGTGCACCGATGACTGATTCGGAGACTCCCAGGAGACACAGACGATGGCAGCCTGCTGCACTGACAGGCTGTGGATTATTTGGCTCAAAAATGATCCTAATTTGGATTGTTGTCGTCATTTGGCCCGTTTCCTGGTGGTCAGGAGTTTATTCAAGATTGCTGCACAACAAAAGATCTCACACTGAAAGTGATGTGACATGGCTGTCCACGTTGGAGATGAAGCTCAATCGTTCAAACCCTTACATGCTAAACCTATGGTATCGATATGCTCGTTTTGTGGCCAATAACAAAACCGATTGTTATGTCTGCTCTTATATGCCATTAGCAACTGACACACCCACCGTTGTCCCACGACCTTATCCAAATGTCAATTCCCTGTTTCCTGACATTTTAGTATCCTCTTATGACAACTCCATGCTGAATCAGACTCTACACGCACAAACTGGTGTTCGACCCCCCCTGGTCAACAGTTCTGGGAGAGGCTTCTCCAGGCTCCTGACAACCAATGCATCCATTTTCAAGCCCTTCCTGGGACCAGTCCACATCCCAGACAAGGTCCAATTCCCCTGTTTTTCCAACTCTATCCAGATGTCCGGACAGCCTACTGTACCCCTAGGAGAACTTTCTCTGATTTATTGTTCCAGTGTTCATGTTCCCTGCACCCCCTTCTCCTCCAACAACTCCCTAAACAATTCTCAAGCTCCAACAGGCACCCAATGCCTCCCATATTACCACGTCCCCGACGTCCTGGGGACAACCCCCAGAAGGACATATTTTGGCTGTGCGGCCATTATCTCTTCCTCACACTCCCCCCCAATTGGTTGGGTAGATGCGCTCCAGTTCTGGCCACACAACACTCTTATGTGGTGTCAGCTCATGAAACACCCCGCCATTGCCGCTCTCCAACTGACCCACATGACTAAATCTGGGGTTCGGATGTCCCACCTGACAGGAAACTTTGGTCAAACACTAATAAAGTTCTTCTCTCTCTTTTTTCCTCTTTGGGAGTGGGGAAACTCATGCTCCGCCTGGAAACTGTAAACTATAAGCTGGAAGAATTTGCCAAGGACACTGTGGTTGCACTAAAGGGTGTAAATGCTGAACTAACTGCCCTTAGACTGATGACTCTCCAGAACAGACTGGTTCTAGATCAACTCACTGCGTCATCCGGTGGTGTCTGTGTTTTAGTTGGATCTACCTGCTGTACGTGGATTCCTCAAAACGATGCAGATGGAGGATCTATTATGCAAGCATTATCAAATCTCACTGCATTGAAGGACTCTATGCTTGAGGACCATGTGTCCTCCTCTGGCTGGCTTTCATGGCTAGCAGGTAATGGCTGGCAGTCTCTCCTGCTGCGGCTTTTGACCCCAGTCATCATTGTTACTCTTTTATTGATGTCTTTTTCATGCTGCATTATTCCCTTGGTCAAAAACTGTCTATCTAAGATGATCGCCATCCAGTTTTTGCTTCTGTATACCCCTGTCCACTCAACAAATTCCACAGACCCTATTTTTAATCCTCCCTCATTGCCAGAATATTATGATGATTCGTCAGATGACTCTGACGATGACTCCATTGTGTGATCGACCAATTTTTAAATTGTCTACATTCTTAAGTAGAACATCGTTCCTGGTTTTAGTCATGCTTATGATGGTGATCATTGAATCTCAGTGAATTTGTTTACCTGATGTTACACTTCATGACTACTATTGTGTGATTAATATAAAACATATCAATATTTTATTATAATCAAAAGAAGGGAATTGTGGAGGAAATTTTGTATTTGGTTTATTCCATCTTGTAATTTTGTTAACAATATGTTTAAAAGTGATGCCTTTCTTAACAAGACCAATACACATAGTCAACAAAGACCAAATGTCTGACAAAAGGCAAAGCCGGGGGTCGGCTGTGGTTCATTGATCTGTGAGACACAGCATAGGAAGAGCTGTAACTTCCTAAATTCAATTAGCATCAACTCTACAACTTCTTGATCAAGGAAGAACTGTAACTTCCTTAAATTCATTTAGCATCACCTCTACAACTTCTTGATCAAGGAAGAACCGTGACTTCCTAAATTCAATCAGTCTGTCTTGAGACAAATGTCTTTTTGTCTTAACCACCACCTGCTGTGTCTACTCTGTATGCAAAACCTGTAAGCACAATCAACATCTTCTGTCTTGGTATTCTGTATGCAAAACCTGTAAGCACAATCAACATCTTCTGTCTTGGTATAAATATCAGCCCTATCTCTGTTGAGGGAGGGCTCTCATTCAGAATTATCCGTAATGCTGACTGACTGCTCTGCTTATGCTGCATAAGTTTGTTTCTTTTCTCTAATAAATTCTGTTTTGATTTTCTCATCAAGATCAGATCTCATTGATATTATTTTTTTCCACAACATCTTGTCTCCGTTGTTTTCTGCTTTGCTTCCTTCCTCTCGTTACCTTGATCCCCTGCACCTGCCTCTCGTTTGTTAACCTGTGTATTTAAGTCTTGTCATCTCCCCTGTCTGTGCTGGTCCATATCTTGTGTCTTGCTTCCTGTTTTTCTGCTTGTTTCACCTGTTTGGATTTCTGTTTGTTTCCCTGAGTTTTGTTGGATTAGTTTAGTTTGAATTTTGGTTTTTGTTAATAAATTCCTCTTTGTGCATACTCCTGCATTTGGGTCCTCCATCCTGCCTCATACCACCTTTGGGATGAATTAGACCGGAGACTGAGAACCAGACCTTCTCAGCCAACATCAGTGTTTGACTGACGAAACCAAAACTGGGTCTTCTTGAAAAACTTCAAGAGAAAATTAAGTTACGAAAATAACACAAACAAAGTGAAGAGGAGCCAGAAGTTTCACAACCACATTCCAGATGAAAACAAAGCACACAGACAATTGAAATAGGCTGGATACGCAAGCACGAAAACAAAACGAAGCGGGTGAGGGCAAAACAAGGAGGTGGCACAAGAAAGGTTGTTATGGACATCAATGCTGAATATTTTGACTTTTTTTCCCCAAATGGTACTTCAAGTTAGGGTCATGAATCTGAGTTCAGATTTGAGATGTGGGACTTAAAGGTGGGGTGGGTGTTCTTTGAAAAAACGGTTCCAGCAATCCAACTCAAGTGAGATTTTGAAAATATACACTCACTCCCTCTCCCAAAGGCTCCGCCTCCTCCTCTTCAGCCCACCCCTCTAAACCACGCCTTCATACGATTCATGACTACATGAAGGTGGGTCGGGGGGAGTGCATTGATATTTGATGGACGTATTAGGCAGCCAATAAATGTAAAGATGATCAGTACATTGATTGGTCAGAGTTATTCTCTGATTACACCCTCTAGACTGGACCAAAACGTTTAGTTTTTTTTGCAAACATTTTATTTCAGTGGGTGCAAGGGGAATGTGAAAAGGTTTTTAGGTAATATTGTAAAAAGTGCTGCAAAAAAAGGAAGAACACCCACCCTACCTTTAAGTACTTCAGGTAAAGAGCAACATTATATGGGAGAACACCCTTGAATAGGTCATGACCAAGACAGGGGGGCATGCCAGGTGAACAAACATCAAAGTGTTGTAGACCATTAAATACTGACTTGAACTTTATCCCTTGTACTTGTGGAGCAGCCTCTGTTTCCAGCTGTTCGATGGCAGATCTGTACGTTTCTGGAGTCCGGTCCAGTCTACAGATGTTAGGATCAACACCTTGAAATTCAGTTCGAGAAATCAGACAATATCTGCAGAAGTACTGAGATGAACTTAAATTTTCTGTGAAACCACCAATGGAGTGAGAGCCAAGATTGTCCCCAGCAATGTAGTAGAGAGTTCCCTTTACTACATGTTCATCTCCTACTGTTATCCCATTTTCCTCTAGTTCTTTAAGATCAATAAGCAGTTCAGAAAAAAACCTTGTTATGGCCAAAGTTCTTAAAATCCTTCTCTGTACACAATAAAACCAGTTGCATGTGGTCAACATTTGATCGTACACGAGGGGACATGTTGAGGAGAGAGAAGTACACGGCCAAAACCTTGTGCTTCTGTTTTGCAGATCCCAATGGGTTATGGATGGAACGGTTACCGGTATTACGGTAAAGCGCAGTAAAATTTTACACGATAACAATTACCGTTTATGTTTGACTTCATCTCATTATCGCGGTCGATTACCAGGATACATAATATCAGCCTCATTCAAGTCTGCGAGCAACTCACGACTGTGTCTCGCGTGAATATGTAGCTTGTAACATCGGCGTCGTAATGTGAGCATGGCGGAAAGCGGTGATAGCACGCAGGACATTTACCAACTCACTAAAAGGACGAAATCCGAGGTCTGGGCATTTTTTTTTTTTTTTTTTTTTTAAAGAATGCAGAGGGACAACGGTGGAGGACAATTATCCTGTCTGCAGAGCACTTGTTTACATTTTATTGTAATTTGTACAAGCAACTTGAAGAAGCTAAGCCTAATGCTTCAAGCTACTGAGATGTTTTACCAAGAGTAACCTGGTTGACGTGCTTCGCTAACTCACATTTCGCAAACGTTACTGTTGTGTGTCGATCGAAAAAGGACCGGAACGATGTCCTGATGCAGTTAAAATATTAATTTATTCCATAAACTATGATCTGACAACCATAACGCCGGCAGTTAGAGCCACAGTGGTCAAAAACCTTTTGCCCTTCTGGGTCCAACACCTAACCAATAACAGGCAGCTACCTTTATACCTGACCCTCAGGTAACAACACAGCAACACCCACAGACACACAGAGTGAACTACAATTCAGAACAACATATTTGGCTCCTATACAACTGTTTCTTTATTTGCACATTTATACATATTTAAGGTTAGTTCCGGTTGATACAGCTCTTTGAATTTTTCCACAACATAATCTAAAACATTTGAACTTGCACTATAATTTTTGTTCCTGATAATTGTTTGCATATTTTGACCTACTATGGCTGTTAAAGTGTTTATTTAAATTTGCACCAGACAAATAAACTTTGTTCCTGTTACTTATTTTGTTCATTTAAAATAAAACCTCTTTCTGTGCCAGTTGTTTCTCCATTTAATGTGAAAGTTTAATTCTGATAAGATTTTGGCTTCTGATGTTTCAATATGACAAGAAAATCACAAGATTTTGTGAAATTATTCAAATGTATGGTTTTTTTTAGACATTTGTACAGCAATTAAGAATATTGCGATAATATCGTAAACCGTGATAATTTGGTCACTATAACCGAGATATCAAATTTTCCATATCGTTACATCCCTAGTCATTACACATTTGCGCCACTGGGTGAAGCACCGAAGTAACCAGTAAGCGAATGGAGCATCACATTGAACGCATGCGAGCAGGATCTGCTGTAAAATGGAGGAATCGCGCGTCTGTCTCGAGCAAGAATTTGTTTTTACAGACTGAATTATTGATGTTGTTCTTGAAACTGAATAGAACTTGACTTTATAGTTGTATCATCGGATTTGTGGCTGTATGTTTTGGACACTCAGGTGAAGAGAGGAGCTGAGCTGTCAGCTGATCACTACCTGGTGGTGGGTTGGATCAGATGGCGGGGGAGAATGCCAGTCAGACCTGGTAGGCCCAAACGTGTCGTGAGAGTTTGCTGGGAACGTCTGGCAGAGGAACCTGTCAGAAAGATCTTCAACTGCATCTCGAGGGAGGTGAGGGACATTGAGTCTGAATGGGCCATGTTCCACACCTCCATTGCCGAAGCGGCTGACCGGAGCTGTGGCCGTAAGGTCGTTGGTGCCTGCCGTGGCGGCAATCCTCGAACCCGGTGGTGGACACCTCAGGTAAGATAGGCCATCAGGCTGAAGAAGAAGTCCTACCACGCTTGGTTAGCTTTTGTGGGACTCTGGAAGTAGCAGACGGGTATCGACAAACCAAACGGATCGCAGCCTTGGCGGTCTCTGAGGGGAAAACTCAGGTGTGGGGAGGAGATCGATGAGGCCATGGAAAACGACATTCGATTGGCTCCACAAAGATTCTGGCAAACCATCAGATGGCTCAGGCGGGGAAAGCAGTGCTTCACCAACACTGTGTATAGTGGGGGTGGGGTGCTGCTGATCTCAACTGGAGATGAGCAGTTGAGCAGTAGAAAGAATACTTTGAGGATCTCCTCAAATCCATCCACACATCTTCCATAGAGGATGCTGATCCTGAGGACTTCAGGGTGGATTCGTCCATTACTAGAGCTGATGTTGTAGGTAGTTAAGAACCTGCACGGTGGCAGGGCGCCAGGGGTGAACGAGATCTGCCCCAAGTTCCTTAAGGCTCTAGATCACAGGTGTCAAATATGTATCATGTTGTGTATATATATATATATATGTGTATATATATATATATATTATATAATATATATATATATGTATATATATATATATATATATATATATATCTCTCTATATCTATATCTATATATCATCCATATATATTGTAGTGTATCATGTGTGTGTAGGCTAGGACTCCCCCTCCGAGACGCAAGTCCATGCCGGCGAGCATTTCACATATCCAAGTAGGCTGATCCAAGGCGTCTTACACACTTTACACACACTGTCTGAAAAGTAGGCCTAAATGTGTCGAACAGAAGGGACAGATGTTTGAAGCATTCATGGACAGGAAGATTAAATTGATCAAACCTGAATTTAAGTTGCGACAGAAACTTATATCAGGAGTGGTGAAAACACAGAACTGGCTGGCTTCAAATAGAGCTAAACGCTGGTTTGAATGCATTGGTTTGATGTTCCTGTCCATTAACGCTTAAAACAGGGGTGTCCAACTCCAGTCCTCGAGGGCCGCTGTCCTGCAAGTCTTACATGTTTCCCTGCTTCAGCACACCTGATTCAGATGAATGGGTCTTACAGACTGTGCAGACCTGGATGACAAGCTGATGGTAATCAAAGCATTAGAATCAGGCGTGTTGTTTCAGGAAAACATCTAAGACATGCAGGACAGCGGCCCTCGAGGACCGAGTTTGGACACCCCTGGCTTAAAACATCTGCAGCCTTCACCTCATGCACGAGCTGCTTTATCTCATCTTCAGAGCAGCGCTGTGCCCGTCCTCCCTCCATGACGGGTTTGGGAAAGTGGATTGGGGATAGCACAACCTGCTCTTAAAGGCAATGGCTGCTGACGCACTGATTGGTTTAACAAGTGACCTGCCCTAACCACTCCTATGCATAATGTAGCGGATAGCGCAGGTGGGAAAGAGGATATAGCAAGGATGGAAGATTGCATTTTTTCAGGGGAATGCCTCTCCTGCCACACATTATCCCTAAATAAATAAATCTGCAGCTATAGCAGATCTGGCCGAAGATTGGCCCCTTTATCTCTCAGTTGGCCTGGGAGCAGCTCAGTGTTCTTTCAGAGGAGCTGGTGGAGGCAGCTGGGGGGAGGAAGGCCTGGGTCACTTAGCTTAGCCTGCTGCCTCCACAACAAAGTATGGATTAAGCGGAAGATAATGGATGGATGGATGGATGGATGGATGGATGGATGGATGGATGGATGGATGGATTTTTGAACTGAAAAATGCTCACAGGGTTTATCAAGATTTGATATTGCTGATCTTTGGTTAGAAGTAAGGGGTGACTGTATCGTCCTCTGGGAGGATGCAACAGCAGGGAGTCTGAGTTGTCAATATAATTGATCCTGGGCAACACAACACATACTGTCTGAAAGAAATGTTGTGCATTCAATCCTTTGCTCAAAATCAATAAAATTCAGAAAGTCAGAAAAAACCTCCCTAACTCTGTGAAATATATAATTGTATGTCTATATTACCATTTTTTTTAAACGTTGAATCTGAAATCTGTAATAAATGACTGAAAAATGTTTCATATTTCACTTAGTGTCCTTTGTCATTTTCTCCATGTATTTTCTCTGTGATGCTGAGTCATGCACATTTTTGAGCAAGTCGTCCCGACACAATCCCATTCCTTCCCATCCACGTCTGCAGCTCTAAAAGAAAAGACAATAAAGCAAGTAAGAGGCAGTCTGAAAGCTTTGCTTGCTATGTTCATCATTGCTCTTGGTCCAGTACAATGCAGCACAATGCAGAACAGTGCACGAGATCAAAATTTATACACGCCAATTATTTTATCAATTACAAAAGAATAAAACATCCACAAAAGTGAACTGCTGTCAAATGCAGTGGAGCAGAACACAGTTATCAGCCCTTCATTGTGACCACGACGCTCCTATGGTAGAGTTATCAAATCATATCTCAGGCAGAGATTTTTTTATAAACTCATCACTCCATTTCCATTTGTCTGCATGTCAAGAATAAACAAAACTGCAAGACGTAAAAGAGATGTTGAAAAAAAATGAGAAAATCAGGAACTAAGGATGCAGTGACCTGATATTAGGATTGGATATCAGTCCCATTATCCAAAAAAGTTATTTATCACTGATGGTCAATGATTGATTATTTTTTTGTATGAAATAAATAACAGTTCATTACATTTACATCTGTTATTTTGTTCCACTTTACCTTAGGAAATGACTGTTTAGTATTAAAAAGAAATAAAAGTCAAGCCTGATGCCTTTAGTTTCTTCCACATGGGGAGGATTACATCAACACTGGTGTGGAATCCATCGACCAACACAAACCCCAGTAACGACTGAATAACTCCCCAGTAGGGACTCATAAACAGCTGCTGCAGATGTTTTAGCCTTGGCACAGTTTGATTTGTGATCTGGAGGTTGGGGGATGTGGCACTGCGGAGGAGACCGAGGTTGTTCCCACCCCTGACAACATCGTTTTTATGCTTCATTTGTTTTCACGTCTTCAGAATAGACCAGCTGAACTCCCACATGCTTCCCAGCAGCAGGTCCTGTCTCATTTATAGAAGACAAAATGCACTGCCAGTGCAAAAGAAACCTCTCCCTGAACATGACTTTCAAGGATGTGCTTTCACAAAAAAGGAAAAATGAAACATTTGTGTCTACTAAAGGATTTTTTGCTCAGTGCCTATTTCATAGAAACATGATATTATACACAGTTTCAAGATTAATACCTGTTTTACCAGAAGCTTGTAAAAATGACAACATATGTTACTGAAACATCATTTTAAACACCATTCCATTCAAAAAAAGACATGCTGGTGAAAACAACGTGTTAACATTTCAGCTCTGAAACAGCTGGATCCTAAAAAATACACCTTAAGCCTGACAGGCATTTTATAAATATGAGATCACTGGTCCTCTCTTCTTTCGTTGCCCCTCAATAGTCTCTAATTCTCTCACGATCCTGAACAGGATCTGAATGGATGGAGTCATAAAGATGCTGAATCAGGTGTGTGGTCTTGTAGTCCAGCTGAATCCTCTAGTGTGCAAGCTCAGAGGATTATTGTATTAAAAAATGGTTGAGACTGTCCTTATGTGTGGATCTCACATGTTTAAAAAAAATCATTTAAGATCCGAAAGTCATCTGTAGCCAGCCTTATCCCAATATTGTTCTGTAATGTCTGCTTGTTTTTCTGCCGACACCTGTTCACAATCTGAGTATATTATTCAAATGAAAACATTCACGTGTAGTTGCCAGTATTCACCACAAGGGACTCTCTAGGGCACTTGTGTACTTTAGTCTTGAGTAGACAGGCCGCACCGGCATTTGCATATCTGACGGGTAACGTGCCGGGAGTAAGTCTGTTCTGTGTTTACAGTTTGACCAATATATTTGTAAAACTGTGTCCATCTTTCAATGTCCAAAAATAATCATATGAATATCAATCACTCAAGGCAAAGTCCAAAGGGAAAAGAGCAAGCAGAGTTTTGTGGGCCAGAAGTGTTTCCAGAGTACATGACTTGGGTCTTTGCATGTGTTGCATGAGCCAGGTTCAAGATTCATAAACTAGTTTTGACATGTGACACAGAAAGTGTCGTGAGGTGCCAGGTGTGGCCTAAAGGCCCAAAGAAAAGGAGGAATTGAGCCACTTCTGGTGGATATCTTACCAAGTTTAGGCGGCCACATTCACCTTGAGTCAATGCCATCAGTCACGGTCAAATGTGGAGCAAAGAAAACTGCAGATATGGAAGACTGGAAGACTGAAGAACAACATACAACCACCCAAGAATCAGGAAACGTGAAGTTGTTCACAGCATTAGTAACCACGTTTATGTCCCTCATTCAACAGAAACATGGCTTTCACTTCAATTCAGATTAAATATTTAACACCAGTTCACAATAAAAGTCATCTCAAGTCCAATTCTACCCAATTATAACCCACTTATATTCCAATTATGTCCTCTTTTATGATCCATTTATAATCAAATTTAGTCCAGTTAGTTATAATTGTGTTCATATAACAGCATTTCATTAAAAAGGCCTTGTTAAGGAAACTAGTAGAGTGCATTAAATTTTCACCTAGATGCAGTCCCTCATCCTGAATGTGCTCGGTACAGTGTTATGACAATGGAAATGGAAAAACTCACTTTTAATAGAAAGAAACCTCCAGGGAGGGAAAGGACGACTATCTGCCTGGACCAGCTGGAGGGTGAGAGGACGGGAGAGAGCAACAGAAACAAAGACTTTAAATCACAGATACCTGATATGAGACAAAGTCTCAGTAATGACTGCAATAATGTGATGTACGTATGTGGAGAGTAAACTGGGCAGCGTAAAGAAAGTGTCCGTCATGGGAGCTGTGTTCTGTCCTCAACTCATTAATGAACGCTGTGAACCTTTGGTTTCTGTGAACCTTTGGTTCCTGTGAACCTTTGGTTTCTGTGAACCTTTGGTTTCTGTGAACCGTTGGTTTCTGTGAACCGTTGGTTTCTGTGAACCGTTGGTTCCTGTGAACCTTTGGTTCCTGTGAACCTTTGGTTCCTGTGAACCTTTGGTTTCTGTGAACTGTTGGTTTCTGTGAACTGTTGGTTTCTGTGAACCGTTGGTTTCTGTGAACCTTTGGTTCCTGTGAACCTTTGGTTTCTGTGAACCGTTGGTTTCTGTGAACCTTTGGTTTCTGTGAACCTTTGGTTTCTGTGAACCTTTGGTTCCTGTGAACCTTTGGTTTCTGTGAACCGTTGGTTTCTGTGAACCGCGGTTCTGCTGCAGTGTGGTCGTCTGCAACTGTGGGGTTGGGCTACAACGTGATTATCAGACAGCGACGTCGCCGTCAGCTTCCAGTCTAACTGCAGAGCCAAACTGGTTCTGCACAAGAAACTGATCAAGATAACTGAGCGTGTACAGTTGTGTTCAAATTAATAGCAGTTTGTTTTTAAAAAGTGAGAAAGCTCAAAATCCTTCTATTAGCTCTTATTTCCAAACGTGAGAAAACGTTGTGAACACTGCACATTCTATTCAAATCATCCATCCATCATCTATGCCTGTTTAATCCTCTGCAGGGTCACGGGGATCTGCTGGAGTCTATCCCAGATCTCTTCAGGTGAAAGGCAGGGCTACACCTGGACAGGTGACCAGTCCATCACAGGGCCACATGTAGACAACCAACCACACACTCACAATCACTCCTAATTTAGAACCATCATTTAACCTGACATGCATGACTTTGGACTGATGGAGGAACCTGGAGGAAACCCACACAAGCACCAGGAGAACATGGAAACTCCACACAGAAAGACCTGCTGAGGTTCAGACCAGGAACCTTCTGGATCTATTCAAGTCAATACATGAAAATGTTATCAGGTCTGTTCAAACGTTGTCTTCACTTAATGTAAAATAAAAACAAATGTGATGATTTTATTCATGTTTTCACATGTTTAAACTGGAATAGAAGGCACTGTGGTCCCACTGCATTTGTGTGTTTGGAAATAAAATATATTACAAGGGTTTTGAGCTTTATTCACTATTTGAAACACACTGTTGTTATTCTGAACACAACCGTGCACGTCAGATGTTGGAAAAACTCTGTTTCTCAGAATATCTCACTGTTTAGATGAAATGTTTGATGAAATTATTAACTCGCTTCATTGTTCAGCTTTTTATAGGCGCTTTTACTTAATTTAATGAACAGTTAAAATCTCTGACTACCAGCCTGTAACAGAACCCTGATGACATCACAGCGGTCAACGTTCTAGAACTCCTGATGTTTCTGCAGGTGATTCTAAAGTCAGCCATTTTAGCTCAGAGTTTTAAACAGTACACATTACTTTGTGAGATATCCAATCAATTTCAAAGATGTTCAAGAGGTGGTTTACACGCCAGGTATGTTTCTCAGCTTCTGTTCTTTGTTTTCTGGAGGTTTTGATGATTTGAATGTAATTATATGAACTTATTAAGCTGGAAATGTTCAAATGTTTCCAATCATGTTTTACTGATGTTTTTTTGTGATTTATTTTGATATCAGCTTTAATGATTGATTAATTTATTGAAATCCATGTTAATCTCATTTGTTTTGAACAGAAAACAACAGATAAATCTGTGGTGGCAGAACAGAACAAAAGGTAATCAAACAAATCATTTCATATTGAAGTTATTTCTTTTTTCCTGTCAGTTTGAAACTTTAAACAGTTGTGCTAAAAAGTTGGTTTTTTCATATTTGACACTGTAGTTTCTATAAATTTCACTGTTAAAGCCAGTATTTAGACTTTTTTTTGACCCTGTAACATTACGAAGAAGCAAAAAAAAAAACAGGATGTGTCCACATTTCCTGAGAAAAGAAAACAGAAATGTTGGGGAAAAAACTGCATGTTTTTACAGTTAAAAAGACAAATTAAGGAGAATATGTGCAATTAATGAAAAAGAAAACATGGGATTTGACTGATATTTTAGCTTTTAGTTTATTTATGTCAGTTGTAGCTACTTTATTTGGCAAAAATCTACTGCTTCTTTCTTTTAAACTTCATGTTTTTAGACTGAAACTCAACATTTTCTTCAGAAAACCAACATTTTTACTGGTAGACCTAATATCAGACCTTTTTTATGCACATAGTACTTGTTCTATTACTTCAATACGTTGCTGATAATTTAGTCTGGACCCAGATATACTCCAGAGTAGAAAATAACGGCTTTTCCTTCTCACCAGTGTCCCAGTAACACCAGCTGCCACAACAACTAAAGCAAAGAAAGGCTGGAGAAACGTCTTCCCTTGCTTTGAGGTACATTTGATTTCATTTAAACTGTTTAGATTTGAAAAATCTTAATCATTTAGCTTCCCTTTTACCAATGTTTTTATTAAAACTGTGCAGGTGCCGAAGTCTGTCGAGAAAGATTCAGCTCCTCAAGAAAGAAAAGATCCTGGAGATGACCAGAGTGACATTTGATATCATTTTATTATTTTTGATATTATTTGACAATGATATTTTTAGTTTTAGTTTTACCACCAGTGAACTATTCAACACAACTAAACATAATTATGTTTCTCTTTCAAGGACCGCCACTTCTGGATCCAAAAAATCCACCAGTGTGGCCAGTAAAAGATCAAAATGGAGTCCTTTCAGCTGGTTCAAGGTGGGTTTAAAACAGCAGTCCAGAGGAAGCAGATGTTGAGCAGTCAGAGTTAAATGAGGGAGCTCGAACTATTCAGGAGTCATTATTGTGTCTCTGCTCTGTTGACCTGAGTTTTTATATCCAACAGAGAAAAAAGATGTCGTCTCCAGTTACAAACCCAGATGGACAGATCTTAACAAAGACCCAAGAAAGGTACAAACACTCATTTAATATTTGCTCCATTTGAAAAAGTCACTGAACAAAAATGGCTTGTTGTCTGAAGCATTTAACCACCTGATCAGTTGACTCTGTGGAGTGGATTGATCCTGACGTCTGAAACCAGACAAGCGCTCTGATAACCTTCTGGACGTTTCTTTCAGAAGGAGCGTTGTTCTAAATGATTCTCTTTGGGAGTTATATTTAACTTATTCAGCCTCTCTAATCAGCTGTTTCTTCTCCTGCCAGAAGCTGCACCAATGAAGTCACTAAAGATCAGTTCATGGATGAACTCCCCATCTCATCCTCGATGACGGACCTGACCCAGGCTGAATTACATCCTGATCAGCTTAATGAACTTTTAGAGTACATTCTTGACCTGGAGGAGTATTTCAATTTATCAGACAACAAAGTCTTAACAAAATTAAAACACGGTTTATTAAACAGGTAAGAAAAAGGACAAGTTTTTAAGAGACCATAATCATTTACTACAAGTTTCCTTTACAGTCATGTTAAAGCGTCGGTCTCTTCACGTGTTTACTGTGTTGGTCTTTCTCTTTCTCACCAGGAGTGAAAATTCACTTCCTAAAAACCTTAAAAAAAGGAAGCCCACCGACCCCCAAGGGTGAGTTAATTTACAAACCAGGTTTAAAGTCATTAAATCCAGCTGTTTGAAAAAATCAAATGAGCTCAAGTCAGTGAGCTGACAGATGTTTGCACCTGTGTTGACATGTCAGATTTCCAAACATGGGGAACACCTGTTACATGAACTCCACCCTCCAGAGCCTCCTCACTCTAGAAGACTTCATCAGTAGCATCAGCAGTACGGAGCACATCTGGGAATCAGTTCCTCAAGCTGAAGTCCTGAGGTAAAGACTGTATCAGCTTAAAGTCCTTCAGGCAAAATGGAGGGAAAAATGATCTAACCTCAGATATGTGCATATGTGTATTTTGTCTGCAGAAAACTGAACGACATCAAAAATTGTCACACCTCGACAGACAGCAAGATCAAGAAAGGCCTTCTCCGCTCCTTGAAGGATGCTGTCAGTAAAATTATGCCAAAATTTAAAGGCAATTCACAGAATGTGAGTAGGACTTGTTTTTTTTTTCATTGCTTCATGCTGCTGAAGGTTTCCTGACATGAGTTGTTCAATTGTGTGTGATTCCATGTGTTCAGGATGCCCACGAGTTCCTGACAGCGTTACTGGAACAGATTCAGAGTCTTTCTCCTCAACTCCAAGAGACTGCAGCTGTTCTGGGCACAAACTACACCTGCCCAGTGGAAGACCACCTGGGGTTTAAGATGGAGATCATCAGAACCTGCAAAAGGTGAGACCACACAGTAGATTCCTGCTCAGGACTGTTTTCATATCCAGCCACTGACTGCTCTCACCAGACTTGGATCAGAACCCACAAGGTCCAGACCCCGATGTAGCCTTCTGCTACACAGTGTAAGACCACACATACATGTAGTCTGTCAGAGCATCAGGACAGGTTACATATTCTGATGGAGCCACCTGGACGCCATAATCATTTATTGTTCCTTTCAATGTGCAGATGTGGAATCCAGTCAACAAGGGAGGAGGAATTCTCAAACCTGTCTCTGGAGCTGATTCCCAGAGGGTCCATTGAAGAGATGCTCGACCATTATCTAAAGGTGAGGTCCACCAGTCCTCATTCATTCATGACGTCACTGACGTGGCGCCTCATGTCATGAACATTCTTCTGCTCGCGTGTGTGTGGACATGTTGTGGTTATGTCCTTGAGCTTCTGACTCACACTCTTGTCTGTGTGATGCTCTGCAGGAAGAGATAGTTGAATACAGTTGTGAGTGTGGAGGAAAGCTGTCAGCCATGGCTCCGACTTTTGCAACCCTGCCGAGGTGAGAGACGTCACATACATCACTAATGATCACCTGACCTGAGGGCTTCTCAAAGTGTTAAATAGAGGCTGTGTTCATGTTAGTCCATTCAGGAAGGATGCCGGCCTTCCTGTGTCTATAGAGTTTTGTTTTTAAATCAAACGGACAAAAATGTTGATCTGCTGATGAGTTTACTTGACAGACGTATAAGTCTAAATAAATAGTTAAAACTAAAAACACACCAGTGCATGTTTTCCTGTGTCATGAAATGGCCAAAACATATTTATTAGACATCTGCTATTGAAATGACTTGTTTTAACGTTTGCAATGGGAAAAGAATGGTTATATTAAAATAGAATGAAGAAGTCTATCAGCGTAGATTCTGTTCAGTCTTATCGTACCTCAAACACTGTATCAGTCCTACAAACACATCGACCCTCTGTGGTTCTTCACATTCACTAGAACTGAACAAACTTTTAAGCCTCCATCATCTACTCTGGACTTTTTCCAACAGAGTTCTCATCTTACATCTAAAACGGTTCTGCCTGACTCCAAACTTTAACCTGGAGAAGATGGAAGAGCCTGTCCGGCTGCAAAGAGACCTGGTGGTGTCATCTAAGCAGGTAAAGAAACACAACGTTTAATAAAGAACAAAACAAACCCAAAAAATGATGTGAAAAACCAACTTGTGCTTTGTGTGCTGCATGTTTGAGTGTTTTTGAGAAGCTAACTGTCAGGAACTCTGATCCATCTCAGGGTGGCGGCTGCTACAGTCTGGTGAGCACCATCAACCACTTCGGGACCACTGAAGGAGGTAAGAAAACCACAGACTGACATATTACAGGTAGACTCGTTTACAGTTACTAAATATACAGAGACATCTTAATCATTTCTTGTATCTCCAAACAAATGTGTGTCTGAAGATGTTGACGATGATCTGTCTCCTGGTAGGACACTACATCTCTGACGGCATCCATCCAGAGGACAGTCCATATGACCCGACTGACCGCTGGCTGACGTTCAACGATGCTGTTGTTTCTAAGACAACGGGCTCAGACGTCTGTCAGACACGGAAGGAACTGGCCTACATTCTGTTTTACAGGAGAAACGTAAGAGGACAAACATCACACCCTAAACTAATGTCCATGTAGAGACACAGAAATAATTCTGTACATCCACCAAACTGGATTTGCTCCAATATTTTTGTCTTCATTTCCAGTTTTAGAGATGGATGAACGGGGGATAAAGACCCCTGGATCCTACAGAGAGCAGAAACACCGCACTCTACCTCATTACAACCTCAGACTCCACTGAGAGCATTGAAAACAAGAGCAATTCACAGTGCTCTGTACGGTTGGATTCATGAGATGGGGGTTCGTCTGGGAGGGTTTTCTCCGGGAGCTCCGGTGTCCTCCAACCGTCCAAAAAAAAATCATGTTGGACTGATTGATTATTCTAAATTGACGCTAATCTGAATGGTTCTGATCTTCTGGGAGGGTTTTCTCCGGGCGCTCCGGATTCCTCCACAATCATTTTAGGGTGACTGATGACTCTAAATTGATCCGGTTTATAAAAGAAATTAAAGGCGTTTAACAATAAAAAGGATTAAAATGCAAAAATGGTAGATTATAATTGATCGTACAACTCAGAGTCATTGATCTGAGACTCCATTGAAACTTGTCAAAGAAATAATTTCACTGCAAGCATTTTCAGAAGCAACCCAGCTTCTCCAACCAGACACGTTAAGTCTGTTCTGGTGTCCAAAAGCAGTTTAATTGGATCAGTAAACAACTTAATTTTCACTTGCGATCAGAACCTTCAGGTAAACTCTGTATTTCAAGAATCCAGCTGAACAGGCGCTCAGAAGCGCTCCACGTTTAAAATGCTCACAGTTGGACCTGAGCTCAATATGAGGATGGAGCTTCACTGGAAGATTTCTCATCAACGACGTCAACTTCAATTCAACTCGGTGACTTGGTAGTCGGCACTGTATCCTTGCAGCTAGAATGTCCTGATAAACGATAAGCATTAAACATATTTCTGGCATTCATGGAACCCCATATAATGTTTATTTTCTTTTTGTTCAAGTGTATGTATATATTACTAGTACATTGTATATGTATTTATATATTACTAGTACATTGTATATGTATGTATATATTACTAGTACATTGTATATGTATGTATATATTACTAGTACATTGTATATGTATGTATATATTACTAGTACATTGTATATGTATGTATATATTACCAGTACATTGTATATGTATGTATATATTACTAGTACATTGTATATGTATGTATATATTACTAGTGCATTGTATATGTATGTATATATTACTAGTACATTGTATATGTATGTATATATTACTAGTACATTGTATATGTATGTATATATTACTAGTACATTGTATATGTATGTATATATTACTAGTACATTGTATATGTATGTATATATTACTAGTACATTGTATATGTATGTATATATTACTAGTACATTGTATATGTATGTATATATTACTAGTACATTGTATATGTATGTATATATTACTAGTACATTGTATATGTATGTATATATTACTAGTGCATTGTATATGTATGTATATATTACTAGTACATTGTATATGTATGTATATATTACTAGTGCATTGTATATATATGTATATATTACTAGTGCATTGTATATGTATGTATTGTTGTATGAATGTATTGTTGATGACGTACATATTCTTCTTGTATGTGTACGTCATTGTTATTGTCTCTCTCTTTCCTGTCGTCTCTGACCCCCAACCGGTCGAGGCAGATGGCCGCCCTCCCTGAGTCTGGTTCTGCTGGAGGTTTTTCAGCCCTGTTAACCAGGTTTTTTTCCTCTCCACTGTCGCCTTGTGCTTGCTCAGGATGGGGACTGCAAAGACGTGAAGCTTCGATGCAGTCTGTTGGGTTCCTTAGTCAGGCTGTTTTTATGAATTGGCATCACATGAATTTTGAATTTGGACTCAATTGGATTGAATTGGACTTCAAATACTTTGTACATTTGTATACTTGTGAATACTGAAAATATAAACCTTCTACATTTTCAGTATCTGTCTTTGTTTCATTTATTTAAAATGTGAAATAAATGTGTCAAAGTGTATTACAAGTTTCTGTATTTTATCTCTTTTATTACTGTTGTGTATCTTTGCCATGTTGCTGCTGGTCTTAGTGGTCTTTTGAGAAACACCAAACAAAGTTTCATTGTAGAATTGCAGTGACAAAGTTTTATCCAGTTAAAAGTTATGAATGATTTAAAAATAGATCTGAAAGCTGTGAGGTGAATACTGATTGCAAGTGTAACTTCTGAGTTGTTTTTTTTTTGGCTAACCGTTTCTGCCACCTACACATCTGAACAGATGTTTGGTGAACTCCAGTAACAGTCGAGAAAATTGTCATGCATCAATAACTAATGACAAGAAACATTTTGCCTTTTTCTGCAAAGAATTTCTCAAAAATTTATTGAACTTTTGGTGGCTTGCTTTCATCAAAATACTCAAACGGTTCATGAAAACAGTTTCTTTTTCAGACATGTCTTTACAGCTCTGCTCATAGCTGCTACTTTCAGGTATGAGGTGCTAAAATGGTCAAAAGCTGAACAAAAAAATAGGCTTAGTCTTACCACACTGATAAATGTGGGGATTTGTGTCCATGTTGCACAAAATACAGAGGTCAAAAATATGGAGCTTGGAATCCACTAATTTCCTGTACATTTGGCATTCCTGGTAAAATATAATTTACTGCACAATTCTGCTACGGAGTCAAGCTCTGAAAGGATGGTGCCAGAGCTGAAAGGACTTCAGACCACCGATGAGCCACAGTCTGGAGGGTTCGTGGACTCTCCCAGACCAACCCAGAGCCAATCACAGCAGTCTGTTAGTAGTCTGCTGAAACAACACTCTAAAATGATTTCATGTTAACTAAAAAGGTCAAGATTCAATCAAGAATGTGTAAATCAAAGCAAAAAAAAAAAAGTGTTTGTGTCTTTCTGTCTGACCAGACTGTATTATCTACACTGGTTTTATTATTGATGTCAGCAGATCAAACTGATCATATGAAATGACTGAACTGAACAGAAATCCTCCAAAGTAACTGTGTGTATTAAAATACTTTCAACTGAAGACCTGAACTTAACACTGCAATAGTATAAAGTGAGATTTAAGTTTTTTTTTAAGCACATTTTAAATTTCACATTTCATTTTATTCTGAAAAACGTAGTTTATTGATTTTTTTTTCTTAAATCGGCGATAAGTTTGTCTGAATAAACTTTTCTTTAATATTTACTCTTAAACTTTTAGATACAAAAAACCCCTTGAAGTGTACAAGAAAAAAAAGTAAACACAATTGAAGTTTGACAATTTAAAGTGACTTTAAAGCACAAGTTATTAAATCATGAAGGATTTCCAGATGCTGATGTACAGCTCATCTAGACTGGACATTCATTGATTTTAATTACACTATGATGACTAGTGTTTAGACAGCAGACCGACTCATCCAACGGCAATAACTCAGTGACGTCATGACTTCTGGTAAACAGCACCACTCAGTGGAGGTCTGTGGAAATGACTCTGGAGCTCCTCCAGTCAGAATATAAAGGCGGGACAGGATCACTGCTGAGACAGAAAGAAACACAAGAGACCCAGAAGAGAACAGACTCTTGAACAGAGTTTCATCTGACAAGAAGACTCAAGTCTAAAATCTCTGAAGATGTTGTGCTCTCATGGATCCCAGTCTGCTCTCAGTCCTTTCATGGACTTCTACTGGCCTGTATGCAGTCTGTGGCCAGAGGTCAGACCTCTGTCCTACCAGCAGGATCTCCTGCAGAGAAACCTACAACATCTGGCCAGCAGTCTGGAGCTGAGGTGTAATTTATGGGGGGGATGGGTGGGTTGCAACAACTCAATAATTTAAACCAGCCACCACAACCCCCCCAATATCATATCATAATTATTTAAAATGAATGTTAGGTATTATAAACATGACAATGTGGTAGATTTTCTTAATGGCAGTAAAAAAGAAAAAAAAAAGGTAACATTGATCTCAACCATGACACAAAAAAGGCAGAACCATGTTGCTGTTTGCCATATACATCAAGATAAGTTGGACCTCTTAGACAGAAAGTCAGTGTGCAAACAGTTTATTTCTGTTTCACAGAGCTGTAAGCAAACTTTTGGTGCTTTTGGTGCTGGTGGGCAGTGAGATAAAACACACATCAGTAAAGCAAAGAATGCAAAATATAAAATTTAGTTAGCAAGTTCAAAAAAATATACAATCCTGTTGGATTGTAAGGTGTGTTGTATTGTAAAGTTGAGGTTTATCGTAAAACCTTCGATACTTTATTATTCTGTGTGTTCTTTGGACGAATAAACCTAAACCTAAACCTAGTTGTAAATGTGATTTATGCTATATTTTCACTATTGATCTGTCTCTACCTGAGCAGCTCATGCAGCCTGTGTCACTCAACCTCCCCAATGTTCAACTCAAAGTTACACTGATGGACAAACTTCAACCCAGGATCCTGGAGGAGACAGAGCCTCTCCAGAGCAGTGTGGCTTTCCAGGGGAAGTCTGGCTCTGATATATTTACAATTATTGTAAATACTTGAGTCCTTCAAACAGATTCCAACTTCCGAATTAAACTTAATTCCGAAGTAAGTGGCTGGTTTATTCTGATTTTAATTCCGCATAGAATAATACCACGGTCATGTATACACTCATTCCTGTTTAAATTAATTCCCGTCTTTCTGCGCATGCTCGTTCTCTTGCCCGTCTGTCGCGATGACGCTTATATTCCGCGCTGGGCTTGTTTCAAAACAAAGTTTCAAGATGGCAGCACGCAGTAAACGGTGGCCAAGAGCAGAGATGATTTATTTAATAAATAGCTTGGAGGAACTGGAAATAATTAAAAGAACAGATGGCAGGAAACATAAAAATTGTGAGCTTTTCACAGTTGTAGCGGCCAGGTTAAATGAAGGAGGTTTCGCAGATAGAGACGCCACTCAGGTCAAAAATAAGTGGAATGTTGTTGCTAATCGAGTAAGTTTGTTTTCTGCCGTTAGACGTAAAGACGTCCCCCCTATCCAATCAGAACCCTTCCCAACCCCCAGACCTTAAACAGAATTGGATAAACCCGAACAAACCTGTTTTCCATGTAAACCTCAATTCGGAATTACTATTTCCATGTCAACTTGAAGGAAAATAGTTTAATTCGGAATAATTTAATTTGGAATAATTAATTCCGAATTAAAAAACATCATGTAACCGTGTTACATGAGGACCAGGGATATCTGTTGTTCGGATGCCGAGCTACCACAGATGCCAGCAGCAGCTGGCTGCTGCGTGTTTCCCACTGGAGCAACCAGCCAAAACTATCTATCTATCTATCTATCTATCTATCTATCTATCTATCTATCTATCTATCTATCCATCCATCCATCCATCCATCCATCCATCCATCCATCCATCCATCCATCCATCCATCCATCCACACATGCACTCTGACACCCTTGAACCTCTGGAAATTAAGTCAATCAAGTCCATCTATCTATTCTTTTTGATTTCCTTACCCTCCAAAGAAATATCTGCAATATGCCTTTGTCAAAATGTCAGCTATTCCCTTACCAAAAAGTAGTATACTACAAGTATACTTAAAGTATACTTAAGTATACTACTTTCTCTTCAGCCGTATCTTTCCAATTATATTAATTGCAGACAGCTTTAGGGGGTTGAATGGAGCAGGAACCCGTGATTTCTATGGAGAGGGTCAAAGAAAGGACTGACCAAATACCACAGTTCAAGATCCTGTTACATGAGAGACAGGAGGTTTTGTTTTACAAAACATTTAATGCCTTACACTTTTTTTTTTAACCACACAATTATAAAATGAGAAAACACAAATAAAAGTTGCAATTGGCTTGCATAAATCCAAGGGATTGTAATATCTACTCCTAAAAGCTCAATGATTGTAGTTGAAAATTAACTAAAATTAAGTGTAATAAAATGTATCTAAAACCTTCTAGTGTACTTTTGAAGAAAGCTAACAGTAGCAGTTGTAATACAAAACATGGGGAAAAAAAGCCTCATCCTTTCAGGCTCTATATTAACATCTTCAGTGATATTTCCCATAAATTCTTTATAAAATGCCAAGAGTTTTAATAAAAACTCAGTTTTAATTGTTAATGTCTGACCTGGGAACCATCTAGACATTATATTTCATCCAGTTCCTTATTTAGGGTTACTGAAGTGTTCTTCTCAAGTATCTTCTCCTGCTTCCTCTCTAGAGGCTCCATGACTCCTCAGGCTCTTCCTCTATGGTGCGGTATTGTTGCGGCTCATCTTCAGCCAGAGGAGAGGCAGTTTTTGTAAAGCGCATCTGTCGACTCTTCAAGGGACGCTTCAGCAGAAACATTTTAGAAGTTACCAGATCACCATAGCCCTTGGAGTGGGAGAAGGCATAGCCTGACCGACGGGTGCTGACACGCCGGCGTTGTGGGCGTTGAGGAGCAGAAGCGGGTACCCCCTCTTTCTCCATCTTATGTTTCACCTAGAGAGAACAAAGGACGACAACAATTAAATGTCGACTTCTTCTGAAAATAGCAATTAACTAGTTAGGTTCTCTCAAAGCTCTGTGTGGAATCTTTTAGGGTATATTGTATTTTTTTTCTAGCTTCAAGAATGACATCATGTCTCTTTAATACATCTACTGAATATGGGTGAAGTTAGCTCCTTCAAGAGGAGTGGTATCAGATCTATAGCAAGCAATGAGGTGAATGCTATGACAGCATGGGCCCTGCCTTTAAGAGATCAAGTTTTTATCAGTTAAACTATATATGACATATACTGACTTTGGCGAGATGTCAACACCAAACATTGCAGAGTAAGATGTCTGCCTAATTTGCTCTGAGGCGAGGGCAAGACCAGAGGGGTGTACTACGAAGTGAGATTAGAGGGTTAGCGAGGTATGTTGAGTCTAAAGCCTGGATTTCCGGTACCACGAAGGTGGCTCTCTTTCGACCTGGCTAGATCACCATGGTAATTTACTCTGCAAGCTTAACCTGGTCCGGAGCAGGTTATGTGCAGAGTTTAGGCTCAAATCGGCTATAAACAAGCGCCACCCTTTCACTTTCACCTAATCCCGTTGACTTTAGCGCCAGGATTGTGCGAGGATAGGAAGAGAGTATTCAGAGACCGGACTGATCCGCTGGCTTCCCATGACGATATTCACTATGAACGCTTTAGATTTTCAGCTGAGGGAATACGTTACATTTGTAATCTGCTAGAGTCATATATTGGCAGCGCCACCAAACGCAGCCGTGCGCTCACAATAGCGCAAACGGTGTGCGTTTCTTTGCCGCGAGAACCTACATGCATTCAGTTGGTGATGCAGAAAATCTGAGCCAGAAAACTGTATGCTGCTATTCACAAGGTTGTACTTGCTCTAACTAAACTGCTGAATATGTTTGTAGTATTCCCTGGCCATCTGCCCACGCTTCAAATAAAAGAAGCGTTTTACTAAATCAGGTAACATAAATTAATAGTCCATTATATTGATAATCAGCGTGACGTGGAATTTCATGTGAAATGTTATAATATAATTCATTCATAAGATTCCCCAGGGTGATAGGGTACCTATTAAAGTGCCTGGTGAGTGTATATAACAGATAATATTAAATCTTAAATTAATTTCACATAGATTTAGCAAAAAACTAAAGTGATTTTCATTCATCATTCATAATGGGACAGTCAGACCTACATAATGTTTAAATCTGCTGCATTAAGTTTAAAGTTTAAGCGCTCTAAAAGAGGGAGGGAGATTAATTAAGGTGCATTAAGTGGTGAAATAAATATAACTTACGAATTTACACGATCTGCAATTTTTTGCCAGCACTCCTCTCTGGCTTTATTCGCACCTACAGTGTTGCTTTTGGCCATAAAGATTTCTTTGAAATCCTCATAGCCCTGCATTATTAAAACCTGCTCCTCCTGACTGAAATATGCGGACCGCCATCTATCCATTTTATCCAGAATAGGCGTCAAATAACGCGCCAAACGCCCCCTTTTATGTGAACGCGCACAGAGCAGAAAGCAGAAAGCTGCGATTAACAAAGATAGTTGATAACCACCGTCATGTACCAGTTATCTCTGATGGAGAGTTTCAGGTTTGTTAAGCCAGCTCACCCAAAGAAAGCCTGGCTGTGTCGAACTTGCTTTGTAGTACACCCCTCAGGAGATATGTACAGGGTCAGCTGGCTGACGTTTACAGAGGGGACAAGAATTCAATCATATTTAGGTCAAATAAAAGAAGTTTGCATTAAGTCTAGTGCAGCCTCTCACCGATTCTCATTCCCTAAGATTGTCTTTACTAAAATTCTTATTTGTGGCAATGGATAGGAAGAACAATGTTCAAGATCTCATTATAAGGAATTTAATTAAAAAAAAAAAAAAAGCTTTTCATTTTTGAATGCAACAACAGACCCACTGCTCTTCTGTCAAGTTTAAAGAAAAAAGGCTAATTCCAGCACAACTATCAACTTTGCATTAATTTTTTTAACAACACACTGGCATTTGTGAAACAAAGAGCTTTTCTTCATGAGAAAAGCTGTGCTGTGAAGCTTCAAAATTTTCAGGGACATTTGTAACTTTGGAAGACGGTGATGTTTTATGGACAGAAGAGCGTTTTTTCACCTTGTCATTGATAGTGGGGCGGATCTGGATGAGAATGAAACGAAAAGCCACCATAGGGAGAATACAGAGGAGAGATGTTAGGAATATCGTCAGCCACACATTTGGCTGGTTCAGAGTGTTTCTCTCTGTACCTGAAACAAAAACAAACAAAGAAAACATTAGGGCGGAGGATATTCAGAGGAGCTTATCATTAACCGATGTAAGGTAATCCCCACACAGCAAAGACAACTTCTTTTGGCTTTTCTCTTTGTAGTGGTTGCCACGGTGGATCACTGTGTTACACATATTTAGCATTTGTCTTAAGTCAGATGTTCTTCTTGACACAATCCTCATGTTTCTGGATTTGTTTAGACTTAGTATTAACATCCAACCTCAGTGATCCAACCACAAGTAGACAGCCCCAAGTACAAGTGTAAACATGCACAGGATACATTTAAGGATGCATCGACATCATATCACTCCAACCCCATGTGGAGGTGGTTTGGGTCACATGTATCCATATTTTTTTCTAACAGTGTAAAAGCAAGGCATTTTGTCCTTGGCTAAAATGAAGGATTGTCTACATACCTGATGTCTATTACATAGTTGAGCAGATATGTTTTAAACATTCAACAGACATGCTGCATAATGTATTATATAATTACAGCCTTTGCTATATGATATTTGATTGTTTTTTAAATTGGTGATGTCTATTTGAATTCAATTAATTGTTCAGCAGCACAAACAGGGAGGATGTGCTTCTTTTTCCAGGCAACTAGGTGCAGTTTAGTGCATTGCTGTCTACCACCGGTAAAAATACATTTGGTCATTACAAGTGGGAAACATATTTCCTTATTGGCATATTGGGCGGGGGAGTGAGATTCAATCACAAGTTGTCATTCCAGACACATGTGGAGACACATATTAATGCCAGGTGTGAACAGATGTGTTTAGAGCTGTCTACTTGTGATCGGATCACTCAGGAAGGATGTCACTGCAAGGCCTAAAGAGGACCACTGACAACCTCTATGCTTCAATATTAAGATGGGTCTACTTACCAATGAAGGGAAAAACAGAGGTGAAGATGAGAAACATGCCATTGCTGTACATGGTGAATGCCACAGCAAAGTAGGCAGCCAGGCTGCCCCACATGAAAAGGTGGTTCACTGCAGTCCAGTAATGAGTGTCAAGACACAGCTGAAAAGCAAAAGTTTGAGTTGTCCATTTAGTTTTCTTTTTCATGATCGACATAAAATTTTAGGTGAAATATCCTGTTAAATAGATACAGTATAATATTAAAAAGTGCCATCTCAATGGAGTTTCTTAAACAAAAGTGCCATGAGATTACTTTTTTAAACTCTTTTTTTTTACTGTGATTCAGCACAAGGACCATGAAAATTTATTTTACTGAACTGAAAAGAGACATTTCATAAGATATAACTGTTCGCCGATCTAAAGTATGATATAGTACTGAATTAGAGATATTGGTGTTATCAGAGAACGAAAATCCTTGCCCATTTCTTTTTGCTGTAATGTCTTTTGAAATCAGAACTGCATCCTCACCTGTGTGCTCACCACGACAAGAAGACAGGTCTGTGCCAGTAAAGCAAAGGACTGGTAGTCTGCAATGTCTTTGCCATCATCTCTGACTGTGTCTTGCATGGCGGCCCATGGGATGAAAAAGAGGACCAGGGAGCTGTAGCAGCTGTTCATTAAGCAATACAGAAAGGCTTTTTTACTGAAATACATGTTGAGTTGGCCCGGACAGTAGAGCTGGGGATACTGGAAGCTCCAGCGGTCATTCACATCCTGGAGAAAAAGAGCATGAAGCTTTAAGACATCACGCATATCTTAAGGATAGAACACAGCATATTCAAACCTAAATGCAATCTTTCAGAGAATTTCATGTTACATTACCTGGTCAAAGAGGCTGATGCCGAGGACAGGGAGAGCTGTGTACACTGTATTATACAAGGTGACGAACCATTCGTCATACACAGTCTAAGGACAGCAACAAAAACAGATTATGGCTGACCTGCTCAATGGAAAAGTCTAAAACCGCTACATTTTATAAAGCAGCATTTATTTAGCATCTTTGTTTGTCACAGTTTCAGAATGGTAATGGAGTATATCAGTATGGTCTTAAGACCTCTCCCATGCAGTCATGAGTGAAACAAAGTACAGTGACCTTTAATTCTAAAATTGTATGTATCACAAAATTAAAAATAAACTCCTGACCTATGGAGCCCCGTTTGGGTCATAATTCAATGAATAAATGAGTCTATTATTATGAAATACAGACATTTATTATTATGAAATATTTCCCATTATTATGAAATACATGTTTATTATTATGAAATATTTCACATTATTATGAAATATTTCCAATTATTATGAAAAAAATGTAATTATTATGAAATATATTTTATTATTTTTTAATCTTAGTTTAATGCATAATAGTTTATTTCAGAATGTTTTTTTTTTAAATCTAAGAATGAGCTTTTATATAATAATGACATTTTGCCACTGGGCGGGACCAGTGGTTGACCTGCACACTCATTGGCTGATCCTTCTCCATTCTACGCTCTGACATCGACTAGTTGGTGGGGGACTAGCATCGAGCCTGTTGGCTACCTCTCAGAGTAAGTCAGAAAAGGATCTTTCTCCTGGCGCCATGCCGTCAAAATCAAGTTTTCCCTACATTTTGCGCTACGTTTCTTAGTCGATGTCAACTTTTAACCGTAAACTGAGGTGCATTCTGCCACCTACTGGCCTGGAGTATATACATTGCACCTCTCGCCCACTATCGATATTCACTGTTCTGTTGCTTATGCCTGAATGAAAGAGCAGCCAATCACATAAATGGCTCCGCCCTCTCTGCTGTAATTGACACACAAATCATTCTTATGAAAAACAAAGCCATTATTATGTAAAAGCTCATTCTTATGAAAAACTAAACCATTATCATAATATTTCATAATAATAAACGCCTGTATTTCATAATTATAGACTCATTTATTCATTGAATTATGACCCAAACGGGGCTCCATACTGACCAGGTTTTAAAATTATATAAATGTAACCTCAGCTGAGCAATGTATTAAACTGGGTCATTGTGTAAAACTAAATACTATATACTAGCACTAACTTTTGTTATATTTTCTTTTTTTTTTTTGGTGGTGCTTATGGGATGCCTGGCACTGGTCGACTACACTGAATTCAAAATATTGATAATTCAACAGGTTGATGGGAAAAATAAATGTAGGGAGAGAGGCATTTAATTTAATTACATTTTAACCCTTTGAAAATGAGAGCCCCCAAGGACGGCAGCACCAAGCAATTATTGCATTATTTACTGCCATTTTATCTTCATGTTCAACCAAATTTGATTGTATGTACCACATGCAATGACATTAAAGGCATTCTGTTGTAAAAGAGGCCTGAGGAGAAATAGATGGCACAATCAGGGATGACCTGCTGATCAAATGAGGGCACAAACATCCACAACAGGGGTTTCAAGAACTACCGGCCTTTATGTACCGACATTTCCTCACTGACTTTCTCATTTCATGACAATCTGTTCTTTAGTTGATGAAAGCTAAAAGTTCTTTGCAATTTTTCAAAGGAAGATATATGTTTTCAAGGATCAATGATTCTTTGACTTAAGCAGCATTTTTACCCCACCCTGACACCTATTTATCTGACCTACAACTTTTTTTTTTGATCGTCTTGCGTTCATTAAATTTCAGATTTGTTTATATTTTCTATATTTTATCATTTTTGTCTTAATCTCAAAAGTGAAGAGAATAAAACATCATTTCATCATCTATGTTGTGAAGTCAGTGAGTTAGTATGCAGTGTTAAAGTCACATAACTCAAACCTAGATTTTTAAAGCATCTTAATCGTTAAAGTGCATTATATGATTCCAACATGTGTCATTTACCTGCGCAGAGAAGCCACAAAAGAAGGCGTACCAGAAGTGCACAAGGGTAAAGGTGAAGTTCTTGTAAAAGAAGTATCGTAGGAACTTGCACATGCGCAGGTAAGACCAGCGACCGTGCACCAGCAGGAGGCGCTGTAGGTAACGGAACTGGGCAAAGGAGAAGTCACTGGAGAGAACCGCCTGCATCCCCTCCTGACCGCTGATCCCTACACCGATATGAGCAGCTGAGAGACAAACAAATCACCCAACTGTAAGTATTTCCAGCAGTCCAGCTCCACCAAAACTACAGGTTTGTTTGTTAGTATAAATGAGTTTACCCTTGATCATGCTGACATCATTGGCTCCATCCCCGATGGCGAGAGTGATAGCCTCCTTGTACTTCTTGACCAGCTGAACCACCTGAGCTTTCTGTAGCGGCGTGACCCTGCAGCAAATCACTGTCTGACACATACACGCTGTCCTCAGCAGCTCCAGCTCCAAGTCCTTCTCCAGCGCAAACGCCTGAACACGAAGGAGAAGATTTTACAGTTGAGTAGGGCTGATCACTCTTACTAGCACCACTCCGTAAGATCCTTTTTTTTTAATTACACTACTCAAAAAAATTAAAGGAACACTCTGTAATCAGAGTATAGCATCAAGTCAATACTTCTGGGATATTGATTTGGTCAGGTAAGTAGCAGAGGGGGTTGTTAATCAGTTTCAGCTGCTTTGGTGTTAATGAAATTAACAACAGGTGCACTAGAGGGGCAACAACGAGACGACCATCAAAACAGGAATGGTTTTACTGGTGGAGGCCACTGACATTTTTCTCCCCTCCTCATCTTTTCTGACTCTTTTTCACCAGTTCTGCATTTGGCTAGAGTCACTGTCACTACTGTTAGCATGAGGCGCTACCTGGACCCTACAGAGGTTACACAGGTGTCACTACTGTTAGCATGAGGCGCTACCTGGACCCTACAGAGGTTGCACAGGTGTCACTACTGTTAGCATGAGGCGATACTTGGACCCTACAGAGGTTGCACAGGTGTCACTACTGTTAGCATGAGGCGATACCTGGACCCTACAGAGGTTGCACAGGTGTCACTACTGTTAGCATGAGGCGATACCTGGACCCTACAGAGGTTGCACAGGTGTCACTACTGTTAGCATGAGGCGATACCTGGACCCTACAGAGGTTGCACAGGTGTCACTACTGTTAGCATGAGGCGATACCTGGACCCTACAGAGGTTGCACAGGTGTCACTACTGTTAGCATGAGGCGATACCTGGACCCTACAGAGGTTGCACAGGTGTCACTACTGTTAGCATGAGGCGATACCTGGACCCTACAGAGGTTGCACAGGTGTCACTACTGTTAGCATGAGGCGATACCTGGACCCTACAGAGGTTGCACAGGTGTCACTACTGTTAGCATGAGGCGATACCTGGACCCTACAGAGGTTGCACAGGTGTCACTACTGTTAGCATGAGGCGCTACCTGGACCCTACAGAGGTTGCACAGGCAGTCCAACTCCTCCAGGATGGCACATCAATACGTGCCATCGCCAGAAGGTTTGCTGTGTCTCCCAGCACAATCTCAAGAGCATGGAGGAGATTCCAGGAGACAGGCAGTTACTCCAGGAGAGCTGGACAGGGCCGTAGAAGGTCTACAACCCATCAGCAGGACCGGTATCTGCTCCTTTGTGCAAGGAGGAGCAGGAGGAGCACTGCCAGAGCCCTACAAAATGACCTCCAGCAGGCCACTGGTGTGAATGTCTCTGACCAAACAATCAGAAACAGACTCCATGAGGGTGGTCTGAGGGCCCCACGTCCTCTAGTGGGCCCTGTGCTCACTGCCCGGCACCGTGGCGCTCGATTGGCATTTGCCACAGAACACCGGAATCAGCAAGTCCGCCACTGGCGCCCTGTGCTTTTCACAGATGAGAGCAGGTTCAGCCTGAGCACATGTGACAGACGTGAAAGGGTCTGGAGAAGCCGTGGAGAACATTATGCTGCCTGTAAGATCGTTCAGCATGACCGGTTTGGTGGTGGGTCAGTGATGGTCTGGGGAGGCATATCCATGGAGGGACCACAGACCTATACAGGCTAGACAACGGCACCCTGACTGCCATTAGGTATGGGGATGAAATCCTTGCACCCATTGTCAGACCCTATGCTGGTGCAGTGGGTCCTGGGTTCCTCCTGGTGCACGACAATGCCCGGCCTCATGTGGCGAGAGTATGCAGGCAGTTCCTGGAAGATGAAGGAATTGATACCATTGATTGGCCCCCACGCTCGCCTGACCTAAATCCAATAGAACACCTCTGGGACATTATGTTTCGATCAATCCGACGCCGCCAGGTTGCACCTCAGACTGTCCAGGAGCTCAGTGATGCCCTGGTCCAGATCTGGAAGGAGGTACCCCAGGACGCCATCCGTCATCTCATTAGGAGCATGCCCCGACGTTGTCAGGCATGCATACACGCACGTGGGGGGCATACAAATTACTGAATACCATTTTGAGTTACTGCAATGAAATTTCAGCTAAATGCACTAGCCTGCCGCATCATTTTTTCACTGTAATTTTTGGGGTGTCTTCGAATTCTCTCTGTAAGTTGATAATTTTCATTTCCATCAAATGATGTGGCGTCCTTTTGTTCCTAACACATCACCCAGTCCATATCAGTATAAATAAACAGCAGGATTTTTTCCCCATTGAGATCTGATGTGTTTTCAGTGTTCCTTTAATTTTTTTGAGCAGTGTACATTTAAATTTATTTATTTTATTTTTCTAAGTCAGGAAAGGTCAGGAAAAAAACCTTTTCTAGAGAGGCTTTAGACTTTTTCCTTTTCTGAACATCTTCAGAGGATGTGAAGTTGTGCCAGAAAATTTGAGATTGGCCAAAAGTTTTCCAGAAGAAGAACTCAAGCAAACGAGACAACGAGTGCGGGACCTTTTGTTTTTGGTTTAGCAGGTACAAGAAATCGTAACGTTGCTGAAAAAAGTCCTCTTACCAAGCTGTGTCCATTTATAATTAAGGCATATTCTCCATCCACTTTTTCATCCTGCACAGTCTCTGTCTGCTGGAGCCAAAAAAAGCCTGAGCGAGCTCTGACCACAGAGGGCTCCTCTGCTGCCTTCGGACATATTTTCCTTCTTGCATTCCTAAAAACAGAGGGAGGGTTTCACTAATAAAGGTCAGACATCTTTTAAGAACTGTGGTTTTTCTAAAATAATACATGAGATCAAAATAGACAGTTTCAGAGGAAGCACTGATCCAGAAGGGTTCTCTTTCAAACTGCTCAATTTCTAATTGAGTCTAAAGTCTTAATGTGTGCACTCACACTCACCCCTAAAGTCAATTCAATGTCTCCAGTCAGCCTGGAAACCAGAGAAGCTTCACAAATGGTCTAGGTTTATCTTGTGGTAAAGAACCTAAACCAGTTATTCCCAAAGTGTGGGCCGCGGCCCCCTGGTGGTCCATTGTGGTACTGCAGGTGGGCCGTGAGCGTTGTTAAAAATAAACAAATATGTTTTAAATCGTCAATTTTTTTTAGATATATTTTTAATTACTGTAAAATATTTGTTATGTGATTTAAAAAAATATTTGGAAATAATAAAACAAACCAAATAAGTGTTATTCTACTGTCATCTTAACTTAAAATGACAAGTGTCACCTTATTTATTGACCCCTTATATTAATATTGGAATGCAGCTTTTAGTCCTGTACGTTGATCAAAGTTGTGATTAAAGGTTTGCATGAGCTGCAGAGATTTTTCACATTTTAAATGGGCCTTGGTGTGCTGAAGTTTGGGAATGGCTGACCGTAACTATTACAGAAATAAGCCAATGTTCCACTGCCTGATGTCTCTTTGTGACTGACTTACTGCAGCTCCTCTCTGACGCCTTCAGCTGTGTTGGCTGCCACAATGAACACCTCCATCTCTTCTCTCAGCATGTTGCAAGAATAGCCAATATTTTCTGCTGTCTCTGTTTCAACACAATAATTATGACAACAATCATGAAGAGAAAAAAATCAGTCATCATTTAATCTGATTCAGAGGTAATTAACAGAATATGTACATCAGATTGTGGCTTGTGTCAAACCTGTGGAGATCAGGGACCATAGTTTACTGACACATTGGAGGAAAAATCAGAATGCTTTGTGCATCATGATACAACATTACAACCTTAAAATGTTGCAGTGTCACCAACCTTGTTTATCCCCAGTAAGAACCCAGATTTTGATGTCAGCTTTAGCCAGTTGCTCAATGGTCTGTGGCACACCGTCTTGCAATTTGTCCTCCACAGCTGTTGCTCCCAAAAGCTGAAAACCAGAGGTGACAGGAGGATTTAAAGAGCCACCTTCTCGTTCATGCAAAAATAAGATAATACTGGTTTAACTGAAACATCAGTGCCGGATATCCAGTATAATTTTTGACAAACACGCGCACGCATGCACGCACACACACACACACACACACAAAAGAAAATCAAAAGTGCAGAATTTTGGAAACCAATGTACCATAAAGAAAACCCGTCAACTGCTGCCTGTGTAGTAACATGTTTAGTGAGTGAACTAACAATCAGGTCTTTCTCGATCTCTTCATAAAGCTCATCTAGTCTCTCCTCTCGGTCCTCCAAGGCGGTGCTGGCCTCATGGTGGCGCTGTCTCCAACGCTCAATGTAGCTCTCCTCCAGATCCTTGTAGGCCAGAACCAGCGTACGGAGGCCGTCACCTGCATACTCCTATTTTGGTTCAAAAGTTTGAAGCAGATGAAAACATTTTTAACCATACAAAATATTTTTAAAAAAAAGAGTTTGGCATGAACATCACAAAAACATCAATCTGAATTTCTCACATTGAGGTGCCCAGTTGTAGTCTCCATCAGTTTGCTACAGGAGGGGTGTAGTCTTTCATAGATGATGGTGTCTGCTCCTTTACAGTACAGCGTCAGTTTACCTTCAGGGCTACGAACTGAAAACACAGAGAAAGTCACAAGGTTGTAAAAATCATATAGTTGTAATCGAGTTTTACTTTCATTAGACATAGTGATTAATCAAACATGAATGAAGGGAAATATGGAAAACAAAACATCTGAGGCCAAATACATAAAACCATATTGTTCCTGACTAAAACTGTATGTGCAAAGTCATTGTGGAGTTGGATGCTATTGGATGTTATTTTTATTAGTTGGAATCAGAAATTGGCATTAAACAAATGAATAGAAAGAGTAAGCTACTGACTAAATTCAGAGCAAAAAAGAAAAAAAAAAGCACTGCAGATGCTGTATAAAAAAGACGTGGTTAAATATTAGATGAGAAGCCAAAATGTCCATCAGTGTGAACACAAAGCATCATCAGGGCTTATATGCAATGGGTTGACACAGCCTGATGATTTAGTTCATTTTAATTTTTAAATCATTCTTGAAGGAGGGGAGGTATGCATTGTATGCATGTTTGAAGAAGCATTTGAAGACTGTCCAGGGTGCACATGCTCACTCTGCACTCTCCTTTTAGCTCATCAGCTTGTACTGCATGTGTAGGAAAATGCAAACATATTGTTTTTTTCCACATTGTTTACACATCTAGCCTTCATCATTTATTTTTCTTACCTATCACTGACATCCTCTTCCGCACATTGTTGAAGTCCAGAACAGCCAGAAGTTCGTAGATGACTTTTGTTCCCATCTCCACGACGGTGATGGTCTCTGGCGTGCGAGAGCGGAACACAAACCCAAAGTTCCTGGCAGCGGTGACCAGTGCGCCCTCATCTGGAGACTGAGCCTGGTAGTTGAGCTCACCTACCAGGTGAGACAACAAGAAGAGGGGTTAATGGAGATCTGACATTATTAAATCTTACACATTTTTGAATATACCATGAGTCAGAAATCAGTGTTATCTAGGGGTATTTGGCTCTCACATGATCAAATATGATCTCAGCAAAGTAAAGACATGAATAGTCCTCCATATTAAGCCTCTACTAAGTGGTAATAACGATGACTACTGGAGGACCCTCACCTTCTTTCTTCTCCTCTGGCATGACAGTGTGGCACAGAGCCAATAACCGGAAAAAGGCCTGAGCCTCTGGGTTTTTCGCTTTCACCGTCTCCAACAAACTGTGATCGTGAAAGATGAACTTTGGATCTGCAAGCGGATTCCAGCTGAAGTCTACTTTCGCTGTTTTCTTCAAAGAAAATAATACAAAGAAAAAAAAAGACACAATTAGAGTACTTCAAACAAAACTAGAAAAATAGAGTTTGTATTGCTGTCTCACCTCTGTTATTTCCACCTTTTGTCCAGAAAGCTCATACAACTCTCCTGAAAAAAGAGAACTATGATTCACAATTATGTACATTTGTCCATTTATCTCCTTACTTCTGATATTCAAAGCTGCTCACCATAAGCTTTTCCATTAATGGAGCACTTGTTGAAAGCCATGATGTTTTGTGTCAGGGTGCCTGTCTTGTCACTGAAGATGTATTTAATCTGGCCCAACTCCTCGTTGAGTGTGGTGGTCCTCGCCTGGGCAGGAGTGTCATTCTTAGGGTAATACATCTTCCTGTCCCAGTCTATGAAGTAACTGTTCCCCAGACGGATGATCTCCACGCTGAAATTCAACCACAAACAGACGCCAGAATATCGGAATGCTGGTACAGTTGGGGAACGAACCAGGACACTCACCACGCTGCAGTTTATTTATTCTTTCCTCCATTAAAACATACCTGACATAAAGAGAAATGGGCACCACTGTGTTGAGGACGATGACGTAGGACCAGAAGGAGAGGAAGGAGGAGAGGGAGGTGTTAATGCCTGGCTCACGAGGAAGGAACGCTGTGAAGCCACAGCCCTCCATCACCTCCCAGATTGCATTGCCAACGGCCATAATGGAGCACATAGTCGCCAGGAAACCAAAGATCTGACAAGACAGAGAGAAAGTGCATCTTTTTAATCAAAAATATATAGACTTAGATTAAAGTAATCAATAATTTTAAACAGAGGAATCTTCACAATAAATGTTCTTGAGAGGATTAAACATAAAAAAAACAAAAACAAAAAAACAAAAAGGGAATTAATTAATGTCACTTTCACTTTTAGAATTCACATTAGAAATGAGAAAATTACAAATGATGCTTCGATCTAACAGATGTGTCAAATGAATCCAACAACTTTTCTGGCAATGCCTTGCAACTACTTGCTATTTTTAATCATAGTTTAAAAAAAAAAATTAAAAAAAAGCAACAGACAAGATAATTTATGAAAAACATGGCTTTTTAATTATTTTTCTAAAAATTAATATGTTGTCTTTCTTTTTAAAAAAAAAAAAAAGTTCCTATGGGTGGAGGATTTTTACTTAGATGTAGGAATGAAGCATTTACAGGGGAGCTGTGGCTCAGGTGCTGGAGTGGGTTGTCCAGTAACCGGAAGGTTGCTTGTTTGATTCCCATGCTCCCCTGGTGTGTGAATGTGTGTGTGAATGGCTGAATGTGACACATGCTGTAAAGCGCTATAGAAATGTAAATCCATTTACAGGAACACATTCTGATGAAGGGAGTCTAATGAAAAACATCAACACTTTTCCAGCTGAGTTGCAGATGAAGAGTTATTTGTTTTTACATAAACTTACACACAACACCAGCAGATTCATCAGGTCATCAATACTGGTCCGTTTGAATACTGACTTTCCGCTGTTCTGCATAAGCTTGGTGTCAGGACCTGAGAAGATTCAATGTCATGTTCAGATACACACACAAATATCCACACAGATTTCAGTATCTGTAGATTTTACAGGGGAAAATCTTTAGAGAGGCTACTATTAATGATCAATAATCATAATTTCTTATACATTCCTCATACAGTCATGGAAAAAATTATTAGACCACCATTTTTTCTTCACTTTCTTGTTCATTTTAATACCTGGTACCACTAAACGTCATCATGTGACTAAAACAGACAGAAAAGAAAACACTGAATGCATAAAAGCAGTGTTTTTGGCAGTACAACACCATAGCTAGTGATGTAAAAACTTAAGTAGTTTAGGTTATAATCAAGAAAACCATGGAAAATGGTAAGATATCAGCTCTTAAATAAAACTCTTATGAGCAATCTTTGTAGTTATCGTTATGTTTGTCCAAACAAATGTACCTTTAGTTGTACCAGGCATTAAAATGAACAAGAAACTGAAGAAAACAAGGGTGGTCTAATCATTTTTGCCATGACTGTATTTACCATTTTTTTAACTAGAGAATGGATGGGGTAGAAAAAGTTAATACCTTGATCTACTTCCAAGGTGCACAGGTGCGTATGTGAATGAGACACCAAGCCAAACTAAACTTGAAAGAGTTAATTTAATAATCACTTTGTTGACTATTTGCTGAAATAGGAATATTCAATGTTAATGATGGCCACAAAGTTGTAGCTTTAATCTAACAGAATAGTTGGCCTTGACATGATTTCTATTAATTTAATAATGATTAGTTAGTTTATCACAATCTTGACATTTTTATTTCTAGTTGGGGTAGTGTGTGGTGGACAAGCACTCAGTGTGGCCTATGCAGACTTGTATGGCAAGTCTTAATTTACCTCTATATTAGCCCATGTGTATATAAAAATTATCAATCTTTTTTTAATTTTTTTAATTTTTGGGTGTTGAGGCTCTTATTTACAGTGAAGAGGAGACAGGAAACTGGGGCAGAGCGAGTGGAGAAGACACACAGTAAAGGGTTGCAGCTGGGAGTCAAACCTGCGACCACAGCAGGACTGCAGCCTCCTTACATGGACCACCTGCCCAGGGTTAGGGGTGGGCCTGCTTTTATGAGAGGCTGCACTCATCAAGAAAAGTGGGGGGGGGGGGTTGTATTTTGCTGGAAGAAACAATCATGCTGCAAAACAAGGAAGTCATTCCGTTGGGATCACTAGAAGAGATCCAGAGCGATATTCAAGATAGACTGAGCAGCCATAACGACCACTGCTCATCTCGGTACAGTGCAATGTTCTCCCGTGAAAAGCTGCATTCTGGCATTGATACCAATCTTCTTTTGGCACTTGCCACCAACCAAAAACATTTGCAAACACATCCCCCATCACTGGCCGCTCACATTTGTTTCTGCTAAGAGCATCAACCGTATCCATATGTGAACAGTTGAGTCATTAAATATCCAGTTTTCGTAGTGAAACTCTAATGACTCTAGTGATCTGTTGGGTTTCTACTCACTACCTTTTTTGTCACAGGAACATGACCAGCGTAATGTGCTCTATCTGGCGTCAGTTTTGCGCATTTATGTCGACAGCACAGCTGGATCCAGGAAACCACATGTGGACGAGCATGTCACAAAGCAGTGACTGTCATGGCCTCCATCTGTACAGCAGTAACGGGTAGAACCCTCCGATGGCTTGTGTGCCAACTCCACCATTGGTATGGTCTCATCTCGTGCACTAGTTCAAGGCAGTTCTGTGGAAGGTGTTTAGCTCCCAGCTGGATGTTCCCTCACACATTCATCATATTCTACAGACTGGGGATTGGCTCATTGCCAATATAAATAACCCGTCCTAAAAGTTCTTCAACGTAGGCTTGTGTAGTAATACTATAACCCTAAGTCTGTAACCCTGACCGACATACAAATGTTGAAAGAGACGTTTAGATTAAATAAATAACCCTGGTTTCTGAGACATGAGTAAACTGTCTCACCACACCCCCCTCCTGGAATAAAGAGAAGGTATTCTTACATCTGACCTATACTGAAAGCTGATTGGTGCACCATGAGGTCCCTCCTCTCAGGTGTAGACGTTCCTTCTGTATTCCAGTCAAAATGCTTCATTGTAAAAGAACTTTAGGACAGTTGATATAAGACGAGCCACATAATGAGATAACTCACTGGGATTGTTTTTTCCTCAACTTAAACTTATCATTGGTGGCAAGATGATCGACTCAAAATACCTCATTCATAGTAGATATAAACTGAACAACTGCTATACAAAAATCAGAGCGTTTACCTCCAAAAATAACCAGACCATAGCACCACTCCGTGTTCCTGAGAGTACACCCTCTGAGCAGCACTTTGTCATTGTCTAAGCTGTATATTTGTCCATTCATACTGAGGGTCCCTTTGAACTTGTCCAGACGGTTATTGGGAGGCTCACACCGAACTTCACCTGCAAGAAGAAAAAAGGGGGGCGGGCATGAAAAATAACTTTGTTGACAGCATTTATTTGGGAAGTGTCATGGCATGAGGCAAACGCAGGAGTGCAAAACAAAAGCTATTTGATAACAAAAGACAAAAATCCAAACCAAACTAATGCAGAAAAAAACTTGGGAAACAAACAGAAATCCAGACAGGTGAGACAATCAGGAAAAACCAGCAGAGAAACGAACAAGACACAAGACAACGGACCAGCACAGACAGGGGAGATGACCAGAGTTAATACACAGGTGAACAGACGAGAGGCAGGTGCAGGGGATCAAGGTAACGAGGGGAAGGAAGCAAAGCAGAAAACAATGAGAACGAGACAGACCTTTCAAACTAAAACAGGAAACAGACAAGAGACAGGGAGTGATGCCAACTTCACACATAACACAGACAGACTGCCATGACAGACCTAAACCATGACAGGAAGTCACTAACAAGTCTCCATCTGTGGGAGGTGAGGAGAGCTCACTCTCTATTCCCTCCTTAGGAGGCAGAGGAGCTGTTGGGCTGAGAAACTGCTACCAGAGAGGCCCAGAACTACCCAGCTTGAAGCAGGTATATCACCACCGATAGTAACGGAGTCTAATGCTTTGGTCAGTAAATATATTCAAACACATACATGTGCACTCAGCTATGATCATATGTCGAGTAAACCGTGCATATAAACGTACACAGAATACTGTGCAATCATAGATCCGCATCAGAATAGACAGTGTTGGGCAAGTTCACTTTCTACACGAACTAGTTCAGTTCATAGTTCACAGAAATTTAAATGAGCTAGTTCAGTTCATAAGTTATATTCAAAATTTGGAACAATAGTTCACCATTTCAAAAAATGAACTAAATAGTTCATCTTTAATTAAATAGTTAATTTTTACCCAAAAAAAATGAACTAAATAGTTCATTTTAAAAAAAAAAAAAAAGAACTAAATAGTTCATTTTTTTGTTAATTTAATTTAATTCAATTTCAATATTTCAATCTCCGACTCCTCCAGCTCTGGCCGACTGCAGCTTTCATCTTCCTTCATGATCGTTTTAAATGTTTGATGACGCAATTGTTAGCGTGACAGAAGCGACAGCCCGTGTTGCCATGTTTGATTGTTTTCCTCAGATACATATCAGGCTCGTTTGTGATGTATTTTAAATGGGGTTCGCTGGAAACCTGGAACGGTTTTGACTGCGCGTTCAGTTCACGTTCGCACAAAATATGAACTAGTTCGTGAACTTTCGTTCAATGAACTCGTTCAGGTACAACACTAAGAATAGAAAAATCCAACTTCCTCATCTGTATCTCTACTCAACTACAATTGCATTCAGTTTGAAAAATTCTCTCTCATAACATGGTCCCGGTGCTTCTACTGGTCACAGCCATTTCAGCCGGCAGTGAACATAGTGAACCAACCACATTGGGCTGGGGGTGGGCTTTATACAATGACTCAGAAGAGTGTCCATGAGCTGCTATTCAAAATAACCAAGATGGCTGCAGAATTGCCAATAAGATAAGATAAGCACCATTATTCATCCCTCAACTGGGACAACTGCATTACGTTGCAATAGCAAAGTGCGGACGATAATAACAGTGTGTCAATGAACAAGTTTATGACTGTAAAACTGACAGGAGTCATTCACCAGCGTTCCTACTACACTGCACGCTGCTTTTGGATGTCTTCTGTTGATACTAGTCCGGTTGTCCTACAGCACATGCTTCCTTCTTCTGACTGGTTGTACGTCTTTCCAATGGTGTCAGTAGAGTTCAGAGGCAGTTTCTTTTTCTTTGCACTTAAAGTCTGTTGCTGAGTTTGAAAACATAAACTTCATCACAGAAGTTCAGGATGTTTCTCTTTCCCTTGCTTTGTGAAAGAATCAGGTTGCCCCTCGAAAGTGCGAGTGTCTTTGTGATGTTTCAGGTTCTCACCGTTGAAACCTGCAAGTACTTGGATGCTGTCTCCCATCTCTCCAGTTACAGTCAGGGCCTGTTTCACTTTCAGATTGGTTTCACTGGGGGAGACCATAAGGACATGAGAAGGATGCGATTGAAAGGAAATTTAAGACAGAAATTTAAAACTGTTAGCCTGTCCTGCACATGTGCAGTATCACACACTGACCCGTCTAACTCAGCTGTTTCCACGTAGACCAGATTGAGAGGCTCACTGCTGGAGAGCAGCAGAAGATCTGCCTGAGAGATGACAGTATTCAGCGCAGTGCAGTGCAGAAAGCCCAAATTCAAGAAACAGTAAGAAAAAAAAACACTTGTTGGAACTTTAATTACAATTCCATTGCATCAGAAAAAAGTCTTTCTTTGAATTTCCCTAAAAAGCCAATACTTACTGTGACAAACTGATTACTTTCCAGTTTGACTACGTCTCCAACCTGAACATTCATCCATTTTTCTTTTTTTAGTCTGTAAGGAAACAAGTATAAAATCTGATCAAAACATGGCCTTTTATTAAGGTGTGTATACTTAATTGCTGATATACGTTTAATTTATAAACCTTTGATTTAAAATCTACACACTAAATGACTCACTCTCCATCGATGAGAACCTCCACCATCCGGTTATTTACCTGGTTGTCAGATTTGTGTCTGTTCTACCAAGGTGAAAACATGGATATTTAATCAGTTATGATTGCTTTTGTTTTTTTTTTATTTTTGTTTTAATCTTAAATCTTTTACATTTCATTATTTTGATCTTACTATGTCATCGGAGGCATCTTTGACTGCTGTTATAGACAGCACCAAAATCAAAGGCACAGCCGTGGTGAACCAGGAGAGCGAGGAGACTTGTGGGATTAACTGCAGACACAAACACATGATGATTATTATGGTAAAATAAGATAAAATAAAGTAAAGTAAAATAAAATAAAGTAAATAGTCTACCTGAAGGATAAGAAGGAAGAGGAAGTAAGTAAGTATTAGCAAGTCTTCTGAACTGCTCAAACAGGTTAAGAGCAGGAAGGAAGGTGAAAATGTTGTATTTGGAGGTCTTGATGGCATTGTTCTAAAAAAGAGGACAGTGATATGACATAAACAAAGATGTTTAGTTGACCATGAAACAATAGCTACATGTTTAAAGTCATTAGGCAGTTCCACTTACACTGCAACTGAACAATTCAGAAGTTTATCTTTTTTATCTCTTTTTATTAAACACAAAACAGATTTACAGTCCTGGCTTAAGATACAGATTTTTTTCTTCTGCTTTTTTTTTTTTCTACATTTCAAATTATCCCCCCAACCCCCCACTCCTCAGAACTTCTGTGCATCTTCCCTAATAGTCAATCAGCAATAAAACATTAGTGAGTCATTTATATACACATATACATTTTACAGCAAAAGAAAAGGGGGAGACAAAAATAATAGTTAAAAAGACAAATAAAAATACTTCAATTAAAGAGTAACAAAACAACCATAACAATGTATGTGCATATATGTACACATATTCCTATCATACAGAGAAGAAAGAATCATGAATTATGTGCTTTACGTCTGTGGGTCTTGGCTGTCAGATCTCAATGCTTTACCCTTAGAGACTCTCAGGAAGGGTCTTGAGCTTTTCAAAATATTTTATTAATGGGTTCCAAATATTATAAAAATGGTCACTCTTAGTGTGTATTTTATCTTTTTTTAATTTTAAATACAACATTAGATCAGTCATCCGTACAGATAATTTTGGTGGGCAAGAAGATTTCCAGTGTAAAAGAATGTGTCTCCTAGCTATCAACGTTGAAAAGGCTATTCTATTTTTGAACCTAGAGGTCCTTATTCTATCTAGTGGCGTGGTTCCAAAAATCGAGGTATACATATTAGGCTGACATTATATTCCTGTTACCTCAGATATTGTTTAATACACTCCAAACCAAAATGAGTACAAG